>WOFM01000552.1:1075228-1564689 GCA_011428145.1 Ericerus pela
TTCGCGCAAACGCGAACAGGAAGTTGTAAAAAGTTCCCGTTTCGACTTGTGGAAGGCGAATTTGAATCGAGGAAAATGTTGCGCCGAAATCGAATAAATCGGCAGAGCATCGAATCGCCCGCCGGCCGCATAATATGTTTCTCGCTCCCTCTCCATTCCCTTCGCCACACTTCATCACTAATGCTTCACCTAACTCGTCGTAGGTTTTACGCCCGCTCGTAATAGCATATTATTGTGTTGTACCCCCATACCTAGACCTATTATGTATATATAGGTGTGTATATATATATACATATATGTATGTATTTTTGTATTTTATAATCGAGTAAACTGGCAAAAATGCCGAACTCTTAACACTTTTTACATGACGTACGTTTCTTTTGTTCGCAGTCAGACGCGTTCGGCCGCAATTTTCGATTACGCCGCCACCCTACATGGAGGTGAAATTGGGAGAAGACTTCTCTATAAACTGCGTGGCCGTAGGCTCGCCCATGCCGTACGTGAAATGGCAGAAGGAGCCGAAAATCGACATGTCACCGGAGGATCAGCTGCCTGTCGGCAAGAACATACTAGAGGTGAAGAACGCGCAGACCTCGGAGAACTATACGTGCATCGCTGCCAGTTTCTTGGGCTTTGTGAACGCGACCACCGTCGTAAAGGTTCAGTGTAAGTAGTTGCCTTTGCTTACGAGTTCTGGTCTTATAATAGCTATTCGAGTATCCGCCCATTGTTTATCTCTGCAGCATGTACATTATGTTATGTAGAATAGGGTAAGAGGTGTGTGTCGCATTCACGGTTTAGTTACTACGAAGCCTGATAAGCTAATTGAAACATTTATCAACTTATCAGCATTATTAATATAGGCTTAGAAAGTACTGTTCGTTTTCTGTGCTGGAATAATGTAAAAGTTGAAAATCAGAAATGTGAAATTCGGAAAACAACATTACCATCTGAGAGTTTTTAAAAGAAATTTATGGGGCTAATGTTATATCTCGTTCGCATACGTTTGATTGACGCACAATCCGATCGCTTTTGACTTCGAAAACTTGAAAATGTAAAAGCAAAAGAAGCTAAAATAGTACCTATACAAAAATATTGATGTTTGTTTCGACTAAGTCGAGAGAACCCTTTACGGAAAAAAGTCCGCGGTCATGAGAAGTGAAATTTGTCAGTTCTCTACTAGGACAATGCCTCAGCCTGATCCTCACTTTGATCATTTTCAACAGATATACGAATTCCAATGCTAATAAACTCGTTGTATTATCCAGATTCAATATTGTAGATATCACGAAAATTATCGTGTTAAACTTCTCTACCTTGGTTAATTTTCATGATCGAAACAAACAATGTTCACAAAATTAAATATAACAATTTGGAGCGGGGACTGGGAAGTAGAGATTGCATACATCGAAAAGTTTCGGTATCGGTATTCATAAACTATCGATATTATCGATAATTTCAATAGTGTTTGGTATTCGTTACTTTCGTTTCAACCCAACAAAATATACCTAACTAAAAAAAAACTCTTCCGCAACAAGCTTCGTAAGAAAAAGTAGATTTTCTTTGTTCAAAAATCATCACTATCACCAACATTCGTCTAATAAAGTAATATATAGAATATTTACAATTTTTGCAAAAAAAATGACCAATATCCCAATATTACGATGCATGCGATAAAATATACTGATTAAGTATCAGGTTTTCAAAATATTTCATAAATGTGTCAAAAATTATCATTTTTCATGAAATTAAAAAATTAACTCACATTGCAAAACGAAGTATAGTGCATTTGTCTACGTTCTGGTTACGAAAATATTTGCGGAGATTTTAGTGTCCGTGTTCAAATCTGGTGTAATGCAGCTGGTGGGAGGTGGACGAAAATTTGATTTTTTTCCGAGATCGTGTTGCTTATAGGTTAAAACGAGTGGTTTTCTCGATGAGGGCTAGAAAACGAATTTTTCTGGATTTTTTTCAGAAGGGTAAAATAGGGAAAATCGCACCGAGTAGTTAACAAATTGGAAAAAAATTGACCAATCAAAACCCAAACTGGTAGGTGTGGTCCCTGCGTGAGAGAGGTACTATTTTCTTAATAACTTGGCCGCGTTTAACCAGTTCTGAAGCTGTACAGCCACACCTCGTAAAACGCACGTTGGAATCTGTGCAATATTTTCAATTCTTTCGTGTCCTCCGCCCGTTGCGCTCCACATCGCGAAGCGGAATTTTACAACGCCGAATGTCGGTGGGCTCGGCGCGGGGGGGGGAAGGGTTGCGGGTGTTTATATGATGGGGTATTTGATTAGTCGGCGAAGCGTACGATTCGCGAGCTTTTATTTTCTCGACTAGACTTTTTTATTCTCGGCGGAGAGAGAGAGAGATGCTGCTGGCTGGAAAGTGAAGCGGCGGCGGCGGCGGCGGCGGCGGCGACGTCGATGCCGACGAGTCGACGAGACTGTTACACGAAATGTCGATATAAGTTTCGAGTCGGGAGTGACGTGTCTGCGTTACGTGTGCCGCAAGCTGGTCTCGTTGGGATATGCTAATTCGCAATCGCGTTAGATGGTGTGTTTTTTTTTCTCGCGGCGTCGTCTCTCGTCAGTCGTCCGTCTAGAGAGGCGGTGTTTTTTCGCTCGCTCATCTCGCTCACCCACTCGTTAGAGGTACTTTGAGAATTGGTCTTGTGTGTGATGGATCCATCATATTAGGGGTAGGCGCTGTAAAACCGGTGCTCTGGATTTCGCTGCGTATGTTAACTTTTCACGCTGCAAAAAACACATTCTATTTGACAGATGTGCATTCCAGTTTGGAAGAACGCTTTTGTGGCGGTGCCAGTCAAACGGGCGCTGCGAATACCAATTCAACTGCGCAGGTGCAAAATAATTTTTCGAACGAAAATTTTCCGTTATTTTGTTGCGTTTTTTTTCTTGGGTACTGAAATTTGGTTTCTTGGTAGCGCAGATTTTTGGCATTGACATAGCACCGACGTGTAATCGTTTTGTTAAATAGGACTTAATTTAAAATTTCTGTGGTGTGCGAAAGTTTCATTAAAAGCGCACCAACAGTCAAAGGACAAAAGATTCCAAAAGTTAGATCGAAGATGAAAATTTGTGGACACATGCTGTATTTCTAAGCCTGAACAACCAAATTAAAGAGACCAAACGCACGCATATACCTCACACATACTTACTCTTTGAAACAACTCGTGAAGAAATTTAGAACGTTCTGTTGATTGAAATGATTATATTTGAGACAAAAAAGTGAACGTAAAAGGAGCGCATCTCGAACAAATTAATTTAAATCACAAAATGACGAATAAACTTGAAAATTCAAAGATTGCGAACCATGTTGAAAGAAAAAAGGTGCCAACAAACTTTAATACTGCAAAAAAAGCGAACTTGGACCATGGTAAAAAAGAGAACTTTTAAGAGAAAAAGATGATTATTAAAATGACTTCATCTTATAAAAAAAAGAAATTCAAAACGTAATTAAGAAGAAAGAAAAAATAGCCATGTTGAAGAATTGGCATATGAAAATGAAGTGACGAGAAGTCAAAACAAAAGAGAAGAGTTTAAGAAGAAAAAGAAATATGGTGGTCCAAGTTTTAGCAGCCAGCAGTAGACGCCTTTGCTTCTTAACAAAAAACGAAATAATAATAATAATAATAATAATAATAATTAATAATAATAATAATAATAATAATAATAATAATAATAATAATAATTAATAATAATAATAATAATAATAATAATAATAATAATAATAATTAATAATAATAATTAATAATAATAATAATAAAGAAAAGAAAAATAAAGAGAAATACAAAAAGAGGTAAAAATAAGGCCCACACGCTACGTCTCCTTAGACACCTGGAAAAGGTAGGAGCTGGATAGCACCGACATGTAATCATTTGTTTTCAAAATGAATGGATAAATAGATTAGTAAATTGATACCTAAAACATCAACAGGACGCTCCTTAAACCAATAACAATGTCCTTAAAATTTTAGTGTCCAAAATCGTGACCTCAGCAGCTTCTCCAGCTGTAAATAGATACCTAAAAACGATAATACCTATCATCGTCGGTTTTAACGTATCCATTATAATCAGTTTGAAATATGTAGATACCTAAAACATCAACTAAACATCCCTTAAACCATTGATAATGCCGCTAAAATTTCGAATTCCAAAATTATGACGTTATTGGCCACTTCAGTTGTATATAGATACTTACATAAATTACGTTAAAAATGAATTTTCAAAGATACGCTTTTATGAGGGTAAAATATTTTTTTTTTTAATTTAAAAAAATCACATCGAGAACGCGACCTGCACATGATTAGAACATACGCCTCCTTGATTTCATGAGAATCCTTATTCCTTAACCGTGCCACCGTTGGGAATGTTGAAATCGATTACAATAACCGAATCGGATTATACGGCGCACCCCAATGGACTGGTACTAAACTACTTAGTGTTTTGTAGTGTTAGTAACTGCTATGAAAGCGTATATAAAAATACTATTTTGTGACGTTTTTTACGATTTTCCAACTTTTTTCCTTTTGACGCTTTTTATAGTCTACATTCTCCTGCAACTACGCGCCACCCTTTGTACCAACATAATTTGAAAAATTCTCCTACCTCCAAAGTAACGTTACTAATGATAATCTTTGTTGGTTTTTTGTCGAAGTTAAATTATATAATATCGTCTCTGTCGATTAACAGTCCTTGCGCTTGAACTGTAATTAATTTAGTCGTATGTTCTATTTTGAAAATCATTTAATACTGAGCGTCAAATTAAATAGATATTAATCTTCTCGGTTTTGTGCTTAAAATTTGATCTTTGAACGCTTATGATCGCAGGATCAATAGGATAATGTTGTATGGCATCTATTGGAAAATGTAATGAGAAATTTTAACAAATTCCACAATCATTTCTTTTCTTTTTATCTTGATAACAAAAAGAAGAGTAAAAAGTAGTTTTATTAGAAATGAACAAACAATTCTACACTCGAAGTTCTTGTTCTGGACAAATTCGGTCGTTAGTTAATTGTTAGTTCCACCTTAAGGATTTAATTCTGGGTCAGTTCTATTAAACGGAAAAACGAAAAAACTCATGCTTCTTCAATAGACAGTTTATAAAACTCTTTCGATATAAAGGAACTGAGAAAACACTTATCTTCGGAAAAAATTTTTCTTAAAAATTTATTTAGTGTGTCGGCTCAGGAAATTTGGTACTTCCTGAAAAAAAAAGTTTTTTTCTGAAATTCTCCTTTATAGAATCCGAACAGCTTCTTCAAGTTATTCTACCGGTTTTTTAACCGATTTTGAAAAAAAGGAGAGATTATCAATTTGTATATATATTTTTTTTTAAATGTTTGTTCCAGCATGACTTCTCAACCTGGGAACCAATTTTGATGAACTGTTTTTTAAATGATAAAGAATGATCCTTTGGTGGTTCCATTAAATTTTTGTGGAATCGATGAAGTAGTTATGAGTTATCTTTAACTAAAAAACTGTTAGTTTTAGAGTAATATTACCTCTAATGCTAGAAATGAAAATTCATTGAAAAAATGTTTTCATCAAGAAATCTAACCACCTTCAAAAACTAAAATGAACAAAAATTCTCTAAAAAGTGAAAAATAATTATTTTAAAATTTCTCCAGTAAAATCTACTAAAATTAAAATGAAACGAAAAAGCATTATGCCAAGTTAATAATTTTTGCCAAAACATAAAACCGACTCCAAAAAAAAAAATAGAAAATCCATCAAAAAGAGAAAAAGAGGATTAAACTTCTCCAGCAAGATGTAGATCTAGGGACTAGAATTATTAAAGTCGGCGCTAATTAAAAACTTTTGCCCTACAGTTTGATGGAAATGATATGTAAAGCCTATATAGTAAGAAAAAAAAAAGCGCCAACTTCAATAATTCCAGTCCCTAGACCTACATCTTGCTGGAAAAGTTGTCTCCGACAAATCTAAAGACAAATCTTTTTTGTTTCTCTCTTTATTATAATTCAATACAACAAATCACATAACATCAACACTTTAAATCTTCAATTATTCTTCATTACTTTAAATCTAATTCTATCTTATAACTTAGTGAAACCTAATGATCTACAATCTTCTAGTGTAGACACCTTAACTTTTCAGTTGGAGAGTAGTCAAAGGAATGAATTCATCTTCATTTGAAGAGAACACAGTGTCCAAATTTTCATTGTCATAGTTCAAAATGGCCGACCTAAAATAGGTGACGTGATGTCGGAACATCTGCCAAATATGATGATTCTTTATTGTCATCATATCTGGTGGTATTTGTCTGTGAGATCAGGTATCCTGTAGGCGGCTATTATTCCAAGAATTGGGAATAATAGTCATTTATATTTTGTTCAACTCGTCTTTGTAGATGAACTAAAACATCTATAAAAAAAAAGACGGAACTAAAGTGTAAAAGGATTATTTTTCTCTTTTTAGTGTATTTTATTTTTTTTAAGTTGGTTCTGTTTTTTGAAAAAACTATTAACTTACCGTTATGTTTTTTCGTTTCATTTTAATTCCAGTAAATTTTACTGAAGAAATTTTAAAATAATTATTTTTAACTTTATAGAACATTTTTATTCGTTTTTTGTAAATCATCAGCTTATCATAGAAAATACTAAAAGTTCCGCTCTATTTCTCATATCGAACAGATGCAGTTATTTCTAAAGTCAAGCCGAAAATTTATGTATTCGATTAGGTCACTCTATCATCCATATATTATCCGTGTAAACATTTTTTTTCTCTCATAAGTTAAACTCTTAATGTTTCGTGTAAACATTAGCTCCCTTTTTATTTTCTTTGAATTTTTTTTACTCGGTCTTAGAATGGACTTCATTGTAGGTGTTTATTGCATGCTCTTTGAATGGAATTTATAAGCGTGCGTGCTAGCTTTACGATGACAAAAAGGATTTTTACACCCGCGTTTGAACCTTCTTTTAAGTTTCAACTTTTTTGTTTTTGTAATTAATTTTGTACTGAAACGCCGATAACGAATGTAAAAAGCACGCAATTGGAAAATCGAAATATTAACATTGATTTATGTTTTATTCCTCCATTAGGGGTAGAAAAGAAGTAAAAACGTTCGTAAATTTTACATGTTTTTCGTGCTGCTCAGCAAGAATTGGTATTTTCGCAATTTCTTAATATCGGTTTAACGATTCATAAAAAGAAAAAAGAAAAAGGAAGTGAATAAAAGTTTGCGTATTTTTCAAGGTCCAGGCGAACGAAAATGAAGTTCTATAAAATTATTGCGAATATTTTTTCTTCAATGTATCGGAACGCGAATTAATTTAATTCGATTATAACAAAATCGCTCTTTTCTCACAATATTCTGCAACCTTGAGTCAAGGTATTTTGAAGTTGTATGAAATTTTTCGAAGTTCATGCAGGTATTAATATTGTTGAAAAGCGTACCTAATAAGCCGTGTAATCTGAAGGTTCAAAGTTTTTCGAATTTTTTCGAAAACACCTTTAAAAAATGTACCCATGTACTTAAAAATCGACGATGTAAGTCGAATTTCGTGTAGTTTTTGAAAAATTTCATTCAAAAATTTTGGTCGAAAAGCAAAAAAAATTATTGTCTATATAGCAATTTGATTAGGGAATAACTCATTTGCACACAGTTACATGAAAAGGATCTAATTTGCGCAAAAACCCACCCATCAGTTGGGCACCCATTAGAGGATCATAAAATGGGAAGGATGGTACTCGTTTGCGCACATTTTACTTTTTAATTTTATAGTCTGAGTTTTCCGTTACATGAACAGCCGTGATTAAAAACATGCTTTTCTGCTAGTTACGAGTATGAATGAAAAGTAGTAAGTAGCTACTGCGGTGTGACACATGCATCCTATTTTATCAGGTAAAGTAAATTCAGATCAGATACCATTGTGGGGATTTGTCCTGCCATGAGGCTCGGTCTCTGCTGATAGGCGATACGTCGATTGTAAGATCGACATATCAATAATAAATAATATTAGGAACTCGCACATCGTCTGTATAGACGATGTGCGGTTGTCTACGAAGCGGGCTAAGTTAAAATATACGTAGCCACTCGCTTATACGTAGCCAGGCGCGGCTCGTATATACCCGCGCCATACCAGCTACGTTTGCCCGCAGTACCCGCAGTTTCTCGGCACTGTATACTACATAGGTTGGCTGCCTACACACCGACAACGTAGACTTATTGGGACACGACATTTATCCTTTTGATGTGTGGTAACTCACCCAGTTCCCACAACCATATTCAAATTAATCACAAATAAGTATGAATACCTATTGTAATTTTTTTTAATAATACTCTTTTTTTCCAAATGTGCGCAAACGAGTTCGATATTTTCAAAACGAGCGCATATTTCATAGGTGGAAATTTGTTCTCATTTTTCAGGTAATTTCTTTAACTTGTGCGCAATTGGGTGACTCCCATTGATTAGCTTTGCCTCCTGAATTTTTTTTCTGCTACAATGCCTGATAGGCACACTGGTTCATTACTCGTATTTAAAAGAGTTGATAACTAATTTATCGCATTATGGTATTGATGTTGAAAAATTGTCTCTTATAGCCACTCTCGTTTGACTAATTTTCTTCAAACGCTTGAAGAACATTTGATGAACCTTCAGTAATAATTTTCTTTGCTTGCAAATTTTGGCAAGTCTCAAAAAAGAAACTTTGTAAAAAAAAAAAGGAACCCCAAATTAATAAACCGAGTAAGAGTTTTTCTCAAAGTTTGCCAAGCCTATTAAGAAAGTTAGCACTCTAAAGTTAATGGTTTTTATAGTGAAAAATTCTTTTCTAAAGGGTTTTCCTCTTTTTTTTTCTTGTAAGATTACTACGTTTAAAAACGACCGCTCAATTGTTTACCGTTATAAAAAAAAAAAAAAAAAAAAAAAGAAGAAAAATGTATATTGCCTTTAGCTTTATACTTTTGCTCTTTACATCCTGACATTTTTTTCAGACTTTTTACACCTGTTTCATCGAAAATTATTTTATTTTACCATGAATCGTTTATTATGTTCGATTGTCGATTCATTTTTTCTTTCTTTTTAGGCGAAAATGAAACGGAAAAAATATAACTTCCTTTATTTTTTAGAAAGCTCGTTTTAAATCATTTTTCAATTTTTTCCCTCAGTATGAAGTCGAGAATAATAAGTCCACTAATTACCTCCTGAAATTTTTCCTTCCAATCTGTATATTTTTCTTTAAACAAATTGCTATTCATTATTAAAAGCGAAATTATTTACAAAGAAAAGGTTTACGATTCCTAGTTTTTTTAAGTTTTTTTTTGGTTTATTTTTGAGATCGGTTGTCTTCTCGAAAAGATTTTCTATGCATGGGAAAAACAACTCAATGCGCTGAAACCGGATGTTTCATGTTTCAACATTATGACTTCATTTGAGTTAATCATGAATTTTTGTTGTTATTTTCTCCAATTGTTTTGTCGTCAGCTAAAAAATTTAGTGAACTTATTATCTCACGCTTTCCTCCTTATAATCATATTTTCAAGGGGTACAACATCCCCTGCCACAGAGTAAGTTAAACGCTGTGGAATATTTTTTGTCTTATCTCAATATTGTACATTGTCTGTGTTGTAACGTAGCCTTTTTTCAAATCTAGTGATGGTAAATGCTCAAGCATTTATTATTAATCACCAAATTCTGAGCATGCTCAGATATTCGCTCAGCACGTGCTCATGCTTAAATTGCTCAAGCATATATTATTTCATCATAAAATAAGATAAATAATTTTAAAAAATTGAACAAGTATTCCTGTGTGGTCCTGAAGGACTGGTGAAAAATGAAAAAATTGAATTTGCTTTCACTCACCTTTTTGCAGACGATTCAGTTTGTCTACAAAAACATGCCGAACAAAATATAGACAACTATTATTCCCAATTTTTGTAATAATAGCTGTCTATATGATACCTACTTCACACGGATGAACACCACCAAATATGCTGACAATGAAGAGTCATCATATTTGGCAGATGTTCCAATGTCACGTCAACTATTTTAGGTCGGACATTTTGAAGATATGACAATGAAATTACAAACACTGTATTCTCTTATTTTGAAGATGAATTCATTCCTGTGTCTCCAGCCAAACAATTAAGTTAAGGTTCATATTAGTTGTTACCGATGTACCAGGTTTCAAATATGATAGGTGAAATAAGAAGTATAAGTAGTAGTAATTAAAACATAATTTAATAATTGAATTTAGTTAATAAAAAGATAAGACAGAGATTTTATCTCATTTGTTGAATGTAATGATAATTTCATATCATTTCTTATTTTAATATATATTTCGTATTCTACTAACAATTATTCCTCTATCTCCATTTTGTATATAACCTCATTCATACATCCTGTCTAAAATGACGTCAGTAAAACTTGTCAAGACCTGCATCTTGACATCACCTTTTCCAGCTAATACAATATTCTCTTACTAAACATAATGATGTCATCTGTTCCCTGAATACAGAATACAACTCTGCAATATTCCTAATTCCTCTTAAAATTATAACTACACCCACTTTATGTCATAAGCATGTTATTCTATTGGTTCACTCTAAATTACATAAATTATATCAACCAATCACGTTGTATATCTCCCACGACACCAATGTATATTTCATTCAAATCCATACCCTTAGATCTAAACCTAATCACTTACAAATATCTTCTCTTGTATACTGAAATATTCTAAACATAGAATATCTTCCGCAACAATTTGAAATTTGAGGCAACTACGCATTTTCAATTTTTCATCTACTTAAATTAGATACCAGAACTTTTGAAAATGTTCATAAGTTCTCTAGCATTTGCTCAAAAATGAACATATGCTCAAACTGTGAATATGTTTTGTGGGGATTAGACCATTACTCGTATGAGGAAATAAACTCGGCCTATCGACGACAGTTGTCACCTTCGGTGACAATTATTCGTGCCTTGCACGTTAAACCAAACACAAAATGTATGTTCGTTTGTACTTGTCTATTTTTGCTGATAGACAAGTTACAAATCTCGGATTGTGATGAATCGATAGATAACGATCTCAGCGATGTCATGGACTGATACGAAGATGCATTCTCCGTACTTTACCGTCGCCATGACAACCATAAAGTACGAATATATTATCTACACTATACCTATGTAAATATTACATAGGTGTGTATGTGTGCGTGTAGAGAGCCGGCTATATAAGACCAGAAAATCATAGACCAAATCGCCAGTGTTTGCCGAGGTCTTGGCTCCCTCATATCTTTCTAGTATATTGGAATAAACCCGCAAATTGTTCTGTTGAACACCTTCTTTGTTCTTTTTACTTTCCACGATGTAAGGTATTCCACAGTGGTGACCTCGATGTGATTTTTTTGGCCACGTCGTGGTGTCTTTTGGCGCGATGCGCTTATACTAAAGTGGCGCGGTGCGCTGGCGAGCAACTCGCTATCCAATTAAAGTAAATATAAAATTTTTTAAACAAGAAATTTTATTTTTACAAAGACACCAGGAGCTCTCGAAGGTGTCCGCTAAGTGGGAAATTACACCCCCCTTCTAGAGTATATTTACCAGAAGGAAAAACAGCAAACCCTGGAAGGACACAGTTGGCCTCATCCACCAACTCCTCCACCTTCGACACACCAAAGAGAATTCGAAGACCTCAACCTCTCAGAAAATAAGAAGAGGAACAGATGTCCCAAACTCGAACATCTAGGTGTGACAATTGACCAACACGAATTGTCCACCAAATCTCTGAGGAGTAGAAATATACCAACTTCTCCAACAGATCAGCAAACACGATCTGCCCCAACTTTTGGCGAAGCATCAAGATCTTCCGAGAACACTAGCCAACAAGGTTCAATGGCACAGCCAACCGAAAACCCACCCAGAATGTCAGCAACCGAATCCTCACAACAAACGCTAACTCCGGAACTAATAGCTCAAATAGTACAACTGCTAAATACAAGAACTGAGCAAAATCCGGCATTCTATAGACGGAGGATCGATATACCAGAATTCCTCCCAAATGAAGTCGATGTCTGGTTGACTCTTCTCAACGGTAGATTCAAAACTGAGAACATTCAAGCAGACCAACAATATACACACATTTGTGGAGGCATGCCCCCACAAATAATAAGAGGAATTCTGAATATCATGGATTGCCCCCCGGCAGAAACCAATAAATATGCTTGGTTCTGCAAACAAGTAAAAAACGTATTCGGTAAAACAAAAAATGAAATAATAGACGAAATAATGGGTGGAATGAAGATAGGGGACGATAAACCCTCCATCTTCATGACTAAATTACGAAAAAAGGCTGACCACATAGTAGCCCCTTCGGTAATCAGAAACCAATTCTGTAAACAACTTCCGCAACACGTTGTACAGGCATTGGCAGCAGTAGGATCAACAATAATAAACGAATCCACTGATCTAGATTGTTTAGCCAAAAGTGCTGACAATGCACTACAATACTCGAAGAACTCACCTTCGATTAATGCAGCGTCAGTAGAGACAGGAGAAATTGCACAGCTGAGAGCACAAATAGCCCAGCTTACTACAAAAGTGCAAAATAACAACAAAAATAATAATAAAAATAAAAATAACAATCAGCGAAATAATCGGTCTAGAAGCAGAACTGATAAGAAAAGACAAAGCCGGTCAAGAGACCGAAGAGATGGAAATTCTTGCAGGGGTCAGAGTCCAACTCCCCCTAAAAACCAAAAAACTTCATCCAAATCTCCTTCTCAAAACTGGGATGAAAAGAACTGCTTCTTCCACAACAGATTTGGCGAGGCCGCCACCAAATGTAATAACAAATGTCAATGGTGGGACAGGACCTACAAATCCAAATCGTCAAACTGAAACGAGGGGCCATCTACGTGGCCGAAGACCCCTCGGAAAACTACTCATGCCGCCTGTTCTTAAAGGACAGGACAAGCAGGAGAAAGTATCTAATAGACTCAGGCGCTGACCTAAGCATATTGCCAGCAAATAAAAAACATAAGATACACACTCCGAAATACTATCTCCATACTGTAAATGGTCAAAACCTTCCAGCCTACGGACTTGAAACAATCAAAGTCAACATCGGACTACGAAGAGACATGACTTGGTCTTTTACAATTACGGACGTTCCAAATCCAATCCTGGGCGCTGATTTCTTAGCCCACTATGGCCTAATCATTGACCTAAAAAATGGCAAATTGATTGATAATGAAACAAAACTTTGTGTGGAAGGCAAAACACTAGTGTCTCAACTGGACACAGCTATTTCCAGTTGTAGTAAAGTCGACGAACGATTCTTACGGATTCTGTCAGACTATTCTGGAGTCACTCAACCATCAATTCGCAGGCACCCAACATATAAACATGACACAGTTCATTATATAGAAACAAAAGGACCGTCATGCCACGCTAGAGCAAGAAGGCTCCTGCCAGATAAGCTCAAAGCAGCCAAGGAATACTATGAACAAATTATAAAAGAAGGTATTTGCAGACCTTCAAATAGTTCATGGAGTTCCCCAATCCACATGACTAAAAAAGCAAGTGGAGAATGGTGAATTGTTGGTGACTACAGAGCCTTAAATGTCAAAACAGTTCCTGATCGTTACCCAGTTCCAAACATAATGGACTTCAATGCAAATATGAAGGATAAAATGATGTTCTCCAAAATAGACATAAACTGGGCATTCCACCAAATACCAATGGCCGAACAGGACATTCCAAAAACGGCACTCATAACGCCCTTTGGACTATTCGAATACCTTCGAATGCCTTTTGGACTCCGCAATTCAGCTCAAACCTTCCAAAGATTCATCAATGGATTGTTTCGGGATTTGCCATTTGCATATGCATATCTGGATGACATTTGCATATGCTCAGAAGGCGGTGAGCAACAGCAAGAGAAGAATGTAAGAGCCGTTATACAACGTATACACGCTGCCGGCCTTACTATCAATGTAGGTAAAAGCTTATATGCACAAACCAAAATTGACTTTCTTGGCTACAAAGTCTCAACCGAAGGCATAGCCCCACTAAAGACCAAAGTAGAGCCAATATTAAATTTTCCAAAACCCTCAAACGTAGCTGAACTCAGACGTTTCTTAGGGATGGTAAATTTTTACAGGCGCTGCGTGAAAAACGCAGCAGCTGAACAAAGTAAGCTGTTCGCTTTAATCAAAACATCAAAGAAAAGAGATAAGACTCCACTCGAATGGAATAAAGAAGCCGAAAAAGCATTTGAGAATATAAAAAACACTCTGGCCAATGCAGCCCTCTTGGCTCACCCAGACGAAAGTCTACCATTATGTGTCGCATACGATGCCTCTGACTTTGCAATTGGTGCAACACTGTACCAAAAGGAAAATGACCAAAAATTTTCGCTCGCTCTCTTTTCCAGAAAGCTATCCAAAACAGAAAAAAATTACAGTACTTACGATAGGGAATTACTGGCAATCTTTACTGCACTGAAGCATTTCAGGCACCAACTAGAGGGTAGATGCTTTACTGTGTATACAGATCATAAACCCCTAATACATGCCTTCACGCAGAAAGCAGAGCCAGCATCACTGAGAAGAGCACAACTGTTAGACTACATAGGTCAACTAACTACTGACATCCAGTATATAAGTGGAGAACTTAACACTCCAGCTGATGCACTCAGTAGAATCGAAGCTATCTCAGCCCCTGCCCAATTACCTTATGCTGAAATCGCAAAAGAACAGCTTAAGGATGCAGAACTGCAAGAGTTATTGTCAAGTGAAAACACATCTCTTAAATTGAGGTAACAAAAAATTCCCGGCACTGATGTCTTACTAACATGTGACATCAGTACAAGCAAGAATAGGCCATTCTTACCAAAAAAATATCGCAAATTGGCATTTAACAGCGTGCACAATTTATCGCACTCTGGCCCCAAATGTACTGCTAATCTAATATCATCAAGATTTGTCTGGCCTCGACTTAAGTCTGACTGCAACAACTGGGCTTGCACTTGCCTGAATGGCCAAGAGTCCAAAGTAGGAAGACATACTCGATATCACCACTCAAATCTTTTAAACAAACAGAGCGGTTCAAAACAATCCATATTGATTTAGTAGGCCCATTGCCCCCTTCACAAAGACACAGATATCTCCTCACTATGATTGACAGAGCAACTCGATAGCCCGAGGCAATACCATTATATGAAATGACAGCACCAACAATAGCTGCCAAACTATATGAAAACTGGATTGCCCGATATGGCGTACCGGAAGTCATAATTACAGACCAGGGTCGCCAATTTGAAAGCTCACTCTTCCAAGAGTTATCAAAATAGCTTGGTATTCAACACAGTCATACCACAGCCTACCATCCTCAAGCAAATGGAAAAGTTGAGAGATGGCATAGAGCTTTAAAAGCCTCAATAATGGCTCACGACACAAAAAGATGGATGGAAGCACTTCCAACCATCCTCTTAGGCTTACAATCAGCTCTTCAATCAGACACAGGACATTCTGCGGCGCAATTAGTGTTCGGGGAAGAGCTACACCTACCAGGGGACTTCTTCACAAATCCGACAGAAACTAGCCCCAAAATCCTAGTTCAAAACATACGAACTGATGCCAATAAATTTCTAACACAGGCAGCTCGACATGGCCAGCCAAAGATCTATGTCTCAAAACATTTGGCCACTACTTCACATGTATTTGTAAGAGACGAAAAAATAAGATCTTCACTGGAAAAACCCTACGCCAGTCCTTATAAAGTGATATCACGTGACAACAAAAATTTTGTGATATCTATAGCAGGTGAAAATAAAACAATATCAATCGATAGATTGAAACCTGCATATTTGGTAACAGACGACAAGAAAATAATTAGGAAAATAAAAGGAAAGACAAGTTCCTCCAAAACTACAAATACACAAGTAGTACCGGAAGAACTAGTCGAAACACAAAATATACAAAAAGAAAATTCACAAACAAATAAATTCACAAAAAAGAAAAAGACAGTAAAATTTTCAGACGACATCATTACAATAAACTATAACCCTACGAATCCCATAAGCCCCTGTAAAAGAGGCAGGCCCCTAGGAAGTAAAAAAGCAAAAAATCAGCATCCAAAACGAAGATCTGAGCAACTAGCACAAAGAAAATAAAACTCCTTCAAAATTTAATATAACACACAAAAATAAAAACCCGCTAAAAGCGACGACTGTGGAATCTCTCGATAAGAAAAAGTGCGTGAACAATAAAACAACGACAGGTATCAACAAACCCACGTGCGCTTGATGACAACAAAACATCGCAATGTGTATCTGTTGTTAAACAAACAAAAAGAATAAAAACGTTCATTTTACCGATGACGTCAGAAGCGGAAATGAATTTCTATTCATCTCGAATTACCTATAGCTTCAGAATGTTCAAACACGCCTAACTTTGCAGAAAATGAACAAAATTTTTCGGAAAAAACTGCAAACGATAGTGAATTTTTATACCTATCCCCTCCACGTACGTACTCGCTCAAATAAAGACGACAATTTAATGCAACGGACGGAAATAAATCTCACCAAGTCCGCACTCTCTTTTTCTACTGTCGCCTCGACTGTCAAACTTTGCATCTCTATTTTTCTTTTCTTGTATTTTATTCCTTTCCTAAAAAATGTCGTCTACAAACCAGAAACAATTGTCCGCCAATTTCGACCCTCAAATTCCTTCATGTTCTAGGGACAATGTTGTGCGTATTAATAATATGCAACAACAGTGTCTTATAGAACACGAAAAAGATTTGGCCAGAATCGAAGAAGAATTGTTGATGGATACGGACCTACCCCCGGTGGAAAAAATCGTCACCTACATGACGAAAGAATTACCACCCCTTATCTCGCCTCCCAAAACGCCCGTTAAAGAGTTGCCATCCTTGGCAACCCCAAAGATGGCGACCCCGAAACCGGCGATGAGGGAGCGAGCTAAATTCTTATTTGCCGACGAGGACCCTGGTTTCCAAGCAACTCCTCCTCCGGCCCAAAACCCATCTGCACGCAGCAGTTTACGGCAACCCCCAAATCAAATTTGCCACTGCTGACCACCTCCGGACAATTTAATCCCTGCCCCACCTTCCCAGTCCGTAATCACCCTTACCGTCGTCCCCAATACCGACCACCTAGACAAAGGGGACAGAAGAGCAGGGACAACTTCCTTTGGCGACAAGCCCAACGCATAGAGTCTTATGAATGCGTTGGAGCAGCTGTCGGAAGTGCCCTCGCCAAATGGGAGAGGGAACAAAAACAGCATTAAAAACCTCTAATCCCCCAGGCATGCGATTAATCGTTTTTTTACGACGCAAAAACTGGGGGGAGTAGCTATGGGGATTAGACCATTACTCGTATGAGGAAATAGGCTCGGCCTATCGACGAAAGTTGTCACCTTCGGTGACAATTATTTGTGCGTTGCACGTAAAACCAAACACAAAATGTATGTTCGTTTGTACTTGTCTATTTTTGCAGATAGACAAGTTACAAATCTCGGACCATGACGAATCGATAGATAACGATCTCGGCGATGTCACAGACCGATACGAAGATGCATTCTCCGTACTTTACCATCGCCATGACAACCATAAAGTACAAATAAATTATCTACACTATACCTATGTAAATATTACATAGGTGTGTATGTGTGCGTGTAGGGAGCCGGCTATATAAGACCAGAAAATCATAGACCACCAAATCGCCAGTGTTTGCCGAGGTCTTGGCTCCCTCATACCTTTCTGGTATATTAGCATAAACACGCAAATTGTTCTGTTGAACACCTTCTTTGTTGGTTTTACTTTCCACGACGTAAGGTATTCCACATGTTTCTAAATGTCAAGCATTTTTTTTGTAAGCATTTGCTTAAAATACTTGAGCATGAAAAAGAAAGCAAATGCTCGTTACCATCATCAATCAAACCAAATATATAATGCTGCAAATGGACACTTACCCAATAATGAGTATATCAGACCTGAAATATAGTTCCTTCCATATTTGGCTGAGTAACACGATGTTATTATCGTTTGAAATGTAAAAAGTGAGTTGGTATAGTATCCCAATTTTTAAACATTTCTTCTTTGGAAAATCGTAGTAGCTAAGGATGGAAATAAACAAACTTTGATCTGAAAAACCGTTTCGAAATTCTACGTACATATTTATTTCTAGGATCAAAATAAAATGTATAAATTTCACTGTAGCCTTAGGTTTGAAATTGTGTGGTAATGATTTGAAAATTTTTTTCATTTTTATTTTCAGTTTAGAAATCCACATTTACCCTAAACTGTGAACTGTCCGGGTATTTTTGTCGTATTAGTTTTAATTAATTTAAAATTGTGTTATGCGCGAAATTATAAGTTATTACAGCAGTATGCAAATTTTCAGTTGCCTAAATCTGAAAAATTGAATTTTATCATTCTGAATTGGCAACTTATGATTTACTTTCTACATCCTTGACCTAATGAAGTGCACGTCTTCTGTTTTATGCCTCTGAACCTTAGTTTTTTGATTTAGTTATTCAGAAGAGAAAGATGCCTTCTGAGGCTGTTTTCCTCTCTTTGCATCTGGGCTTGATCTGATGCGCAGAAATATCGTCAGCTTTAAAATCATAATTATTTCGATTTCTGTCTGTTTCTTCGACTCATTTTTCAATATTTTCGGATTCACTTGGTTCTGTAAGTAAAAGGTATGTTTAATCTTGCATGTAATTTTTTCTTTTTTTTATTTTGAATGAAGAGGTGAGGTGAACAATAATAGTGGAACCATAAAATCTTGTTTACTTGTGAAGGAGACAAACCGTTGCATTTTTCATGGTCAGAATTCGATGTTCATACTTGTCTCCAGCAAATTGTGGGCAGTGACTGTTAGGGTGGGCACAGTAAGATCTGTTCCCCTATCGATGGTATTTGTATTGATGTTTATCGATTATCCACTGTGGAAATTACTTTAACATTGTGGAAAATGAAACTAATGCGTAATGGCTAGATTCTTTTCTTAGGTTCGTAGATGTTGGGCCAGCCCCAGTTCACTCATCATCAATTACCAGAAAGATCTCGAAAATCTATCGGAAGGAATAAAAATTACAATTGGTTTTTCTAAGGGCACGTCTACATAACCAACAGTGCTTACAAAGCACTTTTCGAGACAGCAAATAAACTGTTGGCGATTTGAACCGAAAAATACGTAAAATTTTCTTAATTCAGACGGAAGTACCTATACTTATCTTCAGATTTCGTATCAGTTTTGCTGCTTACTGCATTTTGCTGCCGAGTTTATAAGTACCCACGTGTGATTACACTGATTTGAAGTTGGTGTAGCTACTTGCTGTTAGTCGCGTAAGCGTAGCGTCAACTCCACCACCTATGAGTGTCCGAATATTCGTTGTAATCTCGACCTTATCTATAATTTTCAGTTTCGAATGGTGTCCCAATTTAACGAAACCGAATAAACGTTTTTTGCTTTACTTTGCAGCGTTACCAGCCAGCCCAATCGACGTGAAGATCAGCGAGGTAACGGCCACCTCGGTGAAGGTGTCGTGGACACATCCGACTCCTGCGGATTTGCTGTACTATGTGCTACAGTACAAGCCACGCCTGTCGCTACAGCCCTTCACCGAGGTGAGCGGCATCATCACTCTGTACTACACGGTTCGCAATCTCAGCCCCTACACCGAATACGAATTCTTTGTGACTGCGGTCAACAACCTCGGTCGGGGTCCACCTTCGACTGCGGCGGTCATCACCACCGTCGAGACAGGTATGTTGCGTATCCGTAAAATTTCGACTCAACTTTGCCGAGTTAGCACTCAAACATTAATCTATGGAGCCGGGTAACACTTACGCGCGATCTGTCGCAATTAATTACGACTGCCTATTTTCAGCGTCAAACGCATTTATTAATTATTAGATGTGGTAGGCCGGTGTAGAGGTTCGCATCGTGCGGAAACAAGTTTTTTCACTCGGTGATCGGATCTACAGGGTTGCGGTTTATACTTAATACTTGGAACTTGGTGCCATCCTTTGCTACTTACTTTCAAAATTTTTCTTGCTACGTTTACCGTTTGTGCGTTTTTGATCACTTTGTGTGCAGAAATTTAGAAATCATATTGATTAGAATAATATAATCGAAACCAACGAAACGAATATTCCATTTTGTTTAGTGCATAGCCCCCCCCCCCCCGACGGCAGCGTATCTCTTAGCGTCCTTATAAGGTTTGCAAATGTTCGGATTGTCCGTCAAAAATTGAATGCGATTCAACGAAGATGCAGTTATTTTTCATTATAATCCATTTTTCATGCTCCAGATCGATTTTACTCTCGTTAGAAATAAGTTTGACGTAATTTTGTTTGAAAAAAATATTTAACTGGACTCCAATTTGTGGATTTTTTTATAGAAATTATTGGCTTTGTTCGATATGGTATGAAGTGCGGTAGTTGTAACATTTTCTGATGAGGTCGTCAATCGTGGGTTGGCTGGAATTATCTCGGAAAATAATGAAGGCAAACAGTTCAAGCTGCAAAAATCTATTAACCAATAAAGTCTATCACAAATAAAAACGATCTGACGTCATAGAGAAGTTCACAATTCACAGCGACTTAAAGCGCAAAAACATATTTTTAATCAACAGTTTTGTATGCAGCCTTTTTTCATACTTTGGTTAGTGTGAATCTATATCCTTTCCTTTTCTTCCTAGTCCATCTGCTCATATGACGTCACATCTTTCTTATTTGGAGTAGACTATATGAAAATTCGTATGAAGTAATGAGACAACCTATACTTATACACTCTATTCCAAATAAGAAATACTTGACATTATAGAAACTGTCATATTTCTCAGCTACATAATACTAAAAATATTAATGTAAACAAAACAGTTTTAGATTCTGCCCTTGTTGAATGGTGTGAATATCTACATTTTCCTTTCCCCCTTCTCCATCAAAAAATATAAAGTCAGGTCTTTCTTATGGTATTTCTTATTTGGAATAGGGTGTAGCAAAATAATTCGTATTCCCTATAAGAAGGAGTGACGTCAGTACGTTTGGTGAATAATTGCGTAACTGCCTGACCCCGAGTAGGTGAGTAGGTTTCGATGAAGAGTTCTCTGCTCAAGATGTGATCGTGTTTGCATCACGTGACCTTTTTTTATGAAAAAAGTTATCTTAATTGTTCTAGTTCAGATATCGTTTTTTGAGGTTTCTCGCTTCATAGAACTGACGCAGAACCACAACCATTGGTTAGAACTGAGAACGCACTCTCCACAGAACTTGTCGAGAATTTAGAACTTGGAAGGGTAGCACTTTTTCGACATATCGAACATGGCTGTTGACGATTTTCTGTTACATGAACGGTATAAATACGTCGGAAAACCCTTTCGAATGCTTTTCCCTCCACGCCTCTCGATAATAATATGTCCTCTTTGACGTTCATCGGATTAATAGCTCTGTGAAGCACCACTGCACCGAACGTGTTTCTTTTTCATTTCTCAAAAGAAACCTCCTCAACGAGAGTTTTCCGTTGCAAAAAATTGATACCATCTTATCTGGATCGAAAGTTGTTTTTTCCCCGAGTATGTTGTCGCTTATTGCTATTTTATTTTTCTCAAGACTATTTTGCCGGTTACATCTGTTATTTCACATTTCGAATTCTTGGTATCTGACGAGCCTGCAGCCTCTTCAATTTCATAAATGTGTTTCACATAGGCGCTAGATTATGTTGTCCTTCTCGTCTTTAATCGGTTCCATCGCCAGTAGTAGAAGAGATACCATTTCTTTTTTTTGCGAAGCAACTTGTATACATTTTTTTTTGTTTGCTTTCGTTTCCATAAAGCAATGGAATTGTCGGCAAAGTCGAACAGTAAATGCGAAAAAGAAAGTAAAAAGAGAAAAATTTTGTCGGGATAAAAGCTTTTTAGTACGAGGAGGAGTAAAAAAAAAAACAAAAAAAAAAAAAAAAAAAACGAAAGAAATAATATTAAAAGCTTGTTTGAAAACATATTTTTTGATAATGTCTGTATTTGAAAAGAGGATTCACCGTATTTCTTCAGACGGGTTACAATTCCACGTATCTCGTTTTTTTCGTGTTCTCTCTCTGCAACATATTGTTACCATTGACACGGCGTTTATTTTCAACAACAAAAATAAAAAATAACTAAATATGCTAGAACACCGAGGAAAAAAGTAAATACAATATGGTCGGTGTAATATGTTTATCTTTGAGAAACTGAAAAGCTTGCCTTGAACAACTGGTTCGAACAGTTTTTGATGCCATCAGATAAATTACTCGAGAAAATTTGTGGTTGGCTGAATATCTACAAAAATATACCGTGTTCCCACATTTATTTATTTTTCTGAATTTTTACCAATATGAAATTTTCTCCCCTACCACTTTTTACTTTTATTTTTGTACAAACTTTGAATTTTTGTTTTGCACGCTCCCGCGTATTTTTGTTTTTTGGGAGACGTATACTGTGAACTAAGTAAGTTCGTGAATTTTTTACTATCACATTTTTGCTGTTTTGCACCGATTTTGTGTTTTTTGTTTGTGCGCACTTAAGTTTTCCTTTACACAATTATAATTTTTTTTTTTTTATCAACACAATTTTTCGAATGTAATTTTGAGCGTAAACCTTGAATTGATTGTAAAAAGAAGAAAAGCAGTACGAAAAGTAGATGTTACGTGCTAATTCATCTGTGCTGATAACGTTTTTTTGTTTCCTTTGCTTTTATCTGTGGATACAAATGGTCGTCAGTACAACCTTCAGTAGCATTAGTATCCATTTTTTTTTTTTTTTGGTGACTCGATCACTCGAAAAAGAATAAGTTTTTTGAAAAGCGACACCTGGTTATGCAGTATTTATTTTTTTTTATTTTTTATTCATTTTAATCAAGATTAGTATCAATTGCTTTTACACAAACGTATTATTTTGAGGATTTAAATAATTAAAAAAAAAGCGTAGGTACCTATAAAATAATCAGCACCGTAATGTTGAATAAGTACATTATTTGATGCACAGTGTGCCTTTGATGCACTCGGTAGTTTTTTTTTTGTATGGTCTTTATGATTTATTACGATACCTACGTTTTTCTTTTTTCATCGGAATGATTTGTACGAACTGGCATATTACTTTTATATTATTATTTATTTTATCCCCTGCTACCCGAGGGACTGCGGAGAAAATTTTCAATCATTTTGTTTTTGATAAGTCCAGTAATGATATTATGAGATTTATGTAATATATTTTTTCTAAAACTGTTAATACTAGGCTACTGATTGGAGAGAGTAGGATGATTGAGACGCTGTTAAGGGGAAACTGGTATTGTGTACCAGTAAATTAATTTTTTTTATCTGATAATGTCATTAATTAGCTGTATTCTGTAATTACATGCCCAGATTTTTTTTCCGTAATTTTTTATCAATTATTTTTTCTTTGATAAACCTTTTTATAAGTTAAATTTTGTTCTTAAATAAGTACATCCGAGGATGTGTCATATCATAAAATGGTAAAAAATTTGCGTAACCAACCCTTTTTGGGTCACAGGGGACCACCGAGTAGTTCAATCTAAAAATGAACTGTAAACTTAAAGTCAGAATCTCAAAAAACTTATTTGACGACACATCACTTAATTGTTTAAGAAAAAATCATCCAAACCTTTTTTTGGGTCTCAGAGGGATGGTAAGTGGTCAAGTCTAAAAATGAACTGAAGATTTGAACTCAATGCCTCCAAATACGTATTCGTCGTTGTCTCACTTAATTGTTGAGAAACAAATGCATATTGAAGTTGAATCAGAACTGAAAAAACTGAAATTTCTAAATAATGAACACCCGCGCGATAGTTCAAATCCTGGTAGAGGAAGAAAATATTTTTTTTTATTAGATTGAATCCAAAAAATCGAGCTTTATTTCATCAGTGTCAGTTTCAAATTATTATATGTAAACTTTCATCGATTTTTTTCTTGCTGCAGATTTTGCTTTGGCCTCATTTTTTCCCTCCTTTACTGCAAATTATATGGTTGGTGGTTAAAAGTACAAAAGTGCTGCTACTCTTTTTTGAAAGGTTCTCCATCTTTTTAAGCGGAGTAGAAGCATCTTGATTTAGGAAAGACGGCAGAATGCATGCTTAAGCCAAAGCTACTCTTCCTATTAAACTTTCTGCGTTGGTTTTTCATAAGAATAATCAGTTCATTGAAAGGTCTATCGTAAGGTCCGCTAATAAGAGAATGGCCATCACATCGAACATAAAGTTTGTATGAGAAAAGTGCTTATTTAATCTCATTTTAGGAAAAACAATAAAGAAATCTCTGAAAGCCTTAAATTTAGCTTTTGAGATTTTTGTAATGGCATAATCAAATAGAACAAACTTTACATTTTCAACCAATATGAAATGAAATCTATAATTCTATTTTCTTGCCAGTGTAATTTCCAGTTCAAATTGTCTAAAAATTGTAATTGCAATATCGAAATACATACATTTTTGTGATTACCACATTAACATTTTTTATAAATTTCATAAAAACTTAAAAAACCAAGTTTGGGACTTGCGTTAGAATGGTAAGTGTAAATCATGTCCTAATAGTACATGCAATTCCAACAAAATAGCAGTTGTTCATTTTGTTTCTGAGATCCATACTACCCCACTCTCTCCATGATGGATGAACTGAACGCTAAGAGGAAGAATAAAGGGAATTTCGATGGTCAATTCTACAGTTTTTCCAAATCGAAAACTTGCTAACCTCCTTTCCATTGGTTTTTTCACTTTTGAGCCTGAGCAAAAACGTCAAGCATCTTTTCGAGATTGTCCATTTAAAATAATTACCATTGATTTGGGTTTTGAAGTATTTAGACAACCCATTAGTACATCAAACCATACTCATTAATAGTCAGACACATTCGTCTCTCCTAAATTATTCTTTTGCATTTCACGATCTCTAAAGTTTCAAATTTTTCCTTTCAAGCAAATATTTTACTTATAAAATGGAATATCTCGCCCATGTATTCGGTACCTATTCTTTCAGTTACGGTAATTACCTCTGGTTTTTTACACATTTTGTAAAAAAAATTTTTTGCATTTATTAATCGAAATCTTTTCTCATTATTCAATTTAAATTTCGTTTTATGTAATTTCGTGATTCGAGTATTATTAAACCGATGGTATGAAAAATAGGACTCCATAATTTGAGACTATTCGATGCTTGAAAACAATACCGCAGTCCCTCCAGGCCTATCCCCTATGTTTAGCGTAAGCATTTTATTTATTCTGTACTAACATAGAATATCTGTTTCTTTTTTCTTCTATCTTCTCTTTTACTCACGGATCTACTCGATACAGTTGATTTGTCTTCTGAAGGATCCAGTAAGTAAATTTAATAACAATTATAATTAAAGAATACTTCGCTTCATTCATTCTATTCATTGTACCCTGTTTTGTCTTCGTATATTTCATGAAATCCACCTATTGGGTGCTTCTTTTTCGTGCTGTGGTTTCACGAATAACTTATTGGATAGCATAGCACTCGCTCAATTCTGTGTTTTTTGTTTTTTGGTTTTTAGTTTTTTTTTCACTATTTTTTCCTTTTGCATAAATTTATCCGCATAAATGGGTGAAATAAAAAGGTAATTGAGAACGATTTACCACCATCGTCGATAAAAATAGCAGTAAAAAAAAAAAAAGAAAGAATAAAAGGAAGAAATGAAGAAAACCGAAGAAATCCGAAGAAATAAATTTAAAATAATTAATTTTAACGAATTCTTTCTCGGTTTTAATTCGAAAAATGCTCATTTTTTTCTCTTTTTCCCTCATTTTTCTATCTCTTCCGCATCTATTTGGCTCGGTGTAAATTTTTCAAAGGCGGCGTAATTTCTGAACCGCAAATTAATTTTTATAAATTGCCAGGTTTCGCCTCGTTTATGCTGCGCTATCGTTGTTGTTATTATTATTTTTATTATAACTTTTCTTTTTTTTTTTTTGTGCCTCCTAAACTGTAAATTCAAGTTGATAATAGAATTACACTTTACGGAACCGTTGTAAAATATGTGCTGTATCTTATCTTGTTCCGTTTGGGTCACTATTGGGTATGAGTTTGTGGTCTATAATTAGTGACGAATAAAAGCAAGATCAAAACCATGGTAGTCTTGATGTTGCGACAATAGCCATGATTCTGTACTACCCCTTCAACTTCGCTTGTTTTCATTCGTTTTCCAATCACCGAATTGAACGTAGCCTAGTGCCTGCTTTTTCATTCTTATTATTACCTTTTGACTTTCTGAGTTTTTATATTTTCAGTCCTTTTCCCGCAGTTCTTCAAAGTTTCATCGGAATCCTCATCTTCTATATAATTATTTCATTCCTCATAATATATTATGCTAATTTGTTTACAATACGTATTTATGAAGATCTCAATTCAAACATTAAAAATCACCTTCAAAGTTGAAAATATTCTGCATTTTTGGAATATTACCAATGAGGCAAACCTTTGTTTTTGTTCCCTCTTCTCGTTCCTGTTTTTTCTAAGAATATTCTTGTTTCAGACTACTATTTTTTTTCCCCTCGAGTTTCGTAGCCTTCACAATTTTATGTTAGCCTCTCGTGTTCAACCAAAATTCTTCAACTTGAAAAACATTTTCTGAAAACCGAAGTTGATGGTTATTCGAAAACCAAACAAAAACATTCGCTGCTTTCCAGTATATCAGATTTGAATATTTAATGAGCTGCGGAAAGTTGAAAATTTTAGATTAATTTGAAATTTGTGTCGAAAATTAAGCTTCTAATGCAGCCGATTCTCGAACATGCATTATTGGCTATGAAAGCATGATTTTTTCTTGTCTCATCAACGTTCAAAATGTAGACCTTTGCTATTGTGATCTAAACAAAATACAACTGATTTTTGAACAACGGTTTTCATTTAATGAAACTTTCGAAAATCTAACGACCTTTTGCTGAAACTTTCATCAGTTTAACGTTTAATTTTATTGGTAAATCTTTTACCTTCTATTCCGCTTACAGATCTTGCCAAAAAAAAACAAAAAAAAACAAATATTTAGAGCTTGCTTTTTTTTATTGAAAAGTCCTTTGGTGTTGAAAGAAATTTTTTATTACATAAAGTTTCCCATTTTCCATAAGAAGTTGATGTAATATCGATAACACCAATTGAGCATTTTTGTGATGCTTTCGTAGTACTTTTATAGAACGGAAGATTGTTTTCGATTTTAAAATACATTCAACATTAAACATCTTACTTACAAAATTGTGTATGAGAATCTCAGTTTCATCTATTAGCCAACAGAAATTAAGTGGTAGTCCTATGCCAGATCAATTCTCGAAATTTTTAGATTTTTTCCAAATTCAAATTACTTTTCTTGAGAATTAAATATTGAGTTTTGGTACGTCAGCTCAATTCCTGAACTGTTATCACATTTACATATTATTAAGTTTCGACATTACATTTCAGTTCAAACAGAATTTCTCATTTCTTTACACATATTTATTATTTTTCTTGTTTTTGCAACGATAACATATTTATTTTTTAAACTAATTTTTTTTTTCCACGGATTTTAATTACAAAAATTATATGCCTCTTTAGGGAACCAAATGAAGATAATCCCTGACAATAAAATTATGGAGATAAAACCATTTGAAATAAATTTATGTTGCGCGAGTACACTGATAAGAAACAATCGCTTATCAGCTTTATTGTTTTTTAAAAATTCGTGAGATTCCTCGACGCCGACTGTGAATTTGAAATAAAATTTATTTTACAAAATATTGGAAATTCTCATTCAGAGTGAAATTCAAAGAAATTAATTGGATATAAAATGCCACTCTGAAACAAAATAGCCTAAGTCGTACATGAATTTCTTGTTATCCTTCTACGCGACATTTTTTGAAATTTACCTACTATATTTATTTTACGAAAATTTGGTGTAAAATTTGTTAAAAACAGCAGAACATCAGAGAGCTGAGTAAAATTCGTAGAATGATAAGCTAGAGCTCCTTTTTTTCTCAATGCGTTTAAAATTTTCGTTCCTATAACTACTACGCGTGTTTCTTTTAACAATATGCCAGCAGCGTCAGACGCAAGTGGGCAACTATTTTTGATCCACTTCTAATACACGCGTTATATGGGAGGTTGGCCATCTAAATTATGAATACTATACATGTCTACGTAGAGATCCGACATCCGACAACCGTTTTGGCAGCATAATCAATTTTCAAGTGGCTAGTGGCTACGTAGATTGTGGTAGAACAAAAAACTTGCTTGACCAGTTATCCGTTGAAATCAAATCATTCCAATTTTGATGGTTAACCGAACCGTCAAAGGGTGGCCGACGTTCGTTGTTATTTAGCCGCAGCCTTAGCCTGAGCAGAGTTTAGTCGTATTCGCACGTACAAAATAAGAATTATATACAGTGCAAACGAAACTGAATAACCTTGCAAGCCTATAATTCGCGGGACCCCGCCTTGCAGGATTGCAAACTCTGGTTGAAACTCGTAGAATTTTTGATCAATTTATAATGAGAATTCATTCTGATATAATTTTCTAATTTGGAGTCGAGTGCACGTTTCAATCCGCGTTGTAAAAGGGAAAAAAAAATCAACAACTATATCCTTCCTTATTTCATTTTCGCGTACGAAACAGTATAAAAGGTATTACGTTTCTGCGACGAAGCGCTGCTCATTCATCATCAACTATGTATGTGTGGTATTTTCGTATGAGCTGTCAGCATTTTTGCACCACCTCGATCGCTCTTTGCTAGTTACGTTCATACGTTTGGCAAAATTTTGTCTGGACGTTTACCACATGCAAAAACTACCTAAATACCATCTGGTTGTTGTCTTTTCGCGTGGACAGCGTACGCCATTTTCCTGTCTCTCCCCCTCGTCCAATCTCCTCATTCGTCCGATGCACCTTTTAATAAATTTTACGTTCACCAAGAAGCGACATCCCCGAAGTTATACTCTCCCACAATCGCTCTGCAAATAACGAATCACGTTGTACGTAACTTTTATCTCTTCGCCGCTAAAAGTATAGTAACCCTGCATTTAAAACGTCTACTTCGGAATCCACCGCCACCTCGCCCTTTCGGCCCCCTCTCACACCCCTCCCCCCGTTAAGACCATCATCGTACAACTTCGTCGTGAACATCGCGAACTGCACCCCCCTTCCTCCGCGGCCGCCCACTTCACATGCGGGGTCCGTTCGCCAACGATATGCGAAGCACGTAATTTTATTAGTAAACAATTTATCTACCCGCCCTCATTCCTCCGTTTAAATTTGCCGCCTAAGAAAGTGGATACAGGAACGAGAATATTTGCGCGTTCACGTGCGCTTAAATATAATCGAGATTCTCCAGAAGAAGAAGAAGAAGAAGAAAAAAAACATTCGGGCTTACGAAATCTGAATTTAAGCCCACTCTTTTTCTCTGACTTTAATTTCTTTCTTCATTTCGTTTTTAAAATAGTTGTGGGATAAGATAGCCCATTTTTTAAGTGTAGGAGGCAGACTAATTAGCATCCGGATGTGTTTTATCAGCGAAATTATTCCCCCTAAATAATGCGGCTCTCGAGTGGAATGGTGATGGTGGTGCCATATAATCGTGTATCTTCTTTGGATGCATTAAAAACGCTTCATCCCGTATTTGCTCTTTCGTTTTACTTCTTGTTCATTCATCTGTTTATGTATTACTAGCAAACATAATTCGTCCTTTGGACGGGTCCAAGGCAAAAATCATTAAATATTCATTGGATAAATGAAAAAATTTTCACCAGAACAGACCAATAACTGAAACTTTTAGCAAAAATTCCAAAGAAAAACTGAAAGCCATTTTTTGTCAAAACCTCTCACTTTGGAAACTTTCAGTGTAAAGTTTCTAATTTGTTTACAGAAATCAATTTTTCAAGTTTTAACTTCTCAGAACTAACAGTACAACCTAAAGAACAACTGAGAACTAACTTTTAAAAGAACAGGTCTAATAAACTTCAATTTTTGAACTCAATTCCAGCTCTCAGAATAGATGTTTATTAAAGCTCTCAGTTTTTGAAGCTTCCCCATTGATGAATTGACACTGAAATAAATTCCTTAGACAAAATTGAGGACTAACTTTCAAAAAAAACAGGTCCAAAACTGGAACTTTTGTTGAAAACTTTGTACCTTATTAAAGCTCTTAGTTTTTCTAGTTTTCCCGCTGAAGAATTGACACTGATATGAATCCCTTAAACTGAACTGAGAACTAAATTTCAAACAGAACCGGTCCAGAACTGAAATTTTTATTGAAAACTTTGTAACTTATGAAAGCTCTCAGTTTCAACTTCCCCATTGAAAAATTAAAATTGAAATAAATCCCTTAGAATTGAGAACTAACTTTCGAACTGAACTAGGTAGTCAAAAACTGAAACTTTTGTTGGAAAATGTTTAATGCATTAAAGCTCTCAGTTTTTCAAGCTTTCCCATAGAGGAGTTGATACTGAAATAATTCCCTTAGACAGAATTGAGAACTAACTTTCAACAGAAGAGATTCAGAACTGAAACTTTTATTGATGACTTTTTAAATCATTAAAGTTTTTAGTTGTTAAAGCTTTTCTGTTGATGAATTGACCCTGAAGTAAATCCCTTAAGTAGGTATAACTGAAAACTAACTTTCAAACAGAATTGGTTCGAAACTTTAATTTTTGAACTAAATTACAGCTCTCAGATTATAGATTTTGAAATGAAACTTCAATTCTTTCGATTGTAAGAAAGATTTATAATGGGTAGCTTTTTAATTTCAAGTACAGCCTTCATGTGTAGACATGATAATATTGAAGCTTATTCGCCTCTATTGAGAGGCACATGGACGACTAAATACAACAACTGAAGGTTGTCCCACTGTGCTACCATGTACCCCTCTGCCACACAACCATGTACCTCACTGCAAATGTCCATCAAGTTGCGTGACATCAGCAAAACTTTAAAGTCAAATTGTACCTTGAAAAGGTAATATTCCAATTTTTGTTTTTTAAAAACCATCTAGGGCTTAGAACACACTATCATTCAAAATATGGAAGAAATTGATTGGCTAGTTATGCCCTGAAACGGCCACAAAAATCAGCTCCACTCATTTATATTATAGAAAATTTCTTGTTTTTATGGATCAACTTTAAAAATTAACCTAAACCTACTACCGTTTGATTGTTATAATATTTACATCGTATCATGTATCCCTTAATTTCGTCATCGAAAACCGTATTACAAGATGATATTACAACGGTTCCTAACTATGCGTTACAACTGAGGTGTTTGTAAGATCTGTGACACAATATTGTGGCTACACCAAATTGAAACAGTGTGTTAAAATAGAAAATAATTACAAAAAAAAAAAAATATTATTTTTCTATTAGAAATACATGGGTGAAAAAATTTTCAAATCAAAAGTATCTACTTATATGTTGCGAGAATAATTCACTGTTTGAATTATCTCAACAAATAAGATAATTTCTAAATATTATCTTTTATTAAATTTGAACAAACACATTTAGATTTTAACTTATTACTGATACTTAATAATAGTGAGACCTGAGACCTGATATCCATAACATCGAGTATGGACCTTAACGTTTCTACTCGACTGCCAGTTCAGGAATGAATATGTTCCCAAATAAAAGACAAGACATCACTTTCATTTCCTTTGTTATAATCGAAAATGGCCAACCAAAAAGGTGGCGTGACAGAACATCCGCCAAATATGATGACACTTCATTGTCAGCGTATCTGGTGGTGTTTGTCTGTGGGAAGCAAGGTTTAATATAGACAGCTATTATTCCAAGAATTAGGAATAACATTCGTCTATATTTTGTTCGACACATTTTTGTAGACAAACTAAATCGTCTGCAAAAACGGGACGGAACATTATAAAATTAACTTCTTTCGAGACTTGCTTTTTGTCAAGTGCTGTAGGAGTTCCGAGGGGGTTTTATGGGTGGGGAGAAAATCAAGAGCATATAATTCATTTGTGAATCATTTAAAAGGAAATAATTGTCTAATCATTTTTTTATGATATATAATATGCACGGTTTAACTGAGGACATTATTTAATGATATTTTTGAAAATTGGTTTTTGAATGACCTGAAATTTTGAATTGGTGCTGAAAGATCTCTTCAACTACCATTCAGTGCTTTATGTAAATGAACTGTATTATTATCTAAGCGGACCTGTAATGCAAGCTGTGTAGCTTTTGCATAGGAAAATAATTTGCCTTTGTGAGTATCCAGTGAACAGTGGGAAGAAATACACTCTACTGTGCTCTCTTCAAGGAATAGTTTTACAATAGCAGTTTAAACCAAGTTCAGAATTTAAACTGGGTTCAGAGATAAAACATCGTTTTACAATCCGTTAAACCAAGTTCAACTATCTGTGAACCACAATTTATCATTACTGCTGGATTCTCATAAGTTAACTAATTGTTTAAATTTTTCATAGGCCGATTTATCACGATATTTTTTTTATTAATCAACTGCAAATTTATATGGTTGTTAAACACACAAGTGTCTCCCACCAGCTTACTCATAATGTCATTATAAGATTATTACTAATTGTAACATCATTTTTTGTCAGTATACTGTTGTAATAGGCATCATTTTGTCCAGCTGCTATGGCGCTATAGTAAAGTCTTCCCTTACCACTCACATAATGCCAAGTTCGGATCCCAGAAAGATGATAATTTTGAAAAATATTCTCTTTTTTTTCTCTTTTTTATTCCTATAATGGTTTGTTAGTTTCCTCAATTTTTTTTAATGTTATTGAAATTAATTATTTCTAGATGAGACATGTTTTTTAGTTACAATGAGTTCAGATATTAGATTCACTCAGGTACTAGGTTCACTCATTGCATAGGTGGTGAGATCTTTTGGGCAGACGTGGGGGGCCAGTCCGTGGTATGCAACGTTGGGGGCGACAATGGTAGGGGGATAAAGCGGGTCCCATCCCTGGAGTTCACCCTGCCATTGCCAACATACAAAGTGACATATCTTGGCCAAGGCTCTTCGCATCATCTGAATGATCCCGCGCCGGTACTATGCTAAAACTGTAAAAAGATATTAAAAAATGACAATTTTTTCAAGCTGGCGCCAGACGCTTGTGTAAAACTGCCCAATTCTCAAATATCGTTAAAATATTATCATGTTATCAGTTTTTTATTTATTTTATTTTACATGGCAATGTCACTAATTAAATTTCCATCAATGAAAGGTTAATATTTTGTGAAACATCGGTTTACTTGAACCACAGCTGATGAGTAATTGTAAAATAAAACCAATTTTGAACCATGGATCAGGGTTCAGTTGAATCAGAGTTAAACCTCTATTGTAAAACTAGCCCTAAATGTTGTTATTTTTTGACATTAGCTTTGCTACGTGCTTCTCGAAAACATTTTTCATCGGTATTCATTCTTTTCTTTTGTTTATCAATGTTTATAATATGTTTCGTTCATCAAAGCATTCATTTTCACATAACATCATTCCTCAGCAAAGAAAATATGCATCACAATATGGATTTCATCGCCTCTTTGTCGCCGTACCAACATCAAACCATATTATAAAATAAGCTTTTTGGTGGTATTTGCAAAGGTTTTTACTGCGCCTGTTTCTCATTCGCCTTTAGTACATCATAATCAAACCTAATTTATCCGATGTCGTGATATATACGACGGTGATATGACGTACTTTGTGCTCATACAAGTCACAGCTATTCACTGTGAGAAATTTCGACATTATAAACCCGTAGGTATCATCGTCGAATAAAATATGTGCAGATACTGGCAAAAGAAACGCTAATTAATTTCAATATTATATGATCTATATCCGTAAACTACGAGACTACGAACGCTTCTATTTTGGTTGCTGTAATTAAATGCATTCTTTAAAAAAAAAAAAAAAAAAAACCCTTTTCATTAACGTTGCCAAAAGACTGGGTATCCTCAACGTCTGAATGTATACAAAAGGAATTATTTATAAAATATTTGCGTGGTACAGTTCAGTCTTAGAACGTGTTGTGTTGGTATCATAATGCTTTAACGTAGTGATATACTTTATTTGACATTTTATCAGTAGGTATCTACGTACCTACCTACCTCATTACCTATCTTCAGCAATTTAATTAATTGAAAATTCTCATTTTGCGAGTGATGGTGTGCGAAAATATTTTTTGTTTTAAAGCAAAAATTTTTGTAGGTAATGCATATTATGGAGCGAGCGTTCATATTTTTCATTTTCTTTTTTCTTTTTTTTTTCTTCTTCAGTTTACCATTTATCATTACGTCGTTTGCAATTTTGTTACTGGCATAAAATATATTTCACTTTTTATTTCATTTTTCATTTTTATCGTGCCGATATCGCTTTTGTTGGTGGATTAGTTGCGTACTATATACCTATAAGTTTTTTAAACTGGGCTATATACGGGTCGCGCATGGACTGCATTACATATTTTATCTGATGCGTAGGGAGATTCGATTATTATGGTAATGGATGTGTGTGGGCAGTGTATAGGTACACATACATACGCAGCTATATAAGTATGTCGCAAGATTAATATTTGTTTTCGTTTCTCGTTTCAGCGCCTGGAACAGCGCCTCGGAACGTACAAGTACGACCGCTCAGCTCCAGCACAATGGTGATCCAGTGGGAAGAACCGGAGTCGCCGAATGGACAAGTCACCGTAAGTGTACGGCAGCGGCCAGCCTGTTATTTGCATACTCGTGTACTTAGCGTACGAATATAACGTTATCCATTGTGAAAATACCTATTATACATATGGTGTCAGTTTTCATCAAGTTTTTGCTCAATGATTCCGTACATGCGTACTTCCCGTCCTCTGTGCATAGTGTAAATTGGTGCAGTGTCCGCCTCCGGTGAATACCTTTGTTCTGCGAAGTTCGATATCGCATTTCTATAATAAAACAACGTCACAAAATTTTATTACCGACTTATTTTCGATTTGCTGAACAAATATACTAACGGATGTTGGTGAATTGCTTCCCAAGCTCTGGTCTTGTGCGAGTTTCCTCCCCTATAATTTTTATACCTTTATATTGTAACCAAAAATATCTACACTATATACAATTTAGATACCTAACTTGGCGCTTTCACTACATTGAACATTCAACCTCATGGAGTGTTGAGATGTTGCGTCAATCCCCTGGCCTGTTAGTAAATATATCGTGTACAATGCATTTCTTATGTAGAAAAGGCTATTTTCAAATAAGCGCTGTATGTCTATTAATGCGTGTTCTGATATTATATTGGGTGTGGATGTTCTATCAGTTTTCAAGATTGAAACTAAGATACCAAAAATTATTGTTACCAGGCAAAAAATTAATTTTCTTGTAATTGAAAATGAGGTATTTTGTATTAGAAAATTCGATTAGTGTGTATAAGTGTGATATAAATGGGTACACTTGTGTGTGTAAAGTGCCTGCAGCTTTCATTTACTCTGGTGTAGTGTGGAAAAAGGAAACAAAGGTGGCTGAAAACAGGCAAGTTAGGTATCTAGATTATATATAGTGTAGATATCGGTGATTATAACCAGTGTTGGACGATTCCTTGGAACAACATTTTTGGCTGGCAATTCCCACTGATTTTTGGTGAATGGGAATCCAATTGGGAATTCTTGGTGAAAATTCATACCTCATATTTCATATTTTGACTACCCTGGTTGATTTCCTCCAAGTAGAACTTGAATAAATTAGAAAACAAAACATCTGTCCTCCTCTGCATTTTGGCAATGATATAATGGTATTTGAGCATCGATGCAATGTAAAAGAGAATATTTGAATACAAATAAAATGTATTTTGTGTCTTGATACTCGTGCTAATCAAGCAATTTTTGTCAAATTTCAACCAGTCTTAGAGCCTTCATTTATGAACAAAAATTCCCAAAAATAAAAAAATGGGAATTCCTGTGCCCAACACTGATTATAACTAGTCCTCAACCCATCTTCACCTGGCTGTGAAAAAATTATGACTAAACCATAATTGAAGAGATCGACAGTCTATATTTATCAGCACATTGGCACCAGTCAATAAACTTTCCAGGAAATCTTATTAGTATTTGCTTAAAAAAAAAATAAGAAAACAAATTCCTGACCATCGCCTATCAAAGTAACAGCTGAAAAAATGCTACTTCAAAGTGTTTTTGTTTTTGGCCCATACTTGCTGCTCCTTTCACATTTTTGGAATTTTGAAAATCAGTATCTAGATGTGACACTGATGCACTCTAAATGCAGATGAAAATCTGGACTTTTTGAATTTTATATAGTAGATAGTTGAGTCTCTCTTTTCAGCCAATTTGCGTTACACAGGGAATACCATGTTGATGTTAGCTGAATTTTACCCAAAAAGTTTTGTTGCTATATATTGAATGCAGTGGCACTTCATTGTTAGTTATATGGATCAAAAATCAGAGCACAGGCTCATCATCATCTGTATTTACTTGGCTTGTGGTGTTAGAAATTTGAACAAAGTGGTTTTAAAGAATTGAAACATCGATATTTTATGCCCATCATATACAGGACGGGTTGTATAAATATGGTCTAAACCACTGTTCACCTGAACTCAGTTCAAATGCTGGAACTCGGTTCAAATAAGAATTGTGTGACGTCCGAAAAAATCACAAAAACCCCACAAACAACAAACAAAAAAAAAGAGCCAACAGAAAGGCAGGTAGAATATAGGAACTCCTGCATGGCCAAATGTAGGAAAAGACAAAAAGGAGGAAAAAGGAAAATTCACCATTTTGAAGCAGACACCCCAATTACCAGAATAACCATCCACCCCCCTCCCACCACATGCCTGATTATTAGGCTATCATTTTGATTTCAATTCCCAAGAAAAGAGTGACTGTAACAGAGTTATAGAAAAAACATATATTTACTGATCCTCCGTGACAGCTCCGCAGCGGCCTGGAGACGATGCAAGTGCAGGTGGTGTTGCTCTGTGATGCCTCTCGTCGCCCCGGCTGTTGTAGCCCCGCTGACGAACACTGGTACAGTCGAAACAGCAACTGGCTGGATCCTCTGCTCTGCTCCCGCTGCTCTATCTGGTTGAAGGCAGGTTCACTGTGGAGGTGCGGTTTCTGCACCCCTCTGTGGCCTTTTTCGAATTTTGAAATAACCAGAATTCGAATTTGACCTTGAAGGTCAAAGTAATTTTGATTTTGATTGACACAAAAAGACTTACAAATTGGCCACCCTAATGGACGAAATTAAAAGAAAAGTGTCAAATTTCAAATATTTCGTGACCTCCAAAAATAGGCATGAAACCTTGCGATCAAGGATAATTTTAAACACACAATTCGCGATTTATAACAGTAACATTAAACGGTGAGAGAAGCCCCCTCCGAGTAAGTTTTCTAAATTTTGAGTGAAAATTTAGTGGCCAAAAAACAACACTTTCGAGGCAAAAACCTCTACACGGCGTGATCCGACTGCTAAAATTCAACTAACTGTAGGCTAAGCTATAAGGATCGCGCCAGGCATCGAAAGAAATTCCCCCCAGAACTCACCACCAATTGCATCGCCTCGTACACATCTCACACTACAAAATTACAGCCAATCCTGTGGAAGAAGATAGATTATTTCGGCCGCTGCATTCGAATTTAAACTTTAACGACTTTTTCGGTCCGTTAGGCGAGCAACCGAACGGACCGCCGAAGTTTAGGCAAGCAATTACAGGTATCAGGCCATTGTATAAATGTACGTATTTAGCGGCTAGGCTAAGTGGCGAATAATAAAAATACGGACAGGCTAAACATGTTAAAAACTATGTAGCCTAGCCGCGTACGAGAGAAATTACGTAGCAAAAATGTAATATTATTTGAGAAAAAAAATATGTATACAATAATTCGAGAATAATTCGGCGAATTCGTGAGTTGAGGAGAGAAATATTTCGAAAAAAAAACAGGGGACCAGTGACGGGAAAAGACAGATTTATTTGAAGGGAAAAATTACAGGTCGGGCATCTCAATTGTTTGAAATTACTTATACATAAATGTTCAGAGATAGATGATAAAATTTCTGACTAGCACACTTGAAATGTTAGCTTCTATCATTCTTTTCCGTGGTATCACATAATTTATTTTTCGTTTATTATTCTTTGATAAATATTGATTATTTGAAAAACTGATAATAATTCTCACACACCAAATTTTTCTTGGAATTCATTTATTTCTTCAAGATCCAGTAATCAAACTTGAATTAAATTTGGATTATGTTTTCTCTGATGGCAAACATTATAAAACAAGTCTTGAAAATTTCATTTTTAAATATTCCTCCATTGCGGAAAAAATGTATTTGCAGCAAACCTTGAACTTGGTTCAATTCTTAACAAAAGCTTAAACTATGTTTATAATGTACAACCAGCCTATATTATGTGTTGTTGTGTGTGTATGTCTGTGTGTGCGCGCGTGCGAGGGCACGGTAGCACACACCAGGTTTCATACAACATTTTACACTTAATCAAAGCATATCGTTGAAAATTCATTTTTACTAAACTTATTTCCTCTGTTTTGTCGCCAATTAATTAAATTCTCTCTTTAAAGCAAAATCATGTAAGAAAATGAATCGTCATGAATAACGTATTCATTAATATCAGATATAATTTACATTAATATCCTATGACCTAACTGATGGGAGTGTGAATGCGGTAGCACATACCAATTAAAAAAATTTAATCTCTTTTTGCCCCATCAATATAACGCCATAATACTTTCACTGGTACCTGTTAAAGAAGAATGGCAATTTGTGAAACGTTTACGTTAATCAATCTTAAGACCTTACAGTGATATGAAAGGGGGCAAGCATTAAAATTGAAGTGTATGAAATAGCTCACAAAATTTTAATTTTTATGCTTAAAATTCTATATTTTTTATAATTGTTTTCTGTTTTATTAGTCATGTATTCAGAGTCTTAAAAACTTATGAAATGACAAAAAACTGTAAAAAAACAAACTTCGAATCTTAAACTCTTTTTTCGATTTTGTGAAAATAGCACGAATGGCCTTAGTTGCTCGTAACGATTAGAAAAAAGCTCAAGTTTTGGTCTAAACCATTTTTACATAGATGATGTGTGCATTTATTTACCGAACAGAAAGGAAATAAAACATTTCCTCGAAGGAGAATCAGACTGTGTAGGTATACCTATGCAAAGTTGTCAAATTCTCATGGTATATCTATACTAACCAAGATGTAATTTTCTGTACCTTATTTCTGTTTTTCAGGCCTATAAAGTGTATTACACCACGAATTCCGACTTACCAATGCCATCGTGGGACTCGCAGTATGTTGACACGACGAATTTGCTCACGACAATCAGCGATTTAACACCACTCACCATGTACACGATCAGAGTGCAAGCATTTACTAGCGTTGGTCCTGGTCCACTGTCAGCACCTGTTCACATCAAAACGCAACAAGGAGGTAGGTCAAGAGCTCGAAGAAATTCAATTTTTATTTTAAAATCACCGTGCCTTTGATCGGAATTTCTGCGTACTTTTGGACAGACTTTAGACGTCTGTTTTAGTCGGTATTGGCTGCCACATAATTTCATCGTAATTCCTTCTGAGCACGTTTTCTTATCTTTCAGTGCCGAGTCAACCGAGAGATTTACGTGCGACCGAAATAGGCGAATCGTATATTAAGCTGGAGTGGACGAAACCGTCACATTCGGGTGAGAGTATAACGGGTTATGATCTGATGTGGAACGACACGTATTCGAAGGTTTGTCATTTGTTAACATTTAACTAACCTCCTTGTATTTTCATCAGATGCCGGTTATACGGTATTGCTGTTTGAAAATGAGAAAAAAAAATGTTCAACCTCTCATGGAATGTCTGTCTTCACTAAAACTGTTCTCATTTTCAATAATTAGAAACTTACGTACCATCAATTCGGTCTTATTTTGGATGTTATCTTATACCCGTTATTTGGAGAATAATTTTGAAGAAGCATTCTACCTCTCGCAGATTCCTTTTGCTGTTCATCTGTACTTACGGATAATTGTTCAGTGACGAGTTCTTTTCTGCCTTAACTGAAAGTTATAGATCACCATTGTTCAATGATCTTGAATAACGAGTCGTGAGAATTTAAAGTTTGAGGGTTAGATTTACTTTTTTTTTTAATGGATGAATGCGTAGTGTCAGAGACAGTAATGAAAAAAATCCAATTTATCTTTGCTTTTGAGAATTTTATAGGTTACGTACTTGTTTCATACTAAAATGATTCACATTGAACTTTGAAAATTAAAAAAGTATTTGATCTTAATAATTAGATTTGGGTATTGGTATTTTTCTCCAACTTGAAATGTCGCTGAAGATGTTAGAAGCTTGATATGTAATACGAATTTAGTATTGGTAAATTTATTATTATCCTATGGTGTTCTATGTGCAATGTTGGAAATCGTATAGAAGCGTCCTTCAATGAAGTAATACGAATGCATTTCCGAATAAGTTTAGAAAAAATTTAGAAATATACAAGAATTTTCATTCTGGCTTTATTTTTTCTACAATTTTCTCTCGATAACTGAATGTGACACACGATACACGTAGCAACGATGACTCTTCCCTACCCTGTAAAATGTTTTTGATTTACACCCTCTACAAAGGTGAAACATCACACATCTGACTCGCAGTGACTGATTTTACCAAGTTTTATTTCAGTGAGAAATAGTTAATTTAGACTGTCTTAATACGAACCTACTAGGGTTGCATTGTTCCTGTGTTATTAATTTTTCTGAAGAAAAATGAAAACACTTCGTAGTTATGGTGATATGTAGAATTTGGCAAACACCCCAGAGGTTATTTTCATGATTATTCGCTTTCTCTATAATTTTTAAGAATTTTGTCGAATCATAAACGTCATTTTAAGATTTCTTATTGGGAAAATAGTAAAGACTTTTTCTGGGCGAATTATTTAAATTTATTTTTGCTCACGCTTGCTCTACATTTTACGATCCTCTCCATTTTATTCTTCTGTATCAATTTTCTAGGAGTTGTGTTGGTATTAATTCCCAATTTTCAAATTCGAATTTCTTCGCTATTGATCGAACACGTTTCAATTATTTTTGGTTTAAAACATCTTCCGTGGGCAGATTGTCATTTATCAGGTTCATCATATACGTCCTCTTTAGTATCTTGATTCGTATAAATGTTGTTTTTTTTTCGCCAAAAAAGTATATTTATAAATGTTGCCGTTGAAATTTATTGGTCGTATATTCACTAATCAGACGTGTTTTTTTTTTTGTTTTTAAATTTCTCACAGGAGAAGAACCAAAGAAAAATTCAGCCAGTCGAACGTTACACGCTCAAAGAACTGTATCCCAATACGTTATATTACGTTTGGCTGTCGGCTAGATCTCATAGGGGTGAGGGTGCCACCACCTCGCCTATCCCCGTCCGTACAAAACAATATGGTGAGTGGGATGAATGTTTAGCTACGCACTTTGTCTGTGTAACATCAGGTTTGTTGGTAATCTGATCTCGCACCAATGATCGCATCAATGATGATGATTCATCGACAATTGCAATGATCATCGTCATTCGTACGATCCGACAGAATTCTTTTTATTCGCATAAATCATGCGTTCACTAAAATTAATCGACAACGTTTATGAATGTGTTTTCAATTTCTAAACTTCGGGCAACGAGGTAGGAATAATAATTTTGTCTAACACCACTGAGCACTTAATTATCTTTGTTATTCACCTTCACCGGCGTTTAATCTAAATTTTTTACAATGCACAGCACTGTATATTAATATTAACGCTAAATACTGCGTCGACGGTACAATTTTCGCTCAATGTATTTTTTTCTTCCTTTTGTAGTCTGACGTGGTACCGTTGTCTTTAAGTAGATTATTTAGATTTTTTTTTCTTATATCTAATTGCACCAGCACTTTTTTTTTAATTGTTTGTTTTAAAATCTGAACACTTACCCACGTTCAATTTCTGGTTATCGACTGCAGTCACCCCTTCATAACACTCTTCTATCACCCTTAAACGACAAATATATTTTATACGAGCACCCGATGTTTTATTTTCGTTTTTATTTACTTTTTTTCCCTTTTTGTTTTGTTTATTATTTATTTTTGTAATGCGTTCTTTGCACTGTGATTACCGCCTTTAGTACCCGGAGCGCCTCCGCAAAATGTGACCGGTGAGCCGGTAGGTCCTACTTCTATATTTCTGCAGTGGGACCCGCCCCCGCCAAATCGAACGAACGGCGAGATTACGTATTACAAGGTATTTAAGGTGGAGGCGAATAGGTCGGACTCGGATGCAGACATGGCAATAGTGAAAAACGGCACCTCAATTCGGCTGGACGAGCTGCATCGATGGACTGTGTACAGGTTGTGGGTGCTGGCTGGTACGACCGTCGGCGACGGTCCCACCTCGCCGCCCATTTCCGTACGCACTAACGAAGATGGTACGCAGCCATAGTAATTCCTCTTAACCAATTAAATAGTTTACAACGTGTCATATCTAACCGTTTCTACACCATTTGTGATTCTCGAGTAACGTATGGCTAGCTGAAAATGTCGAGCAGCAGAAAAAGACACAATGTTCGAAAGTCGAAACCGTTCTTCTTTTTTGTTTTTTGTTTTCTTAGTTCGTAAGGACGGAAGAATTGAAGTTCGACTTAGTGACATGGTGATAGACTAATAGGAGTTTGCAATTTGGTTACTTGAGCAAAAATTAGCTTCATTGTTAGCTTCTCATTTGAGGTTTATAATACGTGTATGGTGTGTGAATTTAATATGTTGTAGGTACGGACGTGGTGAACTATTTCAGTATCACCCAATGTACGCCACTATACATATGTATTGAGTTGCTATTTAAGTATACTTCAGTGAAATGATGCGAATTATTTTCCCGACGGTTTTCCCCTAATGGTCTCTTTTTTATTTGTTTTCATTTTTTAGTTTCTCTTTTATCGATTATTTAGGATGATCTCGGGATATAATTTATCCGAGAAATACTGTGGTTCAACGAGTTTTGCTTAAACGTAGCAATTTTATATCTGAGAAAAAATGGATAACAGCCATTGTTTGAAACTATAGTAATTTGATTTTGAATAAAATCGTCCCTAACGCAGAAAAATTTGTTTATAAATTATAGTTTAGCATTTAAAATAGTTGGGAGGTATGAGAGATAGCTTGCGAGCATCTGGTTGGCGATAATTGGCCATTGAAATACCAGAATTATTGCTTGAATGTTTGCATAGAGCTATGAAAACACAATTCAGGTGATGGCGAGTCGATCAACCTGTAATAAACTCTTTTAATGAATAAGAATTTTGGGTAATTGCAATTAAAATTATTGATACGTTTTTGTATGTCATGAAGCTGCTGTGGTGAAAAAGTATCCAAAACTTACTGTGGTGAACAATTGACGGAATAATAAAAAAACTGCCACGCAAATTTAAGTTACTACGAGAAATCGAATAATTTCAGAACATTTGAAAACAGTGGAAAAACGAAATTTCAAACTATTATTATTGCATTTTCCGCATCAATTACCCGGTCATTGATTGCTCCTTCAAAAAAATAATATTTATTCTTTTTTAAACGAAATAGCGAACTTTTTTTGTTTGATTTATACGTTTTTCGTGCGTTTACTTAATTTTACTTTTTCACTCAACCATTTTTATTATAGTTTCAAAAATTTTTACTGGGAACCAATAATTTTCGTTACCCACCTTTAAATGTAATATAACTTTGTTTCGTAAATTATAAATTATGAAAATTTCACTATGGATGTTTTAGTTTTGATAAAACGAATACAAAATGAGTTTGTGAGAGATCATCAGCCCATTAAATTCATTTCCGAAGTGAGCGTGTTTACCCGCAGACCGCAATATTTGTTTCAGCTAGCCTTACCGAATTCGAGTAATACAAATTTAAGAGAAAATTTCGGGTTATCAGTTTACTAACCTATATTTTTAAAATAATTTTTCGATGAATGGTTTTTGGAACTTTACCTTTCTTCTTCTTTCTGTCATTATTTTTAAGAGAATTTTTAGCTTTTAAAAATTCGAGTTAGGATGTGCTCCGAGGTGTGGACGTGCTACTATAATATTTGGGCTACGGTTTGAACGTCTTACTCCAAGATTCATCAGTACCTGATTGTGGAACACCTTCGAAAACATTATTTCTGCTTTCAAGATGTTTTGTTTTGTTAAATTTTGCCGTACTAGGATTTATTTTGATCTTATTCACTCATACGTAATTATAGATGAATTGCAGATATCGAAAATTTCATTTAATGTCTTGTACTGAGCTGACCAAGTGCGTAAAAAAAACAACATAGTAATGAAAGAGCGTTACTGAATTGAAGCATAAAGAGCATAATTTACCTAGAAATTTTTAAATCCTACTACTTACGTTTTTTTTTGTTTTTTTTTATTGAAATAAAATCTTATTTAGCATCAAATTCATTCAATTAAAGTTTTTAGTTTTATGATAAATTTTCATTTTTCGCGAATGTATAAAACTATATGGTGTCTTCCGCCATTTAATTTATGGTCTATATTTTTTTATTCTCCCGAAACTGACCATTATGTACTTTTTATCAAAATCAGACTTTTCTGTGGTGTCAAAAATGTTTTTAAATCTAATCCACATCCTAATCGTTGCTGATGTATCTTTTATCGAATATTAACAAAAATGATCTTGAACTATCTATCGTCAGCGCTTGCTCCATTGACTTGCTCTATTATTTATTTTTTTAAATTTTCGAATTGTAAGTAAAATTTTTGGGATAAGTAGGTAAGCCAAAAAAAAGTTATTGGAACAATATTTTAATGAATTTTTTTCAAATTTTGATTGATTATTTTTTATTTTATATTTTGAAAGGAGCATAAAAACCTTAAATAGATAGTAAGGTTGAATGCGATATCACAGTTGCTTTTGTCAGTTAAAATCGGATATATCGCACCTTTTATCGCAGCATCACACTCCAGAAGTGGGATCGGGTATCAAAAAGTACTCTTACTCAATTCTTATCCTCATTTAATTCTTGCTCAGCACCATATATTTTGTTTTTTCAATTTGTGTGTACTTAATTTTTTTTTAATTGCACATGCCGAGACTGAAAAATGTGACAACTAAAATTAGCATGATAATTTTGAAAGAGTTACTATTTTGATTTTTGAACATTTTTCTGGTTCTGTTAGAAAAACTTTTCTTAGGTATATGATTTTTTTTAATACATTTATTTTTTATTTTTTGCCACGCAATCCCTTAACGAAACGGTACAGTCCGTTGAATTTTTGTGTTTTGATTCTTAGAATTAAATTTTCTTGGTTTTTTCTTTTTTTATCCACTCACTCGCATTTATCTCACGATACTTTTACTCTCGATTTGGGCTATCTCTACGCAGCTGCATGTGAGTATTTTCAAAATGTATTAAGGTGTATCGTCTCTTTTTGTGTTTTTCCCTTTTTTTTTTCCATTTTTGAGTTTTGATTTTTGAAAGTAGTAGCCGTTATTATTGCCGTGGGTAGATTTAAAAAAAAAAAAGAAAAAAAAAGAAAAAAAAACATTTTTAGAACCAGTTAGTTATTTTTTTTCTTCATTTAATTTTTAATTTTTACATATTATTTTTTTACGATTGTTCTTTTTGAATTTTGAACAATAACAAGTTTTTCTGTTTTAGTAATTTTTTCTTTTTTCTTTTGTTTTTTTATTTTTTAGCATAGTTTTTTCTTCATATTCAATTATTTTTATATGTATCATCTCACCTACGCTTACCTTTTTGAGTCGAATCATATTCAGACGAATTCATAATAAAACTCATGTCATCGACGAAAAATATTTTGTTTTTAAATTATTTTTGTGCAGAATTGAGTTCATTGATTTTATGGTGTCTGTTTTCCATGCAATTCATCTTTGATGAACGTCTTTTTCTCCACATAAGTCAGGAACTCGAGCAGTTTTCTTTTACTTTTATTTTCCTTCTTTGTCTCACCGTATTTTTGTAGATGGGTGTGTTCACTTTCGATTTATTTTTAAGCGCTTCTTCATGTATGTGTGTGTCGGACCAGTGCCACGTTAATCGTTTTTTTCCACTTATTTTGCGTCCAGAATCGGATGAAAATCATATTTATATATTTCGTTTGTAAATAACCGATAAAAAACTGAAATCTGAAATTTAATATTCCTGTGATACGATTTCGTTGCACTGTGTCAGTACTATTTTCCGCCTTTCTTTTCACTTGTTGTGTACTTTTGATGGTTTGTGTTTAATCTCGTAGTTGACATCATACGGTACGTAAGAGTTTGCTTCTTAATTTCTTTCGTTTAATTTTTGTCATTTTTTTTCCAAATTCATCTTGACTGACTTGGCGGTTCATTAATATTTGTTTTATGTGCGATTTTTTCAGTCCCTGGACCCCCAACTGACGTGAAAGCCATTAATGTGAATTCGACAACAATATTCGTTGAATGGAAGCCTCCAGCCGAAAACGAAAGGAACGGAATCATTCGTCAGTATCATATACATGTTCAAGAAACAAAACAAGACGTAAGAATTCTTCAGATCAAGTTTTAATTGAACGAACTACTTTCAAATTTTCAAGTTATCCCACTTGAATTCAATTAAGAAGTCCTTTGGTGATCGTTTTGACGTTTCTTTCCAGTTTTTTTAGTCATGGTGAAGTTTTTTTTCTTTCTTAAAAGTTTTTGGACAGTATTTTTTGTACTTTTTCATTTTTGAAAAATTTTCCTTGTAGAAAGCATTAACTTTATATAGGTATTACATATCTGTTCAGTCAATGGTAGAAAAAAAAGTCGTTCATGAGATATAAGTTTTCTTCTAATTATCTATGCCTGGGTTAATCAGAAAGTTGTTTCAGAGATTACTGAACAAAAATTTATTCGAAGACCTTTCAAAAAATCAAACACGAACCAAATGTTTGGTTCTGATATTAATCCTTACGGTAGTTGCCATTAATGGAGAAAGTGGAGTTCAAAAAACATTTTCTGTATGGCCGAAAAATTTTCCTCGTTAATCCTTTCATCACAAAACTTTTTAAATGAGGATGTGGAACTACTTTCTACTCATACAAAATTAATTTAAAAATATACAATTCTGTAAAAACCAGTTAGAAAATTGAACTAACGTGTAAATCACAATTTTTTTAATATTTTCAAATTTTTACATTTTCCTATTAGAGCTGTTTAAAAATCTCTCAAGTTTTATCTGGATAATACACGAAGAAACCTGCTGAAATTTTCTATCTCAGAATTATTTAATCACAAAAGTTAATAGCTTTAAAAAAGAAGAAAATAGTTTTTTTCCTATTTTTAAAATAAAAACTGGGTATACCTTGATATTTTTCATGATATAAAATTAAAAACATTCTCAGATGAAAAAATTATAGATGTAAAAAACTCTAATAGTTCAATGAGACTTCATCAAATTTTAAAAAACCGTAATAGCAATTGATTCGAGTTGAAAGTCTGTATATATATGTTACTGAACACATAGAGTAATTTCAGAAATTCTGAAGTGGTAGTGTTGATAGATTTTCAAAGAAATTGACGATTAAAGAGTGTAACAAAGATGTTGATAACATTAGTAGGAATTTCAATACGACTTATTGCTTTAAGAATCCTTAGTATCTACAATAATATCAAAATTCCCATTTCCAGTTTAAAAGAGTCGGGAATTATTCACTATGATGACAAGTGCAATTTGAAAATATGAAATGGATATAAGATTTCATTAATCGCTAATTTCCTATTTCCTGTTACCTGAATGAGAAAAATATCTCACACTATACCCTTGAATCGGCTTTCAAGAAAAATTCTCCTACAGAATTGGGGAGAAATACGCTTATTTTTGTATCAAACTTTCTAAAACACAAAAATATTAATTTTAGATGATTCTCTCCCATTTCACTTGAAATCCCATTATTTGTACCCAGTAGTTTATGAAGTTCCTACAGATAATGGTTAAAATTAGTCCCAATAGTATTTCTGCCTCAGAACATTTAAGTAAAAACAAAATTATTCTCGAGTATAAGCAGTAAAATTTATGAACATGTAGCAGATGAGAGATCCAGAATATTAATTTGATTAAATTCGTATTTTTCAACTCGAATCAATTCCCATTAGCGTTTTTCTGAATTTGATAAAGTCTCATCGTCTTGTTACAGTTTTTTTCATCTATAATTTTTTCACCTCTGAATGTTTTCGATTTTATATCAGGAAAAAAATCGTCAAGGTATTTACAATTATTATTTAGAAAAAAGGAAATAAACTATTTTCCTCTTTTTTATAACTATAAATTTTTATGTTCAAATAATTCTGAGGTAGAAAATTCCAGCAGATTTCCTTGTGTATTATTTAGATAAATTTTAAGAGATTTTTGAACAGTTTTTATAGGAAAATCCAAAAATTTGTAATTTATCGGTTAGTGTTCAATTTCCTGTTTGGTGTTTAAAGAATTATCTATTTTTAAATTGGTTTTGTATGAGTAGAAAATAGTTCCTAGTACCATAATTTAAGAAATTTTGTAACTTTACTAGTGGAAGTATGAAGTTATGAAAGAATTAAAAATAAAATGAGAAAAATCGTGCAAATGTCTCGTGACTTTGTATTCATAGAATTTTCCGTAATCGATTTGGTAACATAATTTATTCGTAAAATATTGAGCTAAGTTTAATACTTGTCTTGGGGGCTAAATCCCTTTTACTTTTTATTTACAAAATGTTTTAAGGTCATTCAAAAACGTCAACATTTGAATCTCCTGAGAGAATTAAAGTTCAGCTACGCATGAAAGATTCCTTAACATGATAACTTGTAATTACAAAGCTTCATTTTCACTAGTGCGTTTACCTTCCATCATTTTTTGCAAAAGTACCTATGCCGTAATATCGTCTTTTTGATCATATCCTCGCCAACATAGAGTGGTCCAGTTGAAGTTTATCTCAACGTTGTATTCTAGTTTTACCGTATTATCTCATTTTCATATTATTTGATCGGCGTAATATTATCTTTTATAGGGTTCGTCTTTGCTCAATGAACCTTTACGATACGATGTTCAAGGTGCTCTCGAGTACAATGTAACTGATCTGCAACCAGATACGCATTATCTCATCCAAGTAGCTGCTTTAACTCGCAAAGGAGACGGTGCCAGAAGTCCACCGGTATCAATAAAGACACCCGGCGGCGTTCCCATCAGACCCGTTATCAATTTAAAGTAGGTTAAAAGTTTCCTAACCGAAATCGTACTAACTTTCCGTCGGATACATTAACGATTATCACCTCGATGCAGAATGACAAATCGAGACCAAGACATAACGTTGGACGTCGAATGGACGAAACCGCAACAGACGTACGGCGAGTTGAAAGGCTACAAACTCCGGTACGGAATCAAGGATCAGCACCTTATCGACGTGCAGTTGAAGCCAACCTTCCACCAGTATCGTTTGAATAACCTAGGTAAGCGTTGCAAATCCGTGACCGGAACATTGATGGTGAAGATCCTTTGTAATGTTCGACAGGCAGTTCTGTTATCTCACTTCTACAATGTGTGTTTCTGTAGAACGAGGTGTCGAATACGAGTTCCGCGTGTCGGGTCAAAATCAAATCGGATTCGGCCAAGAAGCCATATCGTATCTGGAAACGCCGGAAGGGCCACCCTCGGGGCCGCCCACAAATTTGACGTACTATTTCCAGACGCCGGACGTGGCGTGCTTAATGTGGATGCTGCCGGAGCGAAAACATCGTAATGGCAAGATAATTCGATACGATATTCAGTTTAATAAGAAGGTCGACCAAGCGACGGTGTTACGTCGAAATACAACGGTGAATCGGGTACGTGCGTTTGATTTAATGCTAGTCTTTGGCAGCCATGGTTGCCTCTTTTCAAATTACGTGGATACTGCAGTGAATACTTATTTGGGATTTGCACCGAGACGGTAGTTTTAGGGTTTTAAATTAAAAAAATGTCTCAGAAAAAGACAGGTGATTTTCGCAGCATTGGAGAAAAATTAACTGATGTTAAAAGGTGTATATCCGTTCATGTAAATACCTACTCTCGTTCTTAAAATATTTGAATTTTTAGGAAAAAAAGTTGAAAGTTTCCTTGGACTGAATCAAGTGGAAATATTCAATGGAATTGTGTGTTTTTCATTTTCTCGATGAATGAATAAAATGTACATCTAAACACCATTCACTAGGAGGAGAAGGAGTATAAACTACCATCTTGAAAATTTCGAATATATAACAAAAAATAACCACAAAATACTCAATGAGAAATTGAGAAACTGATCGCTTTCATTTGCCTTCATTTATTTTTTCTGGTATGCCATTTTTTCGACATTCTACTCAAAATATCAACAGAAAAAGGAAGGTTGCCATTTTGTATTCAGCTCCTATCCTCTTCAGTACTTTTGAATAAAAAGTTCAAGATGTTCTGTGCATTTACGTTCAAAAATAACTGACAGGTTGTGTTGTATATATATATATATACCAAAATATTCCGTTCTTTTTGTTCGCAGATGGTATTTTCAGGTCTCGAAGAAGGAACCGAGTACGTGTACACCGTCCGTGCAGCAACCAAGCAAGGTTCTGGTCCATGGAGCGAAAACACCTGTTTCTTGACTACAAAGGAAATGGTTCGGGCACCGATGGGTCTGAAAGCGATGGCCACGTCCGATCAGAGTGTTGAAGTTTGGTGGGAACCAATTCCCACCATGCGACATAAACTTTATGGTTACCATGTACGCGTATTCTACCAATTTCTGGTTGATTTATTCATTATAATTCGCGTGGATTCTCGCTTACCAGCTGTGCTTGTTTTTTTCCAGTTGTTTTACACGATGACCGCCGTCGAAGACTTAGATGCTTGGCAAAAGAAAATTGTCGGTCTGACCGAGTCTGCCGAACTTGTTAGTTTGGAAAAGAATGCGCAGTACGCGATTGCTGTTGCAGCTAATACCACTGCTGTAAGCAACTATTCATTTATTTCTTCCACTAGTTCATCCATATTTATCGAAAATTACGTGCAAATATGTGATGTGTTTGTATAGGGTCTCGGTCGTCTGTCCGAGAAGATTACGGTCAAGGTGAAACCAGAAGATGTACCTTTGGACTTGCGTGCTAAAGATGTGTCCACGCATAGTATGACATTAACGTGGAGTCGTCCTATAAAATTAAATCCGATCAATTATCAGGTAAAATCGATGAACTGAGATCATAAAAGCTTAGAGACAGATACGTAATTCAAAAAAAAAGGCAGCCGTGTAAATATTATGAAATTTGTCATTAACGACATAAGATTTTGCATTTTTGATAGAATTAGTCTCGCATTCATAAAAAAATTGATGTATTTGCCCTTAAACTAGTCCATCCTCTTAGTTTGAGCTTTCAAAATTAAAAAATTTTATGTTTCGAAGATCATTTATCTGCTTCATATTCCATGATATTACGACGGTAGAACTGCTTGTTTATATGAGGTATTCACTTCATAATAATCCATTGGAAAATACTCGAAAATTTTGCTTTTTTAGCTTTAAAAATTATTATAATTTTTTCAAATCAAAGCAATGCGAGTGGTTTTTTAGAAGCAAAATTTAACGAGAAATAGAATAGTAGAAGTTTCAACTTCGTACAAGCAATTTTCACGAAGATAAAGGTAGAACTTCGCATGTTGCAAAAACATAAATGATCAGCGTTTGACTGCAGAGAGGACTATTGTAAAATAAAATTTTATGTTCAATAATCCAACTTCTTTTTATATACTTAATGAAAAAGTGTAATGTTTTTGTTTTTTAACTTTTTCTTATGCTTGTTAATTATGTTTTTCTTGAACAGTTTGAGCTCATTTTAAAAAGTGACCATATTTATCCGAAATATAGCTACCATTTTCCTTAATAATATTGATGATACGGTTGAAAACTTTCACCATTTGATCTGTCGATAAATTTTGATTCTGAATAGCTACTTTCATTGTTTTATAAAGTAGTAGGAACTTTTCAAGTTACAAAGACAAAGTTTCCATATAGGTTTATTTTCCTATGGGGTAGGCGTAATTGAGAACATCTGGTACAGACATTCACTGCCAACAATTATCTACAGTTATAGTCTGATTTTAGTGTTGAAAGAAATTGAGTCATCGATGAATATTATTATTTCATTTTCAGATCTCATACGATGCGCACAAAGAGTTCGTCGATTCGCAAGGTGTGACGCAATCGCAGCCAGTACCGAAACGTGTTCAATTACTACCACCCGACACCGAGTCATTCCACATTAATGATTTATCTCCGTTCACAACTTACAGCATCAATGTAACCGCTAAGTCAGCCAATTCCGAGTACAGACCGCCTACTCGTATTACCGTAACGACGCAGATGGCGGCGCCAAGACCGATGGTCAAACCTGATTTCTATGGTGTTACCAACGAAGAAGAGATCACGGTTAGTAGTACAAGTAGTGCTTTCGAAGCATATGCTGGGAAGGAAAATATAACTATCGAATTCAGTGTAAGGGTAGAACCTGGGGAAAAGCACCAATCCCGAATCGTAGATCACAAATATATGGGTCACTCATATTCTTCTACAAACAATGACACTCTAAATTCTATCGAGATAGGGATATATTTTAATTTTAATTTTTTTTTAAAGTTTATTTATCTTTATTTAATTAATTTTTTTTTTATTTCAGTCATTTTTGGATACCATTTGTCTGAAATTCAGTTAAACTTTGTCTTTTCTTTTTCTCAGAGGCGCGCTAAGCGATTTTGTTAAGGAAGGTTGTAACTGTTCAGTTTTTTTATTGCACGCTCTAAAAACTGAAAATTTTACTAAAAAAAATCTAATAAAACCGTCGTTTGGTGATTTGAAGAGAGAAAAAAAAACTATCCCTTGTTTCAATTTTCACAACAATTTAGGCCAAAAGGCGGTGTATTTTACCTCTCTGCCTTCTCACGAAGCCCCCTCTTTTTCACTATGCGTGTGTCTCTGTCTACAGTTTGTAACAAAAATGGTTTTGGGGTTATTGATTCTTTCTTTGGTTATTGGTTATTATTTTGGTTAACCTAAACAACTTTCTTTTGGTTATTGATTATGATTTCTGATAATCGGTTAAGACAAAACTTGGATAACATGGATAAAATAATTTTCTGCTGGTAAAATTACTGACGATTGATAACTTTCCAGGAAATAATCTGTAATTTTTGAAAAAATAATAGGTGATTAATAATATTCTAAGAAATAATCGTTAATTTAAAAAAACTTAATCGATTATATTAATGATACCATTAAAGTATGAACATAAAATAGGTACCTATTATGATCAGTTGAAGTGTATGGTATTCGTCAATTATACTCTTCAAGTAGTTATTTCATGAATTAACAGGCTGTCGATAGGGAAAGTATAAAACCCAGGTTGAAAATAAAATAAACCTATAATGAGGCTCACCATACATCCTGGTTAGACCAGGTAGTTTGATGCATAATGGTTCCAGTGTCCCAACGCTATCAATTAGTTGAGCTTCATTTCCAAGTTTTCGATTTTTTCACTTTTTTTTTTAAACTTTATCAGTAATAAAAGTTGTAATAATTACTTTTTTTTGTTCTTGAAACCCTGCTTAAAAGAGGTTTAATCAATCCATGCTAACCTGAAATAATAACATGAATAATGTAAAATATAATCGGTACTTTTTTTTTCGAATTAGAAAATAGTTACATGTCATACATATTACATACTATTGGGTATTTCGGCTTCCACCAGGATCGCTGGAGTGGGAGACTATTATAAGATCATCATAATAACTAGCGTAGGATTTCACCTATTCTAAACTTCTGAAGAAAAATTTATGAACTGTACAAAAAAACATTGATGCAAATTAAGTTGAGTTATAAAAACAAACCTTAAAATATAGAAAATAAGGTGCTAGTTTTATAGTTCTTTCATCGTGTATTTTCTTGTCAGTTTTGGTGATTTTTTGTTCGGGGAGTGTTGGAAGAAACTCTTGAGAATGTGTGCCCCCTTAAAACGGACCTATCTACGCCCTCTTTATCATTTATTATACACTTTTATTCTACTCACTTAATTTGTTGAAATACCCCGGATGACCAACTTTAGCGCTGCTTTCACGTGTTGCAACACACGCACACATACACTTATATCCGTTTTTATCAGTTGTTTTTTCAATTTTTGTTTGTTTCTGTCTCGGAAAAAAAGTAAGAAATTTTATTTTCTCTTTCGCCTTTATTTTCTTCTTCAAATTATAAAAGCGTATTTTTTAAAAACTCGTTTTTACCTAACTTATTTAATTTTATACTCTCACATATTGCGATTTGTTACTTTATAAAAGAATTTGTCATTCTACAAATTCCCTAGTTAATGTGTGAAAAACTAAATTAATTATAATTATACTTTCCCTAAAATGTCTCGGTATTTCTTTGAATAACTAGTTATTTCTTGAATTAACTGAATTTCGTGCTTTAATGGTAATATTGATTTTCAAAACAACCATTAAAAATCATTGAAAACGAATTCTTTCTGGTTATTGTTCTGTTAATGTTTAAAGCATTCTATGGAAATCAGTTATTGGCTGTTTGTTATGTTAAATATTTTTGTTTTGGTTGTCGGTTTTCAAATCAATATTGTCAATTTGTTTAGGTTTTTAGAGGTTATTGTTATATCTAACCTATTTTCTACCATTCAAGTTCACCTTATCATTTTCATTCAACTCTCCATACTTTATCTCTCTTACTGATCTCTTTCATGCTCATGATCAATATTCTTCAAATTTTCTCTTCTTTCCTTTACCTTTTCTCTCTCTCTCTACCCCTGCACTCTTCTGTTGCCAACCCTCTCCTTATACTTCTGGAGGCATCATATAGTTTTTTCTTTTTTTTTTTAATTTATTTTATTGTTCTATTTGCTTACAATTGACCGTTTTCTTATTGCTTTTATTTTCTTTGCTTTCTTTTTGTATTTCTTTTACTTAAGCTTACTTTACCTTGTTACTAAGGGACTGTTTTTTTTTTTAAATTAATTTTCATTTGTTGTTTAATTCCTCCCTCTCTTTCAGCTATTCATATTTTATTATGGTTGAGGAATTACAAAGTTGGGATTTGAGTGACTTTACTTTAAAATTTATTTTTAACTCTCTCTTGATTTAAAAATACTGTGTCAGGGCTTGTCTTCTTTTGTATCTCTAATTCCTATTTTAGTTTGTTTGTAATGAAGTTTGCAAGTTGTCAACAGTTGTCGCTGTTTCAGCATACTTTCGAGAAAGGCTAATAAAAGGATGACAAATATTTGAGTTTTCTAAAATACTTTAATCAGTTATCTCGACGACGAATATCTTTTAAAGGATTAATTGGGGATATATATCTGTTTCTAGAAAGCCTAAAATGGCGACTAAATTGTGAAACCTAAAAGGTGTAAAACTTTCTGAAATGTAAAAATTGATCATATGGTACACATCTGATGTAACACTGTGGTGATTAAGGAATCAAAAGGGAAAAATGGCCACAATTTTTCCAGTTTTTTGAGAATTTTATTCCATTACTGGCAGTGATTAGCATGACTTTAGATCTTCGTGATCCAAATAGGTATGTAACATTTCTGTTGCTTTTATTCTTATTGTACGCTTGTTTAAGTTACTACATAGTATTTCGGTTTTAAACATCTGTAAATGCTGCAGTTGCCCTACCATATTTTGATACTTACATATTTAATTCTCATCCTGTGTGCTGACAGTTGCGGCACATGATTTACGTGCTGAACTTGATGCCCGACAATCCTTTTTTCAGTTTTTTAATTTTTTTTTTTTTTGCAAGTAATTTTGGACCCATGCTTTGACTTAATCTTATAATGGGTGAAACAGACTGTAGTATACCATAAAAGCGTATATTTTAAAAATTAATTTTTACTTAAACTTATTAATTTTTCAATCGTTATAAAAATTAAAAAACAACCATAACCTGGAATTTTATTTGGAATTTTCCTATCAAATATTTAGAGTTGCTTGTATTTTAAATTCTTGGAGATAACTTCACGCTGGATATAAATTTTCAATTTAACAATGTTTTCACCACATTTTTCATTGATGTCATATCTTTGGGATATTGAAAACCTGTTCCAACTTCCAACTCTGTAATTTCCTTTCATGCTATTTGGTTATTCTTAATTATTTTTATTAATTTGCTTGTATTTTTATTTCTGCTTGTATTTTTGTCTTATCCGGTCCGTTGCTCCGTTTGTAAGAGATATTGTAGAACTACTATTTTATTTAACTTTCTTTGCTTTTGCTTACTTTCTTTGGTACTTTGTAAATATTTAAATGTGGTTTAATAGATTACCTCCGGCAGAATTCTGCATATTTCAACTTCAACATTTTAGTAGTTAAGTTGCTGCAATTTTACGCAATTTTTCATCTTTAAAAATTTCAAATAATCTTGCACATTTCGAATAATTACGATAAAATGATTTAATTGCAATCTTTTGGGGGATGTGTTTGTCTAAATTATTTAACAAATCACTTTTTGTTAAATTCTGCAGATTCTATAATGAATTTCCTTCTTCAACAAAGGAATTTTCGGAAGCTTGATCTATTCAATGTTTCATATGTTTTTAGAGCTATCTTATTATGATGTCATAAGTTTTAATCTTCAACTCTTATCTATTTCCTGTATATGTTGGTTCGGACACCAAAATAGCAAATCGTGCTTTGGAAGGATGCGCTGGGAACTTGTGTGACTGAATATGTTGCATTTTTGTGTTTTCGTTTTGTAGGTTATATTACCGCAAGCGTCCGAAGAATTCGGCCCAATTAGCTATTACTACGTGGTCGTCGTGCCAGATACGCTTGAAACCAAAGAAATATCGCATCCGGATCAATTCTCTACGAACGACGTAAGCTGTGTGACCTATTCGATGGTAGCGTATTGACAAATGATGTAAATTTGTATAGTTTTAATAATATACGAAATACCCTTGCGCAGTTATTAAATTACACCAAAGAAGGCTTCGACGATAAACCGTATATTGCTGCCAAGTTCCCGTTACGTAGTTTGCCATACACGTATCAACTAGGATCGGGTAAAGTTTTCGAAGAGTTCACCAACAGAAGATTACTGAAGAACAAGACATATAGGATATTTGTGCGCGCTGTTGTGGATTCCCAAAAGGTGAGTATAGTATGTGAACATCACGAATCTCGATACTGTAGCTGTATAGCTGTCTCATTTTCTCTAAACAGTGATTGTGACGGTGGACTATATACATTAATTTCTATGTAAGCTCTTTAGAAAATAATGAAGAATCATGTAGACACGTCTTTCATCTTTCCATACTTAAAATCCATCAATAGATGAATATAATACAAATCTAATATATATATGAGAGATCTCTGCAACTCACTATATCAGCGAGTGCGAAACACAGACAGAAACTGTGGTTATTTTAAGAATTTGAATACATATTCTTACATCTATAAGGTTTTTTCTACTGTGGCACATAGTTAGAGAGAAGGCTGGACCGATTTTCATGACTGAGGTGTTAAAAAAAGGGCTCAATATGTAGATGTGCCATTAAAAAAATAATTACTTCATAGTACCTCTAGGGTAAAGAGTTGTGCACTTTGACCTCCTCACCGTGTCAAAAATATTTTTTAATATTTTTTCCTCACTTAAACATATTTTTCTTAAAAATTAAAAAGTGCACAAAATTTTATATAGAATAGAAATCATTACAACAAACAATGGCTACAGAAAACAACCAGCTACAACATGTTGAATGTCTGGTCGTACAGAACTTCATTTACTTCTATGTTAAGGAAAATTAGCTACAACAAATTAGTTCACCTGTGTTGTCTTAGTTTCTTTCATATAACAACTTTTTCCATTCGATCTCAATATTCTTCCAGTGGTCATTTTTGTGCTTCTAAAAATCATCATGCATGATTTAATCAGTATAATTTTGTATTTTAATGGCCAGTAAATGCAAAAAATGATGTCCTCATTTGTATTTTTAATGATTGGTACTGATCAGTTCGCAACCATCATTATTTTACAGGCCCAAATATCCACTACAATCCGTTTACAACATTCTGTTTATTGTAGCCAGCTACTAGCTGCAGTGAACTCCAGTTACAACAAACAAATTTGACAGTCCCTTGGAATATGGTGTAGTCAGTTTCTACGGTATTTCTGTATCACTCCCTTTTTGTGATATGGAGCACCAAAAAGTTACAAAATTGAAGCGTGCCTATAGGTAGACTTACCATATGTCCTAGTTTTACCAAGATTATTCCTTGTTTGAGGTTTCCAAACCGGTGTCCCGGCCCATTGAGCTTCATGTCTAAGTACGTCATTATGTATTGGGAAGTGGAGGCTCCAAAAGGAGCTCTAAATTGCCTCATATTATCACGGGATGAAAACAGGACGATGTATTTTTCCCATGAATTTTTTCATAAAAAAAGAGAGTTTGAATTGATTTTCTGAGAATGAGAAAGACTTAAGTATGGATGATCATTAATAATCAGAGAATAATCTTTAAATCCTACCAAGTTGTAATAATAAAAACTAGTTTTTTTTTAAAAAGTTTTTACATTAAAAGATCAATAAATATTATACCTACCTATTTTCATTCATTATCCTTTTTTTGGCCCATTACTATCTTCAACACCTGAGTGCATATGTTTTTCCTCCGTTTTCCAGTACCTCAAGCCAAAACAAATTTAGAAAACATCCTTTCTTCCTTTCTTTTCAAGTAATTTATTGTTTTGTTGTGTCTAAGTTATGTTTTCAGTTGGGATCTAAAGTCAAAGTAGTCGCCTTCTGGTGACCCATTTTTCAAACTTGCTGATTTCGAGATTATGTACTGTTTTTTAGCATTGAGAATATGTTACGAGCAATTTGTCTAATCCTGTCATTCTACAGAATGCCCGAGCCTTCAATACAATGACCTGCGAATTTGGTCAATATGTATAATATTTTTGAATCAAACAAATTGCCCGGTCATTCTGAAAAATGCCCATCTAAAATATGTCATTTTGTACAATTTTAATGTTGTTTCTTATCTTTTATTATTGTATACGTGTACAGTGTTATGTAGGTTTGATCCATGCTGTTGGGGCTTCATCTCGTTTGTTTTACATTCAGTTTGTTAGTTCCATCGATATGGTTTTGTCCTCACAACTAATTATTACAATAATTAAGAGAAGCTCCATCTTGTAATAGTGTATTGGTGCTAAAGGATACTAATTATGTCATTGTAAATAGAAATGTATGACTAGAAGATGCGCTCGTAAGGCAGCAGGAAATTTGTGTAATTTGAAATTTGAAGTGCCATCCTCATTTCAATTGTTTAAATAAGTAGATAATATTATGTTAACTACAGAATTTCATATATTGACCAAAACCTGTTGGGCATTTTATAGAATGCTTTGTCATTCTCTAAAATGCTCAAGGCATTTTATATAATTTCCATTCATTTTGACTCATCTTGGTCATTGTATAGAATGATCGGTCATTCTATACAGTGACTGGATTAGACACATTGTCCGTAACATATACACAATTAAAGCTTTCTAAAGTAATTACATATAAACCTTTAGTGGTTAGAAAGCTGAAATTTTTAGAAGACATCAACATAGGTTATCCGAAGAATCCCTGATGTTTGTGCACCCCATGCTAACGTGATACACAGTGGAACAATTTTTGACTTTTTTTGAATTATGTCTCTCTAATTGTTAATTATCAAGCAGCTTGATCGATGCAGATTGATGAGTTCTTTCCAGCGGTATACACATTCTAAATTTCGTACAAGTAAAATTTGAGAAGTTACAACCGAAAAAGCGAAAAATATCCCACTGTGTACCATCCTCCCCTACATGCAACGAGTAGATTTTTCGGACTCTAAAACTATTTCAGGGCTTCCTCCTACGTATCCAGCTACGCGTTGTCGTTGATAATGAATTATTCGCGTATATTTTGCTTCGTCTGGTCGTCGTCGTCGTAACCATAAAATGTGTATATTACATTAAATCGTTTCGAGCGTATTTCAGTTCAACCGCTAAGCAGACTGTTTGTTATTTTGTCCGCAATATAGAATCTGTTCACGTCGAGTCCATTCTCTGAACCGCTTTCGCTGGAAATGCGAAACGCTCCGCCAGGTGACGTGCCCCGACGCCAAGACCCGAAGAACGCCATCGAAAGCTACTCCAGCGAAGTGAGCAGAATCAACAAAGTCACCCAGCAGGGTATGATGCTATGGCTGATCGGCCCGATAATCGCCGCCGCCATTCTTTGCGTACTGCTCGTATTCTTCTTCATCACGAAACGGTAATTATGACGAATTGTCGGCTGTGCCTTGGCTACCGCTTTCATGCGGCCCACCATTATCGCCGGACCCGACGCACCGCCACCCCCGTTTGTCGTCGACCATATTTTCTTCGGGACGTATAAAGTGTGACGTCGTCTCGGCGTACGCGTGTTGTTTGGGCGTGGTTTTCGTACAAATTTAGAAACGGTCCGACCTCCTACAGGGAATAAATTTTGTCGTAATTAGGCCCGTACAAATTGGAAACCTCCGTGCGATATATTGCGTGAAGCTAGAAAAGGAAAAAGAGGAGAAAAAAAAATTCCAAATCGAAAACTTCGCAGGCGGAGTTAATGGCCGTTGGCATATTTATTGCGCTCGATCCCTTCGCTTAATTTCCGCTACTTCGTCCTCTTCTCACTCCACGTACGCTTATTTTATAAATTTTTTCGTTAATTCGTCATAAAGTTTTGTGATCTTCGAGTCCACGCTCTTGTATTCGGGTATCGGAAGGTTTTCTACAAAAATCGATGATAATATTTCTCAAAGTTTAGTGACTAAATAAGAAGGAACTGCAGCCGTCGGTTACCGTCGTAGACAATAATTTGGGATTTCGTTGTTTTTTTTTTTTAGTTTTTTTTTTCTGCTTTTTTGATGTTTTTTTACTGAATTATAAAATTTGTATTTGTTTTGACCCGCGTCCTCTTCTTTTTGCAGACGGAAACAGCCGATGAAATATCGCGAACCGTGCGCCGTTACGCGTCCGCTGATGAGCGAAGAAGTGACCACCAGTCACGCGCCCTCCGATCCGGTCGAAATGCGTCGACTTATGTACCAGACTCCGGCCATGGTCTCGCATCCGCCCATTCCAGTTTCCATACTGGCCCAGCACATCGAGGTGCTGAAGGGGAACGATAATTTGAAATTCTCGCAAGAATACGAGGTACGTATAGGTGTATGTACTCTCGATGTAGATGTGCCAGAATATTTTTAGCAGGTTTTATTTTAGAACCTCTAATATTAAAAATTGCTATTGAAAACTGTGTTCGATGTGGCGAAACTACACTGCGCTTGAGTTATCCAACAAGTTATGCGAAAAGGGAGTTTTGAATTCAACCGTAAGGTGGCCTAATAGTTCTGTATCAGTTTTGCGAAGTGACAAATAATCACAAAATTGATATTTTCCGAACGGAATCATTGCAAGAACTTCTTTGATGAGATGGGCAGGTGATACGAATACGATTATATTTTTAGAACATAACTTTTTATCAGATCCGTCTCACCGAGTCGGCTCAAAAAGTTACGTCTTTTTTTTCTTGTGAACTGAACTTTTTTTCATATTCTACTCTGGCAAACAGAACGGTCTCTTCAGAAAACAAGTTCCATGCTTTTATATATAAAATTCTGATAGTTAGGAATTGTTTTCCGCAACTAACATATTATGCCAAGTTAGACTGCAAATTTTAGCTGGAAATACTAGGATTTAAATAGTTTTTTATTTCATGTCAAAGAAAAACCCAATGGTACAAAAAAGGCAAATTTTGTAGAATTTTTCGTTAACCTGCAATAAATTCTCTACTCCTTCAATTCTTGAGCCTTGGTGCTCGACTACAATATATCGCGTTACATTATTCATATAAGTATTCAAAGATAATTAATTTGGTTTTTATATCAAGTGAGTGAATAACTTGACCAGATGTTTGAAGCCATTGTTAGGAAAATAACGTTCATTAAATTATTTTTAGTAGACTTTTTCAACGGAAAAAAAAAATTAAATTTTTTTCTACATATTGTATATGTTTAAAAAATCTTATAATTTTTGAAAATTTGTTTCGCTACGCAAAATTTCCTTTTCGTCTTAACAAAAAATATATTTTCTTAAGCTTATATTCAAATATTAGTCTCTGCTCGTAGTAAGTTAAAAAAAACAAAAACTTGGTTGTAGGTAGGTATTGTAGGTTCATGTAGAGATACCACATTTCCGCTTTTTTGCGCGAATTTTTTGCCTAGTTCAAGGTAAGATCAACGAAAATCTTAGAAGTCGTGCAATGAACGAATATTTTGAATAATTAAAAACGAAAAAAATGCGTAGTACCTCTGCAAGAATTTCAAAAAAATAAATAGAATATTGTAAAAAATCCTACATAAGGGTGTCATTCATCATATTACGCTGCAGAGAATATTATTTTATTCACCAAAGACTCCCTATCCCTTTCCCTCTCCTCCTAGGTAGCCTCAAAATATTCTGCAGAGCGACCACACAACCCGACCATATGGACAAGTACATCCAATCAATATAACAATTACAAAAAAGATACGTCGAAAAATTGTTTCATCAATTCTGGAACGTTCATCAAAATCGGTGCTCATGGTAAAACGTTGCAGGAACAAACGTATAAAAATCTATACTGGTCGAATTAATAACCTCCTCCTTTTTTCGAAGTTCGTTGAAAATAAAATTAACGTGACGTTTTAAAAAATATTCAATTATAAAATTAATTTGAATGTCGAATAAAGTTCTTCGTCTTGATTCATTAAAAATGGTGAATAACTTTTTTTTAAATTGTTTTATTTTAAGGAACACTATTACCTTTTTTCTCTTTCGTATCATTTTGGGATATTTTATGTCGCCAGCAATTTTCTTGAAGATCACTAACCGGGATTACTGTACGAACTTTTTTTTTTTTTGTTATCTTATAAAATTCAACTATTGCGAAGCAAAGAAGGGAGAAAATTAAGAAAGATAAATACAAAATTTAATTAAAGTTGAAATGTATTTCAGTAGGCCTTATCTCTAATCATTTACAAAAATAATTAGGTAAAGTAGGTGATTGGAGATGTTTTAAACCTTTTTGACTCAATTTTATGCCCAAATTCTTTTGTCTTCTAAATGATTTGTATTTGTATTCCGAAAACAAACGCTTTGTATGTTCAGTACGAAAGTAACCATTAAAAAAATTCCATTCAAGGTAAAAAACATAAAAAGTAATCATCTTTCCTATTGAAAATTATTACCTACGTGAACGATTTTCAACAGTCCCAAAAATAGAAGTAACCGAACATCCTACGTAACAATTGCACTAAAGTGCTATTAAAAGACGCCATATTCGATTATTCTCTTATCATGCCGACCATATTAGGAACTTTATGGTGGAAGAGTCGCCTCGTAAAATGTGCGACAGCAAGTGTATAAAAAAGGAAAAAAAAAATTTTCAATAGCAAATTATACATTTCTCATGACTTTGTGAGTTTTATACCAGAAAGTTACATTTTTACTGCCCCTAATTTTCTCAGCATTTTATTCAAATTTTAGTGTCAAAAGATTGAGGATGATTTTTTTAACGTTTTCATTTTCAAGTTTTGCCCAGACCAATTCAAAATACTCTAGCGCTGGAAAATATGAGTTTTCTTAACTAAAAAAAAAAAAAATTAATTTAAATATAATTAAATAAATAAACAAGGTAAATAAATAAATAAATAAATGAATACATACAATAAAATTTTAAATATCAAAATTATTTGGCAGAATTCTGGCTGAAAATTACGTTTAATGAAGTGCCGAGGAAATTCATAATGAATTGTATTGTGAAGTTATAAAATACGAACGCGATTTATTGAATGATTACTTTGGAAAATAAAATAACAGCGACCCTGCTTTTCGACCAGCTTTCTTGGTTCAACTGAAATTTATCTTCTCTTAGCAATAATTTGTAGTTTTTTCAGATCACTTTTACGGATGAACCGTTCAGCAGATTGAAACTAAATTTTGCAAAATGTTTGAATATAATATATTATTTAATGTTTGTACTAAACTTCGCCGCTATTGGTTAAAAATTAGGCATTTTAAAACTCTTTAGGCTCGAAAAATGCAATATAATAAAATGTACTGGACGCTCTATCCGGCCGATCTGTACCAAAAATAATCGACCTTATCCTTGTATGCATTCGAATAGGTATACTAAATTTCATGACTATCGTATTGAAATTGCCATAAAATTGTTTATTTGTATGTAATAAACATGAATTTCAGCTAATAGTGCTTAAAGTTTTCTGGGGTCGTGAGACGCAAAATGAACCTATCCTTACTCCTCAGTCTTGATGTCAGATCAGTTTTAACACGTAGATTTCCTTCGAAAACCTACATAAAAATCGACTGTTAGCCGGCCACATTTTGAGTACTGTTCACAGAAGAGAGAGTACGTCAAGGCTACGCCTACATAACCGACTACAACTTCAAACCGGTGTAAACGTACGAAGATGCCTATAAAACTCCACCGCGAAATGCTATTAGCAGCAAAGTTTCTGTGAGCATCAAACAGCAGATACAATGTATTTTGTTTTTGCTGTTAGCTATCGAATATGAAGACAAGTATCTACTTCCTTCCGAAGTAGCAATATTTTTTCTTATTCTTATAACTTCTAATTCGGGTGAAATTGCCAAAAGTTTAGCCTATTTTTGCTGTTACAACAAATTAATGCTGTTTGTTGTTGATTATGTAGGCATACCCGGTACCCTAAATTACAGCTATATTTTGAGATCAGACGACTATATAGCTTCTAATGCGCACCTAGGTTCGATATGTACATTCGTAACTGAGCGTAATTAATTTGTGATGTTTTCAGTCCATTGAACCGGGCCAACAATTCACGTGGGACCATTCGAGTATGGAGATCAACAAAAGGAAGAACCGTTACGCGAATGTGATTGCATACGATCATTCTCGAGTGGTGCTGCACGATACCGAAGACATATTAGGAGGCGACTACATTAACGCTAATTACTGCGACGGTTATCGAAAGCATAACGCGTACATCGCGACGCAGGTATTGTCCGTCGGGTGTAGAGTGCAATCCATATATTATGAGTATTAGAACAAAATTCGTGTAAATACGAGGTCAAGAAACACGGAAATCGTACAAAATTCCTTCAATTTATTTAAAATACCATTCATTTGGATGTAACATTAGGCACGTATTTTCAACCTCTCGATGGCCCTCAGAAAGGTTTCAAGCGAATGTCCCTTAGGCAGTACTTATTGGTGATCCGTGACACTTTGGTACATTAAATATACAATACTGTAACACAATTTCGTTTTACATCACTCGTGGATGTCTGAAAAAAGAGAAAAAAAAAACTTTTAACACAGCACCAGGTCCGCTTGAAAAATGAGGTTTTCGAAAAGTAGAAAATTAATTACGAAAAAGTTATAAATAGATCGTAATAAATTGACAATTGTATTAAATTTTGTAACTCTTGACCCAAAGTACCCAAATCAATACGTTATGTCCTTGGCTTAGTACAAATGTTCATCAGTTCATTCCAAATTTCGTTACTATCGGACAAAAATTACGATCTTCACTGTGATAACGAGAAATTAGCTTATATATTATTATGTATATATGAATTTAAGTTTTTGATGCCAAAATTTTCCTAGTGTTACAAAACGAAAAATGTACCTACTCATTCCCCCAATTTGTTCAATGACATCAATATTGATGAGTAGATTTTCATAGAAAACCTGCTTAAAAAGATTAATTTCTCGACTTCTGATTTTTGGAAACCAAGTTCTTTTTTGACTTGGGAGAATTTTCATCAACCCATCCTGACCTTTCACATTTTAATTTTGGATGATTTTGGTTAAACGCCAACTCTCATCCCCCTCCCCCTAGCAATGATCTTCTAGAGAACATTTTTGTTCCCTTCAGTCATGCCCAACCAATCAAATTATAGTTACGCAAGATCTAAAAACTTGATTTGAGCGAAATAACAACCGGACACAGACTATACGTATAATTGTGATACTTGGTTCGCGGTGGTTTGTAGTATGTATATGGTCGGATAGTCCAGTTGGTTGCCTACATACGAGGCCAAACGTAAAAAAGACGTGCCAGGGTCCCCCCTCACATATTTAATGTATAAACATTCATGACTTCAATGCTTGTGTGGGTAGGTGTCATGCCGCCACATGCTACAGAAAATGTGTGTGTATGTGTGCGCGCATGTATCACGCTGCCAGCTCAACATGGATGTCTGCTTGTGAGTTTGGGTGTGTGTGTGTGTTATGTGACAAACAGAATTCAAAACTGGACAGTGCGCCGTACAGTTGTTTTATGCAATCTCAACTTTTTTGTATCTAATATTTTTTTACACCTGTGAGGAAGCGGACTAGAAAGCAAGAATGTTTACAAATTAAAAACAATGCCCAAGTACTAACTGTGACTTGAAAAATTCTTGTCATGAGTAATTCTCACTGGTATGCTAATGTTGATTTCTAACCAAAAAAGATCTATACATACTTATATAATTGATGAGAAGTTCATCTTTCTGATACATATAGCTGCTAGTCTGGCCAGTACTTAATTACCATCCTTGCATTCGGCCCTTATTGTTTGTAGTGGGTCCATGAAAAAAATTAATCCTAAAACGTATCAACATGAACACAAAGTGCTGCTCATGATCAACTTTAACATTTCTACTCGCTGCCGACATTTACAGGGTCCACTAATCGAGACGTTCGGCGATTTCTGGAAAATGTGCTGGGAAGTGAAAACGGCCACCATCGTCATGATGACCAAACTCGAAGAGCGGGCACGAATCAAGTGCGACCAATACTGGCCGTCCAGAGGCACCGAAACCTTCGGCTCCATAACTGTAACCCTGTCTGACGTTCAAGAATTGGCCACCTACTGCATACGCACCTTCCACATAAATAAGGTTGGTATATTATGTTAATTAATTTACTGGTGGCCCACAAAAGAGCGACTGGTCGTGTTGCAGATTTAGTGACGTACCAAAATATGAATTCTAAGGTAAGGTAGTTAGGTAATTCGTCGATTTTGTTGACCCGGCTGTATCTTGCTTTTGCAGGGCATGGAAAGCGAAAGACGCGAAATCAAACAGCTGCAGTTCACTGCGTGGCCAGATCACGGCGTACCCGACCATCCGGCTCCGTTTTTGCAGTTTCTGCGGCGCGTGAGAAACGTAAATCCAGCGGAAGCCGGACCCATTGTGGTGCATTGCAGCGCAGGCGTTGGCCGCACCGGCTGCTTTATCGTCATCGACGCGATGATCGAACGACTGAAATACGAAAAATCGGTCGACATTTACGGTCACGTGACGTGCTTACGGGCGCAGCGTAATTACATGGTTCAGGTACGGGGATCACACTTTTATAAATTCGAGCCCCGTAATGTGCCCGGCAAGTCGAAACGTAAATTCTGGATATTACTATCCAATCTTACGCCCCGAAAGTATATTCTCTTCAGTTGACAGTCTCCTTCACGATGACAATCCCAATTATTTGATTCTTAAAATTGAATTTTTGTCTCTTCATAATGACGAATAAGCCCTTCCTCCTCTAGAAATAAATATCGGTCAAAGTATTTCTTAATTGAGAAATCGAAAGGTTATGAATTCGAGGTTGGCACATTCCCGACTCAAAATAGCGGTGTGTATCAGATTCTTTCAATTTTGTGTCAAAATTTCTCGCTGATTCACTTATACCGTTTTTTCCAACTTGTTTCGATTTCAATTCAGTCCGATTAAGTTGAAGAACCTCTAAGATGAGTGGACATATACGCCATTTTCTATCCAATTTTGATTTCTTCTGTGCATCTACATGTTATTTCAATAAGCGATGGCAAAACACAAAATAATTTTTCTTGATTATGGATTATTGTAATTACATGAAATAAATTATTTGGATAATCGAAAAGAATTTCTCATCGGAATATTGAATTCAAATGGATAAAGACGAAAAATAATTGGGTGTGCGCGTACTTATCTTAGAGGCTCTCTAATTAAGTTTGAAGCAAATTCCATTGGGGAAAAAAAAAAAAAAATCAATACGAATTTAGCTACCAGTAAACGTTCTCCATTGAAATAAAACCTGCGAAATGAGTTGGAATAGTAAAGTTCTCTTTGAAAAAAGAAATGTTCTTTGTTATTGTTATGTTGCTTTTTTTTTTCGTTCATTTAACTTATTTTCAATTGTTTTCAGACCGAAGATCAGTACATATTCATTCACGACGCCGTTTTGGAGCACGTCATTTGTGGTGTAACCGAAGTACCCGCTAGAAACTTACACGCCCACATTCAAAATCTCATACAGATCCCCGAAGGTGAAACCGTTTCGGGATTAGCGTTAGAATATAAGGTAATGTTCCCTTGAATTTATTGTAGAAAATGTTCAAGTTACGACTGCCACAATAATCGATTTTGTGTTAAGGGAAACTGTCGTATAACACAATTAATTTTGTCTTGAAAAATCGATCTCGAAAATACTTAATTTTATGTCTTTAGAGAGTAAATTTGTGAGGTATTGAAAAATTTGATTTTTTTTATCAACAACTTGCAAACTGTAGTGAAAGCTTGATGAGTAATAAATGAATTATCATGCAAAGACCAATAATTATTCAATAAGTTATTTATTGTATCTAAATTGTTTCTTACTTATTGGACTAAATGGAAACATTCATACTGTTAAGATACTATTTTATTATTAATTTACATAAAAAGAGAGGATGAACTGCTTTTCCCTCTTTGGAACTTTGTTTTGTCATTCACAAATTTTTTGATAAATTTTTATAGCACGCTTGCTTTTTTCTTTCTCTCTCTCTCTCTCTCTCTCTCTCTCTCTCTCTCTCTCTCTACACTTTCCTACAATAGAAATATCGCGGATTCAAGACGGGCCACCGTCATTTTTCACTTTTTGGACCAAAAATAGTAGTACTGCTGGTGCTCCAGTAGGTGATTAAAAAATTTATGCTTGGTAGACTGTTGGCTTTCAAATTCCGACCATCCCCTTCCTCCAATCTCAACATCAAAATATATCCTCTTGCTATTGGATAAAATGACAACGTAGCCATAGTCCATGAGAAAAATATACTCAAATATTTTACCAAACAAGAAAAATATATTGGTCTGACCAATAAGTCTTTGTATGTATTTCTTAAGTAGGCACATTTTCATGGAAAGTAACATATTCCTGCATACCAAAAGAAATTCCTGAGAATTTATTGAGTTACAGTTTGTAGTAACCAACTAAGAAGTATCTATGTATGTGTAATTCTCACATTAGTATCTCTCAGGCACATTTGTCTTGTAGCAAACTTTTCATGTGTCATACAATTAGTAACTCATTTTTTTCTGAAAATTGTCACAAAATTATCGCAGTGGTGAATGGGGGAAAATCAATGACTGGCAATCCTATATCAACTTGTCAATTATGTATCGTCAGTGGTTCAACTAAACCGATGTTTTTTTCAACTTTTGCAGTGTTTCACAATATATTAATCTTCTTTTGGTGGAAATTTAATTTGTGACATTAACATGCAAAATAAAATAAATAAATAACTGATAAAATGTTAATACTTTAACTTTTTTTAATTTAATAATTGGATAGTGTTTAGCAACCATATATATTAGCAATTCATCAGTAAAAAAAAATCTTGTAGTAAACCGTTTAACTAGTGATCGATGATAGTAGGTGTATTAACTATTGCTGCCAATAGTTTTTGTTAAAACGTTAATTTTGGCCTTATTTCACAAAATTAAACCATTTTTAAAGTTTGATAAAAAAAGTTGGTAAAATTTATACTTTTTTGTGAGCTTGATAAGAGAAAATTGGTTCATTGAAAACTATCGATACTATCGATAGTTTTTATTTTTTACCATTGATTAATCAATAGTAAAAAAGTTTTGACTATTGTCTTCACTACCTTTGACTGTATAGTACTACGCAAGGCATATATACTACTTCGTTACTAAATACGCTCAATAATTTCATTAGTGTGTTAGTACGAGTAAAATGACATCCCACGTCGGAAGCCGAATACATAAAATATTATTCTACTTCATGCTCAATAGATTTTACGCGTGCTAGTGTGCGTGAAATACGTCACATATAGGAAAAGGAAAATACTCGTAATATGCACAATCAAGGCTACCTAGTAAAAGTCCTTGTATACCTTAATACTAAGTATGGACTGCTCATAAAAACATTGAAGAAACGGAGAAAAAAATTATAAGCTGAGTATACAGGAAATGACAAAATTATTTAATCAGCGTTTGAGAATTAATGATAGCGGCTTCAGAATGAGTGGTAAGGCCTTCCCCCATCACCACAGGTGTTTGTGACATTTCTGTTGTCTACCCATACCCTGTTCGTGCGTATAGTCAAAGGATAAACCAGCCAATGAGAAACTCGAACCAGCAGTTCAGCTCATGGAAATCCGACGGTAAAACTGAATTGTAAAACTTTATTTTCTCGCTGAACTTGGTTTAAGCCATTATTGTAAAACTGGTCCTTAAAGATAATCGAAGTGTAATATGTATTAAATGAGCGTAGCGTGAGTCTGAATGTGCGACTTGCCTGAAGCACAGGCTACCTAGGATGACGTCAGAGAATGTGACGCAAAAAGTGTCTTGATGCAAATTGTCGGTTTACCCCAGTCGAAATACGTGGACATGATTAAAAAAAAAAAAACTGAGAAAACGCCAGTTCTATGATTATGTACTTTAGCTACCTACATTAATTACTTTCTGCTTAACACGTGTTTTTGTCTTGTATCGGATTCGTTGCAGAAATTATCGAATATGAAATGCGATTCGAATCGTTTCATATCGGCCAGCCTGCCTTGTAACAAACATAAAAATCGTTTAGTTCACATACTGCCAATCGAGAGCACCAGGGTATGTTTGTCGCCGATACGCGGTATCGAAGGCTCCGACTACATAAACGCTAGTCTGATCGACGGGTACAGGCAACGCGGAGCCTATATCGCCACCCAAGGTCCGTTGCAGGATACCACAGACGATTTTTGGCGAATGCTGTGGGAGCACAATTCCACCATCGTCGTTATGTTAACCAAACTAAAAGAAATGGGAAGGGTAAGTGTTCTTCTGCACCGTAGGTACCAACTTAAATTAATATGTTGTTTCGTATTCTACAGTCCTCAGTTAGGCCGTATGATAGCCTACTGTATATATTCAGTGTGAAAACGATTGTAAAATTAAATTTCCTCGCCACCGACTTCGGATAATATATTTTCTTATTAGACTGAGGGTTTACGCGTTGAGCTATTGATTTATAAATTGGATGCAGTCTCGTGAGCCAGGGTTCTGAAATGAATAAATTTTCATTAGTAGTGGCGGTCTGTTTCATTAACCAGAGATAGTAATGGGCTGTGTCTCATTTAGATTTACTGTGTTCGATCGAACCTATGATTAGGGGCCACAAAAATACTTCTTCAAATGTGTAAGTGTCCTTGGAATTCACTCGATTCAATTTGTCAAGTCGTTAGTGTCCTGATTACTCAGGTTTTAGTTATTTTTGAATTACATTCGATGCATTATTTTTCCAAACGTGTTTTTTAAAGAAATAATTTTACAATTAGCAAGCACGAAATGAAAGGTCTCATTATTTTCACTTCGAGTTGACATTGACTGTGTTCTATGTAGGTATATTCTTGTTTAAATTTTATGATATATCTGGTGATAGTCTATTCAAATATGAATACAGCCGACATTAAATCATACTACAGAGATATCTGTATATATTTACAGAAAAATTCTATCCAGTTTTTAGCTTTCACCAGATTACCTAATTAGTAGGAGAAGATGAGGTATAATGAGAAACTAAATTTCAAAGTCGTGCTGAGCTCGGTAAATACAAAATGGTTGAAAAACCACTGGAAATGGAATGAGAATGTGAGAAAATGTTGCTCGCATTCTATGGCAGACCGTTGAGAATTGTTGGGATGTACTGTGCTCTTTTTTTGAATTCTCTTAAACTGGAATAGGGGTCGACTAGTCCAAAAATTAATTCTCAGTGAATTATGAATTGACGTTTGGAATATTTACATCATCGCTATTCCCCAATCACTCCATCCACATCAGCGAGAGACTTTTTTCTGATTTCTAAGATATGAATAAGCCTTCCTCAAAAATAAGTAACGTCTACTGAAAAAGCAATGTTATATAGCATACTCTTCAAGTGACATGAATTGAGAGGATTCTTTTTTAAACCTGAGAATCCAAGGTCTGCTAAAAATTTGGTTGAGATATATAAATAATTCTCGATTTATATTGAACTCCTGTCTTGCAATATTATCGCCAATTCCAAGTAAAATATAAAATCAAGTATTCGAATGACCACATACGGATATATATTTTCAAATATGATGAATTTCACGTATTATTTGATAGTTGTTCTATTAATGGAATAATTAATTGTGAATGTTTTAATGATTTTTGAAAAAGAAAAGTATCTAAGTTTACCAGTTTTAACTAGAAATGAGTTTTAATTTGATAAAAAGACTCGTTGTTGATGATTTGTTGATATTCAAGTTTTAGAAAGTTCAAACAAACGGCAGAATATGACCCAACAATTCATGGTAGTCTACCATAGAATGAGTACCATTTTCTCGTATTCTCAATTCAAATAATGTTTTTCAAACTACATTAATAAGGATTTCCAAAAGTATTTTACGGATTAATGTAACTTTGAGATTGACCAAACTCAATCTCAGAGTTGGATTCATGTAGTTCACTTCTATAATGCATGTACTTGAGGAACTTGAAAAGCTACTGTTGTAAGTCTGTGGTATGTAGGCTACATTTGTTTCGTTTGTCCGATCCGTAGGAAAAGTGCTATCAGTACTGGCCGTCCGAACGTTCCGTTCGCTACCACTGTATGGTGGTGGAACCGATTGCCGAGTACAATATGCCTTTGTATGTGCTGCGCGAATTCAAAATTACGGACGCTCGTGATGGCAGTTCGCGTACGTTACGACAGTTCCAGTTTAACGAATGGCCGGAGCAGGGTGTGCCCAAAACTGGCGACGGATTTATCGACTTCATTGGCCAGGTGCATAAGACGAAAGAACAATTTGGCCAAGAAGGACCAATAACGGTGCACTGCAGGTATGTGATTGGTGTTGTATGAAAAATTATAGAATTTCCACACGGTTTGAACAGAAAAACTTGATTTTTATTATAATTATTATAAGCTTTTATTCTACTCATTACTGCGGTTCCAAAATATACCAATATTGCAGCCAACCTTACGCAACGTGATAATATTTATTTCGCATGAAGCTAAAAGAAAAGATAAAAATAAAAATAAAAATAAAAGCTTATCTTTTAAAAATTCGTTTTTAACCTAATTATTGAAATTGTTACAAGCTTTTATTCTACTCAATACTGGAGCGTGTTCAGAAATGTTACCAAGGAAGATAAAAGTTCCACACCACGTGACCTCACATTTACTCTAATTGGTAAACACAATCTGAACGAGCTTGAGGAGATTTCATTTTACTACAACGAATTATATGAATATGACTTACCCCGGGGAATTATTTTCCCTGTCTCCAGCGTTGGGGAAAAAAATTATTCTCCACAGTCAAAAAAATACTTTCTGAACCGTTTACTCGGAAAACAAATTACTCTCCCGAGGACAAAACTACCTTTCTGAACGCATCGGGTAACACTTTTCCCTCCCCAGTAACCTTTCTGAACGCGCCCCTGCAATTTTAAAGTATACCAATACTGCAGCCAACCTTCCACAACAAAATTATTTTTTTTAAATAAATAAATAAAAGCTTATTTTTAAAAACCAATTTTTAACGTAAACTTATTTATTTATATTTTCAGTCTACCTATATTGGTCTTCATGATTCAAAGTTTTGTTTGACTCTTTTTTCTTAATCTTTTTTTTTCTACTTGTTTCTCATTTTCCCTCCTAAATTTGATGTAATCATGAACAATTGAATAATTAGATTCTAAATTGTGGCTTTATTTCATGCAAACAGCCATTTTTTCAGAAAGTGAGAAAAACGTGGCATTTTATAGTGATACGAGCTGTTACTTGGAGCTTCATTTGCATAGTGTCTACTAATTATTGTTTTAACCCCTTTTTTGTAGACTCAAATGAAACACAGTTAAAAAAACAAAACAAAACAGAGTGTGATGGAGAAAATTATATCGACTTTACCAAACAGTAGTTGTCAAGCTGAGATTATATGAGTCAATTGCGACTAGTGATGTTAAAAATTTTGATACCTATGTATCGATACACACAGCTGTATCGAAGTATCGATACATTGCTCGATACTCACGATACGTATCGATATATTTTATTTATTCAAAATAAAAAACATAAATAAATTAATAAATAAAAATACAAAAAAGCGTACCAGGCCACCAGCAGACAGAACAGATTATGAAAGTATATTCTTCTTAATATTTAACAATTACCACGGTTGATGGCTTAATACGCGGAATGGTGGAACAGGGTAGAGAGAGATATTTCTATTTTATCAAGAAAAAAAATTGTGGATTTTCGATTAGATACTGTATCGATATGTATCGATAGATGTCAAAAAATCGTTACATATTGTTGAGACCACCAATCCTTCTCCCCTCTCACTCCTACGAACACACGAACATATATCGAATACATTTATTTATATCTACTCGCGGCTACACTGATATACCACTTCCGCCGCTCACTCGTTCATTTCCGTTACCGTTCGTTCATTACTCTGAAAATGTACTTTGCTTAAATTAATGTAACTTCTGAAATAAACATTCGCTTCTTGGACATAACTTCAATCAAATCTCTCTTTTTGTTACACCTCTGATCCTCAACCTCTATATGGTAGCATCGCTCGGTAACAATCCTTGTACCTGTAACAAATTTTTTAAAAAAAAAATAATAATAATTTAAAATTTTTATACTTTTGTGAATTTTCTTTGTGTTTTAAGTCAAATTTTTGAAAAAATCTTTCGTGAATAATTGTGTTTTTAATATTTTCGTATTTTTTTTTGTGTGTTGGGTAACTTAGTTCCAACTTACCATTTTTTTTTTCGAGTCTTAAATTTTTTTTGTTCTCGAAAATTTAATTCCACCTTGAATGCTGTAAACGTTCAATGAGTTTCGTCGTTTGCTGAAAAGGATTTGCCCTGCTTGTGTATAATCCAGCCAAGTGTATCGAAAAATTCCAGGACTCGTCGATTGCTAAGTTGTTCAGGAACCCTGCTTGTGTTGCCTGAAAACTAGTAAATTCATTAGTGTCTGCCCTGCTTGTGTATGAACTAATTCGTCGAAGTCATCTATTGGAAGTAAATCGCCTTGAGCAGTCACAAATTGATCTGAAACCAACGTAAAAGCTTCAATTCAACAAAGTCAAAATTGGTATTCATCGTCACAACTCAACTTCAATTTGGTATCATCTTTAAAACTCAAAAATTTAACTCACATCTTCATCGAAGTACGTCCAAAACAACCGAAGCGCAATTCAAACAACAGTTCCAGAGCACCAACCTAATCAATTCCAGAAAACGAACCTGAAAACAAAAAAAATCGACGGTTAAAAAAGGTATAACTTAAAAACTTTCTGCTGAAAAAGGTAATAAAAAACATATCTTCATAATTTTTTCGTAATTTTTCGTATATTTTTTTTTCGTGTTCATTTTCGTGTTTTCCGTGAAACTTAACTCTTTCGATTCAAAATTTAACCTGTATATTTGAAAATACCGTTAATTTCGAATAATTTTGGCTTTTTCAAAATTTTTCTAAGTACAAATTTTGGCAAGTCGTGTGCAAATTTTTGCAGCCACTTTTGTCTTGGAGTGTACAACTCGTGACGTATGCACGGCTCGTTTCGTTCATTCGTTCGAACTTGTACATTAACCTTTTGTTAAGTGCAACGAACCTACGAACGCTTATCTTCGCCCATTCATTAAATACGTTGGCGCGGTTTTTCAATTTCAAACCACCATTTTGTTGCAACTTGAAAATTTTTGCAGTTGCACAATTTTGTCGAAAATAATTAACGATCTTTTTTTGAATATTTTTCTTCTTATACGAACACCTAAATTAAATATTTTTTTGCTCTTTTCTCTCGAACACCTTTAATTATTTATTCGAATATACTTTAAATATTTCATTTTATTCCTTTTCTACTGTGAATTTTTTTTTTATTTTTTTTTACGAGTTACCAGTAGAAATAATTTTTGTAATACCTGGTGAAATATTTTTTTTTTTAAAAAAAATCACCTTTCATTTTTTTTTTTTTTAAATTTTCTACAAACTTATTTCGAATTATTTTGTGGGTATATAATTTCAAACAAAATTTCCCCTGTTTTCAATAATTTTATTCCTTTCCAATTCCCTCGATCTGAAGGTAGCTAATTCATTTTCACCCTCACCTTTTCATTTTTATTGATTTTAATTAATCACTTTATTGAATTCTAATACGAATTATTTTGGGTTAAAAAGTCTTGTTATTTTATTTTTTATTTTTTTTATTGGGAAGCGTCCAGTCTCATCTTTAACGTATGTGATCTCTTGCCCGCAGTGGACCTACTCGAGACACACACAAGGACAATTTAAATACTATCGTTAAATCTACAAATTGTTTGGTTATCACAGGTACGGCAATCCTAGTCTTGCGGCATTTGCTGGGGATTGACATCCGTTTGTTTTATTTTTTTTATTTTTTTTAAATTTTTTTTAGTTCAGTCAATTCATTAATTATGAACACTGAAAATAACGAGAGGATCTCAAATGTTTTCCGTGGAAATGGCTATGAGGGATGGCGTGCAACCATCATCAGCACCCTTATAGGTAAAGGTTGCCATTCCACAATTTTTCCTACTGCTCGAGAAACTAGTTACATTTATACATCATCTGAAGAACGCCTAACATCCAAATGGCTTAAATTTTTCCAAACTCAGGAACGGGCCAAAGCCCACATATTCGAAAGACTTGACAAAAGAATTCTTCATCATGTCAAAACTTGCGACGTAGTTTCTCAAATTTTCGAAATCTTAGATGCTCGATACAGGAATCAAACTGCTACTAACATCATGGTCTTAAAGTCAAAATTTCAGTCCCTTCGCTTCGATCCAAGGAGAGGTACCATCCGCAGATTCTTGGAATATTTTTCATCCATTGTGGAAGAACTACGCGATGCTAATTACCCCCTATCGGAAGCCGATGAAATTGATCAATTAATGATGTCATTGCCCGAAAAATTTGATACTGTTTTCTCAGAATTCCGCCAATTAGAAATAGAAAAACGAACTACTGTCAGACTTACAAAAATGATACTGGAAAAATGTGATCGAATCGAATATTCTAATAAAACTTTTCCCGGGTTTGATCAGCCCAAATCATCCTATCAACCAATGAATAATAATAGAAGAAATTTTAGAAATTTTCGAAATAATAATAATAACTCAAATTTCTCCAAACCAAATTATAACACAACGAGTTATTTAAATGATCACAAGAATAGTCAAAACAAACAAAATAGTTATCCTTCTAAAGATAATGTATCCCAAATGGATATTACATGCTTCAGATGTAACAAAAAAGGACACATGTCAAGGACATGCCCTAATGAGACATCTACAGCTAGTAATACTCCACAAACCCAGAACCAGAACAGTAGCTCGAAACCCCAAATTTCAAATAACACGAACTCCCAGAAAAAGTCCGATGATAAATCTAATTTTCGTGCTAAATATTCTATGATGTTACACTCAAATCTTAATCATTTAAGTTTTGATGACATCGAAGATGAATTCCAATGGCCTAAACCCCCTACAGTATCAAAGTCCGCCCCCCCAAAAAACCAACTTCATACGATGTTACTAGATAATGGAGCAGATGACCATATGGTCAATGATATTTCAAAATTAAGAAACGTACGTAAAGTTGACAATTCTCGTAGAGCACTTTGCGCAAAAAAAGGCGTATTCGTAAATCCCACACATGTAGGATCAATGTACGTTAACGTCTGCAATTTCAACGCAGAGTTTTCAACTATTCACCTAAAAGAGGTATATTATGATCCTGATTTAAGCCTTGATATTTGGTCAGGTGCTAAAATCATGGAGTCTGGCATTTTTAAAATCATAACTGACACGGATCACGCAGACATCATAAATAAAAATACTGGTGAAATCACGATAACCGCTCCAAAGAGAGGTTCTATGTATTACATTGATTACGAAATAGTTGATGAAGAAGAGGAAAATAAGGTCTATCAGGAGCTTGTGTGTATGCCTGTACCTAGTACGTCTGCAGAACAGGAAGATCAAATAGATGATCCTCCACAAAATTTTGAAGAATTGAATGAGGCCCGAACAAGCAATCCACAAAGAGAGTACGAAAACATTGACCATCCCCAAAATTTTGAAGATACCGAAGTGGATACGGTCAATCAGGAGATTTATTCCGAATCTGAGGATGAATTAAATGGAGAGAGTGTCGGAATAAATAGAAAGCATAAGAAAAACATAAACAAAACTAAAACTCTTTGGCATAGAAGATTAGGTCATCTAAGTGGCAAAAGCCTGAGAGCACTATCAAAAGTAGTTGTAGGTATGCCCCAAAATTTGGTATTTAAGGACGATGACTTTGCCACTTGTGAAATATGTATAAAAGCTAAATCCACCCGACTTGGTCACCATGGCGTGAGGACTCGACCAACGAGAAGAATGGAAGTAATCTCATCAGACATCATGGGACCCTTTCAAGAGGCATACAACGGAGAAAAATTCATAATAACTTTCATTGATCATTACTCGAAATATACTCTTGCCTTTCCAATATTAAGAAAATCCCAGGCTTTCGATAAATTTAAAGAGTATTATCTATCTTTCAATACAAAATTTCCCAATGATCCTATCTCTGTATTAAGAACTGATCAAGCTAAAGAATACTCCGACTCCAAAATGACACAATTTTGCTCCGAAAAAGGAATCACATTAGATGATGGCGTGGCGTACACCCCAGAATTAAACGCAATAGCCGAAAGGCAAAATAGAACCCTGCTCGAAAGAGTTAGAGCCATATTATACGACGCAAAAATTGATTTTAAATTATGGTCAACAATTGTATTAGCCGCCGCCCATATAATTAATAGAAGTCCGACCCGCGTCAATCTAGGGAACATGACACCCTATGAAAAATTATACGGTACTAAACCCGATATTTCCCATCTTCGAGTCTTTGGTGCTATTGCATATAAACACGTTCCCATTGAACAAAGACAGCAATCAGCAGTCAAAGCCAAGAAGAACGAAGAGGAGCATCTCGACCCAAAATTTTTGCCCAGAGCCCTTAAAACTATTCTGATCGGCTTTTCGAATGTAGGTTATCAGATATTAGACCCAATTAAAATGAAATCCTACAAATCCTGCGATGTTAAATTTGATGAGACGAAAACATTAGTCGACTTCACTGATAAACCAGAAGAACTCCAAGTTAAACCCTTAGAAGAGGAAATCGAGGCAATCTATAGGGTCAATGTGCTAAAACAAGCCTCATCTGAAGACTCCTTGTTTATAGAAGATTGCATGCCAGTAAGCTTCAGTGATATTTTCCAAAATCCTTTTAAGAAAGAGTGGCTTCAGGCAATCAATGATGAACTGCAATCTATGTCAGATCTTAATGTGTGGAAAATTGTAGATCGCCCACATAATATCAAACCTATCGACACGAGATGGATATTCACGGCCAAAGCCAATGACAGAGGAGTAATGTGCCCAAAAGCTAGACTCGTTGCCAAAGGCTTTATGGACAGATCCGAGTATACTATGACAGAAACTTATGCACCTGTTGTGCAACTCTGGCTAATTAGGTGGATCTTATCCGTAACTAATCTATTGAATCTACAACTTGTTCAATACGATGTCAAAACAGCCTATTTAAACTCAAAAATTAAAAATGACATCTTTCTTAATATTCCCCAAGGTTGCAATGTCGAAAAATCAAAATTACTGAAACTTGAAAAATCCATCTATGGCCTTAAAACATCTAGTAAAAATTGGATTGAGTTACTGGATTCTCATCTTCAAACTTCCAATTTTACAAAGTCAAAAATCGACAGATGCGTATACACACGTAAAGATGACTCAGATGGTATTGCCTTCATGATAATTTACGTAGACGACATCCTTCTTGCAACTAATCGTCCAGAATGGGTTAATGAAATAACCACTCACTTTGAAACTCGTTTCACTATGAAAGTTGTAAACAACCCAACCCATTTTGTAGGTTTCGAAATAGAAAGAAATCGTGAATCACAAACAATTAAACTTACCCAAAAACAGCAGATCCAAAAGATTCTCCAGAAATTTAAAATGTGTGATTCAAATCCTTCCAAAACGCCTATGGAGACAGGCCTCAAGTTAAGCAAATCTGAAGGCACAGATAATAAAGAATACAGATCTATGATTGGTGCACTATTATATGTATCTAGAGGCACAAGGCCAGACATTTCCTTCTCAGTCAATTACCTGTCCAGATTCCAAAATTGTTCAGATCTCACAAAAAAGAACTATGTACGGCGTATCATCCGGTACTTGAAATACACGATTGATCTTGCCATTGTCTACAGATCCAACTCCGAAGGCATATCAGCTTATGTCGATGCATCTTATGCCCCCGACATTGACGATCAGCCTATAAACATGTCTGAACTAGAAAAAGGAAAATCTATAACTGGATACCTCATTACTATGTATGGTGACCTGATAAATTGGGGCGTTCATCGCCAAAATATTCATGCTTCTTCATCCACAGCAGCTGAATTGATTGCTCTTCACGATTCTTTCGAGGATATAGAACTTGCTTGGTTAATAAATCGTGAATTCTTCTTAATTGACACTCCTGTAATTGTCTACGAAGACAATATCTCTGTTATTCATGTCATCTCAGGAGGAGGACAAAAACGTCTTCGAGCTCTTATGATCAAATGTTATGGACTTGCTCAGGCCTATAATGACAAAATTTTCACATTCAAACAAATAGCTACTGAAGATCAAATAGCTGACTTACTAACAAAAGCATTATCCAGTAAGCAGCATATCTTACTTACTAGTAAAATCCTAGAATCTCCAAATTGTGATCCTTAAAAAATCAACTCCCTTACCAAAATTTTGTCTGAAACATCACAAACATAATTTATTATATTTTATCTCAATTTGCATGTTATTTATCCTGTTACCTAATATAAATTATTTTTGCATGTTACCATATTTATTATATTTTATTCATATTTATTAATCAATATACTTACTACAAGCGTCCAAATTAGTTACCATTTTATATGAACACTTTTTCAATTTTTAAATTTATATTTTTATAATTTGTAATTAAATATAATGAACTTTTAAACACTTTTGTAACACCCGCAGTCGTGATCGGTTCAAAAGATTGTAGGGGGGTGTTGAGACCACCAATCCTTCTCCCCTCTCACTCCTACGAACACACGAACATATATCGAATACATTTATTTATATCTACTCGCGGCTACACTGATATACCACTTCCGCCGCTCACTCGTTCATTTCCGTTACCGTTCGTTCATTACTCTGAAAATGTACTTTGCTTAAATTAATGTAACTTCTGAAATAAACATTCGCTTCTTGGACATAACTTCAATCAAATCTCTCTTTTTGTTACACCTCTGATCCTCAACCTCTATACATATCAATACTCAAAAATGCTTTGATATAACATCACTAATCGCGACTGTACATTTGTCTCTGAAAAATTCATTGTTCCACAAGCTTCCTTTTTCATTCCTCTGTTTCATTTCAAATGTTTCAGTGCTTCACTTTTCAGTTTTTTGTGTTTCTGGGCGAAGTTGAATACCCGGTGTGGACCTTGATTTTCATGAAAAGTGTTTTGAATCCTTGAAATTTGAAGAAGTATGCATACTGCGAGTTGTTTTGGGATATCCTTATATTAGTAAGAATATCCCAATTTTGTTATGACAATGAGTGTATATCTATGTAACTTCTTCACAGATACCTACATCTTGTGATTACAGTTCAAGTATATGATGTGTTCATATCTAAAATGTTTAAATTTTTGGTGTTCGAATTATGCTGAAATGGAGAACATTTCAACATTGATAGCTAGTACAAATAATAGGATTCATTTTTAATAACTAACGAAGCATGAATGAATAATTTAAAATATAATAAAAATGATACCTACAAATAACAAATATCATAGGAGCATTCAGTTGATAAACAAAAAAATAAAAGAACTGAATGTGAAACATGAAAAACTGAAAAATGAAACACTGAAACATTCAAAATGAAACATTGGAATGAAAATGAACGCATGCACAACAACAAATTTTTCATAGCCAGATGTACTGTCACGATTGTGTCATGGGATTACACCAAATGAACATTCGCTGTTCGTTCAATCTTTTCCTATATTCATAAGGTTACAGGATGTTCGTTGCATTTCATTCATTCTTATTGATTTGTGAGATGGCTGTTTACACCCAAATGAGCAAAAAAAAAACATTTGTTGTTTGCTTGTTTTTTTTTTTTTGGTGTAAACGCTGCTCCAGACAATGAAAAAGGTGAGGAGAAGAAGTTTTTTTCAATTCTCTTTTCTACTCCATTTTGTTCGATTCAGGAAATGTTTTGTCTGTTTTCTGTTTTCACATACGGTAAAAATTAGTAACTTTTCCCCCGGGACTACGGACTTCTTTGATGGCAATAAACGTTTCTTTGGAATAAAACAATTTTTTCTGGAAAATCTCATGCAAATCCGTCCAATAGTTTTGGAGTCATAGTCTTTCCAACAGTTTTTAGCCCGTAGTATTTTATAGCAATGTAATGATATGAAATGAAACTGCATGCTGCTCTTGTTGAAAAGAGTTCAGCACTTGGTCTTATAGACTATATATTTACTTGACCTATTTACTATGAGCAAATATGACTTCATTGTTCAGGTGTAAGTCGTCGAAGTTAACTACCTCCGCCTGCGTTAATTTCGCACTCATGCAATTTTGGAAACCATCTCTCGAATTCACTGCAAAACGTCTCTGTTTCGACGTAGATTCTTCTCTGACTCTTGTTTTTCATGAAGAGAAGCTCGCGAAACTGAATTTCCTGTTGGACCGTCTACCTAAATTTTGTGTTTACAGAAGAAAAGAAATAACACGCCATCAAATTTATCTGAAAAGAACTGATTTTTTTCTCCAACTGACACTTCGACAACGAGAGAAACGGTTCGTAGGGGTAGGAGAACGCTATGGTGATTGGGAGAGATGCGTGCGCATCATATTCGGTTCTTCAACAGTCGGTGTCTTGGGTAGCCGAAAGTGGTGCCCACATCTGGAATTTGAGTTCATTGTAGACGCAGTATATCCTACGTCAAAAACACAAAAAAACTTCTATGTTGGCCGTTTGCATCCTCTGTTCCATTTATGCTCTTTCGGTTTCTTTTGGAAGACATTTCTCACTCGTGGTGTATACCTGTTAATTCGGTTTCATTCGTTACGTGTAATTTATAAGTACATATATTTTTTTTTTTTTTTTTTATGAAGCTTTTTCCAAACTTAAATTTCTTATTTTTCTGTCGATAAGAAATACTATATTTATTTTTCTTGCAATTATACAGTGCCGGCGTTGGTCGAACTGGTGTATTCATTACGTTGAGCATCGTCCTTGAGCGGATGCAGTACGAAGGTGTTGTGGATTTGTTCCAAACCGTGCGAATACTCCGTACGCAGAGACCAGCCATGGTGCAGACAGAGGTGAGAAATGCGTTATTTGTTAGTTACATAATTATTTTTACGCCCTAATTTTAGGACTGAAAGTTCATATTTTTGGATCAAAGGGTTACCTATTGGTAACGTAGGACCGAAAAATTCGAAAAAATGATCACATAGAATTATTTGGATTAAAAAGTGAAATTTACAGATCCGAAAAGTTCACTTTTCAGTCTTAGGACCGAAAAATTAGTGTTGTCAATGAAACATTATGAAAATCTTGCCTGGAATAATAACATTTTTATTTTGAGAAAAGCCTATTGTGTTTCACTTGATGATTTCTCAGCTGCTATTGAAGTTAAAAAGCTGAGATTGGTATTGCTGGAAAGAAGAGAAAATTTACTTAAATTTACCACCAATAAATTTATTTTTTATCGTTTATAATTTCTTCGTAACTAAGGAATAAAAAATAGCTAATTTTAATGGAAAATTTTCCGTTTTTTAAATTGTTTATTTCAAAAACTAATTATTGAAAAAAAAAAAAATTCCGTGATAATCCCCCCACTATTTTTTATCGACAAATTAATTTTTATTATCAGATTTCACCAAGAATGAATTTATTTTGAGTTAATGTGAAGTAAAAATATAAGAAGAAAATTCGAACCCGTTTTTTCACGATAAATTTTTCCCGTTTAATTTTACGGTACGAATAGGTCTCTAAAAATAAAGTCCATAAATTTCCTTACATAAAAAGTGTCTGACAAAGTTTCCATGGGGTCAACAATAATATCGTTGTTGTATAAAGTATGGTATGCACCAAGGAGTAAATGTTTTGTATGCCTCGCCTGTTTGCAACCCTTGTCTTTGGCTCGCTACACTCGCCTACGACGCATCTCAAAAGAAAACAACTTTCCCTCCTTGGTATACAATGTATTATTTTATACTTTTATTGGCTTTGTTTTCCTTTATGCTCATCTCTCAAAATGAAAACGACTGAAAAAATTTATCCTTTTTTTTAAGGAATGTTGCAGTTTTATTCAAAAATATAGGCATATAACAACTATTTTTCACCTATCTGTTGTCTGATGTGACTTTAAATATTTACTTATGTTTTTGATTTTATGATGATAATCAACTTGTGTGAGGTAAAGGATCTCCCACCCCTCGATGACAGTCGCCGCTGAAAAGGTGGTTTATTATTTGTCTCTTTGATGTCAATTGAAATATGTACACATTTGTAAATTTGTATGTTCTTACCTGTATGTACATATAAGTAAGATACAACATTCGGACTGTGACTAATCAGTAGATAACAATCTCGATGTTGTCACGGACCAGTAGCAAACGTCAAACATCATTTCTTATCAGATGACATATGTATATATGAGTGTCTGTGTGCCAGTGCCAATTTCCCTGTATAAACTCACAAATCTGGCTACAAGATCATCAGTATTCCCCTAGGATTTGGCTCTCCCATATATTCGTGTATGATGTGGCAGAACACACAAAGTTGTTAATTGCTTTCTTGTGTGAATACTTCTTCATGACAAGGTATTCCACAGATTTTATGCCTTTTACTATTAACAGAACCACAAAAATTATAAAGAAATCATTTTATTGGACTAAAGAAAAGTTAAAATATATCTTAAAGTATTGAACACATCAACAAAATCAAATAATTTGTCACTTTTTTCTGGGCTTAACATTGCAAATACCTATTATACATAATATCAGCTAGGTGTCTAAAGGATTTTACCATGTAAAAGCAATTTTATATTTAGGAAAACGTAATGATTTTAAATAGGTACTCTTTAGTTGAAATAAGTAGGTGTTTATTTGATATTTCGGCCATCTTTCATATTTTATTACATAAGTGTTGCTGAATGTCTTGTTGCAAATTCAATAATTAACTGCTATACGTATTTTTCTTGAAAAGACCCAGTGAACTGACGATATGTAAGCTTGACAATTGTATACGTACATTATGTAACCCTGGATGATAAAATCCGCGTAGTGTGTCATAATATTGATTTTCAGTTGAGGGCGAATGTATATTGAAATAAAACAGCCTTTCTGAATGTAACAGATATAGGACAAACATTAAAATAATCTTCACGCCTTCAAAAGAAATGAATATGACCAGTATGACACAAATGGTCTAATGTGGACTACAAATAAGAAGATAGAATATAAGTATGTAAATAATATCAATAACAATAATGGAAACTGAAGAAACTGCATTCACACTAACGGCATACCTAAAACCTTTCAACTCGTTTTACTCGAAAATGTGATTTGATATTATTTTATGGACTTTATCATCCTTGGTCTTATTATGTAAAATTCATGATGCTCTTTTTATTGAAATAGTGGCACATATTAGCTCTGTTTTATAAGATTACACTAACTTACACCAACCAACACCGGTAGGGATATTTCACAAATATTCAAGTAAAATTAAACTCAACATCATATAATATTCCTACATTTGTGAATTCGCCCTCCTGGTGTAGGTTGGTGTAAGTTTGTGTAGCCCTATCAAATAGAGTTATTGTTTTTTGCAACACTCAGCTGAAAAGTATGATTTTTTTGTGCCTTTACTGAATATAAAGTTGGGAATTTTATGACGAATATAATGTTGTAATTTTTTGGTCAAAAAAAGTAAAATTATTAACTATAATTGAGTTTGAGAAAAAAAAATTTTTCATGAATTTTTTTTTTTTTGGGGTGGAGGTGTTGCAAAAAATAGATAGAGTGTGATGAGCGTGCGAAGTAGTGATTTTGCTACAAGTGTGAAATTCGCTACACGAGCCAAATAACTGTTCTAAATACTAAAAATGCTGAAAAATGGCAACAAGCGTACTTTGGAAATTCTTATCTTTTATTTGTTAGATTATAGGCATGTAAGTACAGTGTAGGTATGTTAGTTGGGTGATATGTGACTACTGGTAATAAAAGCAAAAACAAAAAATGTCTTTAATACTATGGGTGGAGGTAATTATTTTTGAAGAACGTCCGACAGGAAAGTGTCATTTCTGATAATCTCATATTTTCATTATTTGGATAAAAGGGGTCACTGTGGCCCTCCTTTTATCCATTACAGACTCAGTTTACAGAAAACTTACAAAAAAAATAAAATAAATTGGAGGAAAGATTCTTTTAGAGTGCCTACATGAAAGAAATGATAATGTGATTAATATTTGGTATTACATGCCAAACAACTTTCGAAGCTCGGTATTCATATTTCATCGGTTTTTATTGTAACTCCAGCTAGATGTGCACCCTCAGCTGCGCAAAACATCAGATCTGTGGATATAAACCCGATTCACACTTGGCTAGTTTTCATGCTACTAGTCAGCTATGTGGGATACTGTTTTGTTAATAGTAAAAGTTACTCGTTGTTTTAACCTTTCTAAGTCAACTTCAACTTGGCAGATTGTCGTGTGAGATTCTAATGAGATATTTCGTAAGACTGTCTATCGAGCTAAAGTTAACTTAAATGGCTAAAAACACAAACTTACTAATTGTTAACTGAATATTATCCCAAATAGCTCGCTAGTAGTTACAAAACTAGTCAAGCTATAGCCTTATTCACAGCTGGCTAGTTTTTCAGCTGCTAGCGAGCTATTGGGAGTAATATTCTGTTATAACAGTTGAAGTCAGTTTGCTGTTTTTAATTATTTAAAATCAACTTTAACTTGGCGAATAGTCTTATAAGAATTTCATTAGAATCTCAGATGACACTCGTCCAAGTTGAAGTTGACTTTAAAAGGTTAAAAACGGCAAGTAACATTAACTGTTAACAGAATAGTACCTCAAGTAGCTGGCTACTAGCATAAAAACTAGCCAAGTGTGAATTAGACTTGAGAGTCCACTTATTGAACATTATTTATCCGTTGAATCTATGTTGGCTCGTATTTTAATTGCTGTTTTTTGTTTTTTCCATTTCAGGAGCAATACCAGTTCTGTTACCAGTCAGCTTTGGAGTATTTGGGCTCGTTCGACCACTACACCAACTGAGACGAACTTGCCGCGTTTAGAAACTTTCTAAATGCGCCTATCGAGCTTGCGCTCTAGACAAGAACAATCGAAAGCAGAAAAAAAAACGTGCGTGTACTCAAGTACCCACTTACGTGCGTACGAAAAGAAAAAAGAAAAAAAAAAGAAGTTCGACGTTTTGTATTTTGTGTGTACCTTTTATAGTCGATGCAGAGACCGCCTAGGCTAAACTCGATTGCTTACTTCATTCGGACGAGAACCTCCGCACGTACGTCCTTTTCTCTTATTTGAAGATTTTGTTTCTCGACAGAATATATTATTTATCAACGATCTTGACTTGTTCTTGGGAAAAAAAAAAACAAAAAAAAACAAAAAAAAACAGTTAATGAGAATCGTTTAACGAACAAATAATAGTAATATATGCCCTTTATTTACCTTTTTTATTTTGTCTTTTTTTTCTTTTTTCTTTTTTTTTTTATCCTTCCCGTAATAAAACTAGTCGTACGTATGTTTTTTGCACCTTGCCTCTCTTCTCTTTCTTCCTCCTATCTTTTTTTATTTTCGATTTACTATTTATTTTTCGTCTCCTTACAATTTTACTGACGCTCGTATTGTGCCTGTATTGCCAGCTGGTGTACTTTGGGACGCTTCCCCGTTGCCTGCGTCCGCACGCAGCGCAGTTGACTTTGGTTTTTGGTGAAAAAAATCCATAAATTCCGCCGCAGGTGTACGAACATTTGTCTGTTCATTTTCAACAAATCCTAACCACGATGAAAAGCGTGTTTCTCAATTCTTCGTTTAATTTCACCTCTCTACCTCTCTCGGTTGTGTACGAAAAAACGACAGCCCATTTGAAAGTGTCGCAAAAGCGACGATTAAAATCTCATTTTTTAAACATTAAATCTTCCTCTTTCCAGCAATTAACGTTGCAGTATTTAAACTGATCTCATTCGGACTTCCGAAGATGTGGGAATTTCTTCGTGAAGTTTCTGTTTTCTGTGGGAGATAGTAAAAAGTTTCGACGCTTTTCTATTTTTATATAGGATAGGGTAGTCCATTCTATTCCGCACACATTCTTCGTTTTTCTCTCTTTTTCGAAGATGAAAAAAATTCGTCCGAAATGAAGCCCCTCAATTTTTAGCGTAGGTACCTACATTTTGAATCCGTCATCAGGTATCTATAAATTATTTGCAACCCCAGCAAAAAAACTGGACCTTACTCGGTTTTATTCGAATAAAAAACGCCCAGTTTTATCTTTAGCTTTTATAACTTGTGGAAAGTTCATAAAGATTAGACTGACATCAGTACCGTTTTCAAAGAGCGTGGGCAGCAGCAATTAAATTAGGTTGCTGCTTCCACTGCCGCTGTGGCAATCCTTATGCAAATTTTCTGATTTAATTGATATTCCAACTGACATTGTTCGACCTGTCAAATCTTCGTGAAATTTCCTTTCGTTTTAGAATCTAATTAGCGGAGAAGTATGGGGGTTCTCAGTTGAAGAAACGAAGTTAGGTACAGTTTTTAGTCGTTGCAGGGGTCGTAAATCAATTTTTGATGATAAATTCAAAGTCGAAGCTAAACATTAATGAGCGTCACTTGAATGAATTTTTTCTGTTTTCAAAAACGAAGGAAAAAAATAGGGCGTGCGTAATTAATGGACCACCCTGTAGAGTCGAGCTTGCAAAAAAAAGATTCTATTTTTGTGGTTTGTTGCTGTTTCTTCTTCATAAGTTATTGATCAGAATTCGTTCGAAGTGTGAGCGTCGGAATTCAGCTTTTACGTTAGCCTTTAGTACCTGGTGCGGGGTAGTTCACGCCATTTATGGCGAGAAGAACAAAAGGATACAAAAACTTTGTTCATTTGTACCGTCGATAGGGCATTTTTCTAAGGGTACAACTATCTTATTGATTGGTGAAACTATTGAAACGTTGTATTTTAAATTAATTCAGTTTTTTTCTCCTCCTCTTAAATTATAGTGATAATTATCGACGATAAATGATGGATAGATGGTTTTCTGACCGTCTCTAGAGCCAGACGACGACGAACAAAATGTTGTCATTCTTTTTCTTCTCCTATTTCTCTTTGCCCCTTCTATATTATTGATACGATCTGTGATATCTTTAATTATTCTTGAAAACGACGTTGCGTTGGCTACCGCTGCGTTCAATCGCATTCCGATTTTTTCGCGATATCGAATTATAGAATAATTTTAAGTTTTAAAATTAAATAAATTATGCAGGTTCACACTTTCCAACGAATAAACGTGTTTTTATTTTTGATTTTATTTTATAACCTTACGAAATACGTATATATTATTTTCATGTTTGATGTCCAGTATAACATATCGATTTATCATTGTTTTCGTTTTTACAATATTTTAAATTACGCGAATGAAAGGATTTCTCTATAGCCCTCCACGAAATCTTGGAAATTACGATTTATACGATGATGTCGTCGAATAAGTTATTGCCCTAATTAATCTTCATTTATTATTATTCTTTTCTCTGTTTTCGATTGTTTTCGTGCCATATGGTTGTTATATGCGAATAATTTTCCAAGTTTTTTTTGGAGGTATCATTGTTGTACTCTACATATATGCATCTTGTCTGAGATATACCTTTTTCGAGAATTCGTAGGCTGCATGTAGCAGAAAATTGAAGAAAAAAAATTCTCTACAAATGGTTTACAATGGTGACATTAGAAGTTTTTTCATTTTTCGTAATTTTCATTCCGTCGTTATCCAGCACCACGGACGCATTTACCCAATGCATTTTTATTTTGATACATGGTTCTTATGTGGAATTATTTTGTTTTTAACTTCTTTTTTTTGTTTTTTATTTAATTGTTCTGTATTTTGTTTATTTTTTTTTAATGTATGATGTACTTCGTTCTTCATTTGCCCGCTTTAACCATATTTTAGGTATTTTATATTCGGAAGTAGCTTTTTGTGAGTTCAGATTATCCAGTTGAGAAAACCATGTTATTTTTATTTTCGCTCACAAAATTATCAAACTTTTCGGATAATTTTTTCATACATATCCTACCAAATAACTATGTGCTTTTCGTTTTTAAATGTTCTCTTTCTTTCGTAAATTTTACAAAGTATTCTTTTCGTCTTTTTCTTTTCTTTTGTATTTTGCCAAATTTATTTTTTGTTTTTTTGTTTTTTTTTGCTATCTTAAAATCCTAAAAATTACTATACAGTATTTTTATACGTACCATATAATAAGCTTATCACATGTATACAGTGAAATACTTTTGTAGAAATTTGTATGTATCTTTTTACGCTTAATGAGTAGTCACGTATTCATTCCCCCTTGTGTAAATTCATTTTGAATTCCTTCAAATTTCTTTCAAAGTGTTTCCACAATTTTCATTTCGTTATTATATTGTGGATATAAACCAGCGAAAAAATTGTTCAAATTCGATGTATTTATATTATATATATATATTGATATATAAACGGTTACTTCATCGATATGTATAGTGTTCCTAATTTAAAAGAAGAAAAAAATATTTTAGCAAATTGTTAACGAGAATTGCTCGCGTTTTGTTTTATTATAATTTTTTTTTGTCTTGTTTTGTCGTGCTATTCGTGTATAAAACAAAATATTCTTAGTTGTACTATTGTAACATAAAACTATCATTTGTAGACTGACTTCAAGAATAAGAATAAAAAATAATTTTTGAAAAGTATTTCGTTTCATTCAATTATCTTGATTGGTTTATTACTGCAAAAGTAAAGGGGAAAAGCTGCTGCTGATCGGATGTTCGTAGATTGTTACCAAATTCTTCACCTTAAATAATACTGTCTTAAAACAACCAAACTAGTAAATTTTTGATCAAACTGTATTCTCAATGGTATCTCGAAAAATTTCCATCTGATCAGTATTCGCTAATAAACCCTTTAGAAAAGGGATTAAACTTCCGAAAAATAATCTGCACAACCGTACTCCTAACGCCATCTGTAAGGGTTATTGCAAACTATTAGAAGTTCCGGAGAAAAAATACCACTTAGCGCTATCTGTTGTAACTTCTTTGAACTATTTCGTACAATAAACTGAAGATAGTTATATATCGAAAGAATTTGAAACATCGACATTCAAAATAACATCGATATCGAATCCCAATTGAGTATTTCGAGCGCCAGGGCGCGTTTTCCAAAATTTTAGCCAAAAATAGCTAAAATTGCGAATATCTTAAGAACGGTAAGAGATAGAGCAATTTGAACAAAATTTTTCACCCCCTAGACGACACAACCCCATACAGAAATGCACGAGGAACATTTCGGGAACATGTATGACCCCGGCCCTGGGGGGGATTTTGGGGAGGTTATCCATTGAAAAAAAAAAGCGATTGCGCTTTGAAGAAGGGTATGGAACTGAATATTCCATTTTTATGTAATGTTTAGAGGAGGAAAACCATTAGTAAAACCAATGTGTTTTTAGTGTATCCAAAGAAAACACAATTATTGCATTCAACGTAACGGTGAAGGGGGTGGGACTTTGGGAAAAGCAATGTTCCGGAGTCTTAGATCACAAATATAATTATAATATGTCACTTAAATTATTCTGAACGCTATACATGTATACTATCAGTGACGTCCAAAAGAATTTTTCTAAGGGGGGAATATTCGAATTTTCAATTTATAGCCAATGAAAACCTTCCATTTTTTTTAAGTCTGCTTGTCAAAAATATCCGGATTTGCCGACTGGTCTCAAAATTTATGGATTTGCTAACCGATTGTTTCGTCTGGGGGTGACTCACTCAACAACCTGTTCATTATACTTATGACGTGTGTATATAATTATAATTCCAGTTTTCACTTGTTTAGATTATTTTTCACAATATTTGGAAGTCTGTAGAGCCTCCACATTTCGACAGATGGAAATAAAATTTGAGGTAGTGTTAGAGATTTTCATGATCTACATATTTGTTTTGAAAATTTTTGAATTGATTCAGCAATTTTAGAGGAACAGATTCTGAAATTTTTACAAGTCCTGATAACTTACGTTAATTGAAAGATTTTTGTCTAAAATTTTTATGGTAGTTGAGGACTATCGAGGAATGGTTTGGTATCGAGTTTGAGCAGAATCAGTCAGATGGTTTCAGAATGATGAGAAATACGAAATTTAACATCTGGAAAATAAGTTACACTAACAGCAATTGATGCAGTAGCCTACACGGAAAATATATTTAAAATAAAATATAAAATATTTTGAAGTTTTACTTGAGCTATTTAATATAAGCTTTCATTCTACTCACTATTGCAATTTTAAAATTATACCAATACTGCAGCCAACTTTCCACAATGAAATAATGTTTATTTTGCATGAAACTGAAGCCAAAAGAAAAGAAAAGCCTATCTTTTAAAAACTAGTTTTTAACCTAATTATTTTTAAGTTATTACCTATCTCCCCTCACTCTACCTTATAAGACAAGTTGATTGATATGTGGCCGATAGAAGAGACACAGCTAAAGAAATGCCCAACTCTCTATATGCGCTGTGGTGCAAAAATGTGACAAAGATCTTCTATCATCATCATCATCCTCATCATCATCATCATCAACAAGAACAATAACAAAGAGTTAACTTCGTTTAATGTTCTGCGCAGCCAAAGCTGTGCATATTTTGCAGTGAAAATAGACATCTCTATCAAGCTACAACACATGCTCAGTGAAAAAATCAGACTTTGGAATGTTTTATAACATCTTATCTTTGTCATGTTTTTGATCAGGTATTAGATATCTGAGCTGTATGTCTTTAGCCAGTAGTCATTAATTTTCTCAGGCTGACCAAACTGGTCCCATCAGTGCTCGCTGACCATTTTTAATTATGCATATTTAAGTCATCCATCGCCTTCTTAAAGAATTACCAGCAATCAATCCTGAGGATCAGGGATTGAGAAATGGAAACCAAATTTTTTGGAAACAGAAACCATGTTTTTTTGCACTGGAAACCAAAATAAATGAAAACATCAAAATTCTGAAATGGAAACTGAATCAGAAACAATTAACCAGTTAGTTTCAAGACCAATAATTGAAACACAATGGAAACCAAATGATGAATAATTTCCAACAAAAACACCCTTCTCCCAAAAGTTTATATCAGAATATAATTTATTATATTTATTATTGTGATATTTCATTCTACATATACAGGATCTGAGAAATTAAAGTTCTAGTAACACTGTAGAATTTGTTGTTTTAGGGGAAACAACAAACTTTTTTTTTCATGTCTATGTAAGTAGTGGCGCATGCTTGGTGAGATAATATTGGGGAAATAATTTTGTGAAATAATTAACAGCTTGTATGTTTATTATAGTGATATGCCCCTATGGGATATGACAAAATTTGTCAACTAACTGGAGGGTGTATTTATCTATGGATTGTGTCAAAATTTGGAATGCATATGTTAGGAGCAAAAACCAAATTTGCTCCATATGTGAAAAAAATGCTCAGAATGTGTTTTGTCATTTAAAAATTGCCAGAATATGAAAATATAATGTTCTGGCTGTTTTTAAATGCGCAGAACGCATTCTGAGCTATAGGCTAATACCACAATACAAAATTTGTGCTGCGGTATTAGCTTAAATTTCTCAATTCCACAATTCATTCTGGGGGCATTCTGTGAGTTAATATTTGCATTAAGGCGATAGGAGTAAAGCTCTGTTCAAAATAATAAAAAAATAACACCTAAAACATAGAGAATCATTTTCACAATGCAAGAGTTTGCAATACACTGATAAAAATGTAATGCTATTCCACAAGAAAACAGGGAATAATGACTTGAATGATGTAAGTGTAAACAGAATTGCATTTTGTTGATACGAAATCCCACCTCATCTCATTCTTCATCATCATCATCACGTCAATCTATATACACGTACACTCTCGTCACAAAGTGCTTCCCCTACCATTCTCAATCCGCTATCGCTGTTGCTTCGCCATCTCATATTAATTCATATTTTATTTCCAAATGTAATTTTAGTCTGCTAATAAATTCTGTCGTGAATACTTCTCTCTTACTCTTTTTCGTTCCTCGTCATTACCGCCTCACATCACATTTTTATCAGCAGATTGCAAAAACATGTCATCAGAGCGCTCTCTATGTTTTCAGCATTATTTTTTGTTTTGTGAAAAGGGCTTAACACAGAATGAAATGTGGAACTGAGAAACTTCCACAATACATTCTGTTCCTTTTGATCCAATACCACAACACAATTAAAAGTCACGCACAAACACATTGTGGAATGCATTCTATGCATTTAGGCTAATACCACAACACAAATTTCATAATGTGGTATTAGCCTATAGCTCTGAACCCATTAGGGGCATTTAAAAAACAACCAAAACATGAATTTAAACATTTTGGAAATTTTTAAATGACAATGAGTTCATGAGCCATTTTTTTAGCTCTCTAAGCAAATTTGGTTTCTGTTCTTAACATATATACTTCAGGTCCATATGTCTGTCATGTTTAAAGGTGAGCAAAATCCACCAATTGATTTCAAGATGATGGCAGTTTCAAGATAAATTTTTTAGATTTTCTTTTAAGATCAAGCCACAATTTGGCATGTGTATGCTCTGGGTCCATATGTTAGTCTAGTTTGAAAATGGGCGGAATCTGCTCATTAGTTTCAAAATGGCGGTCATTTGAAATTTAAATTTGTGAACAAAGGGGCCAAGGCGTAATTTTCTATAGATTCAGATGAAATTATGCATGTGCATACTCTGAGGACATATCTCAGTCAAATTCCTTGATGAACTAGATGTTGATTGGCTGCTGTTTGAAGCTTTTGTAGTGATAGGAGTATATGTTATTGGTTTAACGTCACAAGAACAATAAAATATTAGAATTGTCACACACTTCAGCATGTTCCTCTGGTGGAACAACAACTGCCTGTGTCGCCCCAGCCCAATGTCTACCAATCATGGCATATCCCTGGCGCATCGCAGGTGCCCAGGGGACTTGTGGGCGGAGCCATAACAGCTTTCATTAAAATTTCAAAATTCTTGATGTATATAATGAATGCAGTAATACGTAATACACAAAATTTGATATTTTCACCATTTTATATGAAACCTACTTCTCCAACTGGTGTACCATCAAAATGTTTTTAATTTCAACCTTTGAACCGCCATTCATATCGCATAAAGAAGAAATGATTTTCACTCAGTGCTGCAAGATTAGTCGCCTATAAAATCAGTAGATTTCAAAAAAATTCCGTAGACATGTAATTTTGTAAATTAGAGAGCTAGAAATGTTTCCAATGTCCAAATTTTTTTCCCTGTTTTTCTCATATTTCCACTGCGTATTTCTTATTCATATTTGCTGCATTTGTGGATTGTGCTGTATATTGTATCTCTTTACTTCTCTTTTTCAGATCACACTACTCCCTAATTTTGATCATTTTGTTAGATCAACCTTCCTCTCAGTCTCACTCCAATTTACGTTAATATTAATACACACTGTGTATTTGTATCTTTTTTAGCCCAATATTTTGATCATATAGTTACCTAGAATTTGATTTCAAACTTTTTAGTTTTTCATTACTATAGCATTATTCACAGTATGATACATTTCAGCATTTCATATCATAGTCATACTGCTAACACTGCTGTTACAGTCTCAGTACTCTCGACTCTTTCATAACTCTCCTAGAATAATGCATAATAAATCAAATAGCCCCCAGTATTAAATTAAATTAATGGTATTATCTCCATGAATTTTTTCAATTTTGAAAACAAATATCCCATTTACACAGACTTCTGCATTATCAGTAGTCCAGGTTTGTGACTTCCTCTACACAGATGTTCACAGTACCTAGTACCTATTTCAATTTTTAAATTTCAATTCCCCTTTGTTTATCTATTACCTATAAATTAATAATAATGATTGTTGATTAAATAATTTTAATAAAAATGATAACAAATAAAGCTTATTGTCAACTTGTCGTACATATTATTACAAGTACCCGTAGTCAATACCTAATCCAACACTCAGTTATGACTTATCTTAGGTAATTTAACTCATAAGAGTAATTAATTTTGGTGCCACTGAAAAAAATATCTATTCTCACTTCTCATAACTTTTTACCATTCATTACTAGAAAATTTTTAAAAATTCCGTAGAAAAAATAGTATTTTATTTTTTAGAAGCAAAATTCCTTAGTTATACTGACAATTCCGTAGGTCTTGCAGCACTGTTTTCACTGCAGATGAGTAACATAAATTCGATTACTTTTGTTTCATCATCGTCTTTTTAAATAAAAAAAAATTTATTCATATTTTGTATGTCAAGTTGCATACTTTCGAATTTTACAGGCACAACGAAGCAATTTCGTTAAGTAACATTTTCACAACAGTTTATGATCGTCCAGAGCCCAGCTGCTACGATCATTAACAATGGCGGATCTAAGAAAAATGGCCTAGATGGCAAATGCTACAACTATCCGTTACTTTTCGGCCGTCACCAACATCGATAATTTTATTCTGTAGTGACCGACCCTTTTCCTCAATATTTTAGGGGGCTAAATGATAACTGCATATTTTATTATCCGTTACATCTACCGCGGATCATTGATAAAAGTTGAATTAGGTTATGTTCCATAAAATACCAGTATATTTATCGTCTTTTACTTCAATTTTCAAAATATAGCCGTTTGCCAAGTACCATACCTTCGCCAATGAAAATGGCAAATTTACACTCATTCGGCAGGCCCGAAAAAATTAATGATTGGTGGCCCCATATTAACTTGTCTAGTAGGGTGAAGAGAGGGATAAGAAGAATTTGAAATTAAACCATTTAAGTAAAATACTTTTTTAAAAAGTTGGCTCAGTGGTCACCAATCGTGACTCCCGATGACCCACCAACAAATTTCCCAAATCTTTTGACTCCATCCGCCTCTATATGAGTCACGAAACGTATTTTCAAAGTATTAATATTATTATCGATGGTTCTTAATTCTTATTATCAGAGTGAAATACCATAGAAACTGGATTTCTCAATGTGAATAAATTATTTTGCAAAAACCGAGTTAGTTAAGTTGCCTAACTGCTTGATTTGAGGCACAAAAAAAATTTTCAATTTTTCGGAGTACCTTGTACCCACCTATCTATTAGTGTCCACACTCATAGCCATACGGGAGTATAGAGAGCAATTAGCCCCGCAGTAAATTGAATTTGGCTAAAAAATTATAAAATTTGTAATGTTGTAGTAGACAAACAAAAAACAATAAAAAATAACACAAAAAAAGAACTGATATGCCAATACATAATCAAATTTCCGCAATAATTTTCCTCCAATTTTTTTTAGGACTGAATTAGAAACTTTTGTTGGTTCAAAATTTTTGAAATTTAGTACCTCACCCAGAGAAAAATTTTGGCTCACTACTGCACTCTTAGTATTATTAACTGACCACTTAAGGGACCATCACTGATGAGAAAATGTTGGTACCAGATTGAATTTACTGTTGATATGGGGCTCACGACAGTTCTTACGCTTATTTACTCTTTTTCTTTGGATGAAGAAGGAAATTTGGTAATGACTCCCTCCCCCAAAAAATAACAGTAATAAAAAAAAAGGGGTATCGGTCATTTCTTGCCTGGCCAACCTTAAAAAAAAAGCCTGCTAATTACCCTAGAGATTTTAAAAATTGTGAAAAATTAATAAAGGTTTATGGAAACTAAATTTGTTGCAATATAATACCAAAAAAATGAACGTAGAATGGTATATCCAGAGACATAATTTTAAGAAGAAACTAATAATCGTAGGTGATTATTCGTTGGTTATACACTGGTAGAAGGTATTTTTCCAGTTTTAGTTACCATCTCATAACAGTAGAAAAATGTAATCAGTGGTGGATCCAGCATAAGTAACGGTAAAATTCTCCTAAAAAAAAAAAAAAAAAAAAAAATTTAAAGTATGGTTACAAAATTAGGATAAAACATGTAAAACATTTGTTGAAAAGCAAAAAAAAGCTCAACTCCCCAATTTTTTTTTTTTTCATTTCAACCTCCTAAAATGACATTTTAAATCCACCACTGATTGTATTTTAATAATTTTACACACTGTTAGTGTTTCTAATTGAATAGCAGTGTATGTCATAGATTTGAAAGTGTAATCAAAATTAAGCATCAAGTCTAATTTTCGATGTATGAAGAAATGGTTCCGCCTTATCACTATAATAAACGTACAAACCGATAATTATTTCCCCAATTATTCCCTCATATTTGATGCGCATGCGCTACTACCCACACACACACACAAAAAAAGTCGTTGCTTCCTCTGAAACAACAAATTCTACAGTATTACCTATAATTATGCCAGAAAAAATCCAGGGCTGGAACAAGCCAGAGCGCTTTAGGATCATCGTTTGTAAAAAATAAAGCCCGTCTAAAGTACCATAATTTTTTTTTTCGTTGAATTTCTCAGAAACAATGAGCTGCTGGAAATACAGAAATCGAGTACCTCAGGCTAACAAATTCAATAATCCAGTTTCTATAGCAAGAAGGAGGTGGCTCCTTTTTTTCCACCATATTTAAGTTGTATCTCAGCGAATAACAGTTTACGCCACTAAAAGTGTGAATATTTGTCTGTTTTGAGTTTTTGCTTAATTTTACACAAATCTTGAGAGTTAAACGATGCAAAAATTTCGATTTTATTTAAACGTTTGTTCAGTTACATAATTCTGTTAGCAGGCGCTGAAACTTATTATTAATTAGCCAGTCGGTAGACTTTGCAACTGGAACTAGTTTTAAGGTCGATTGGTCGAGGCAAAAAATTACTCGAATGAATTCGTAGTTTACAAAGCCTTCCACAGTATACCCAGATAATTGGTTTTGACGATTCTCTGTTATAAGGCTGAAAATACCAATAAGCACGAAGTTACCGTTTTTGAATTACTTAGGCAAGTTTAGCACTTCAGTCGTAAACGACTACCTTTGAACTAAATTCAGAAATAAGAGAAGAAGCTAGGAGGGTACGAGCGAAGCTCTTTAATCACATGTATGCGCATGCTGCGATGATGATGATGATGATGGCAATGACAATAATGAACTGTCATTTTGAGTTTTTCCATCACATTGTTTACATCAGGTTTATATTTAAAAATATGAAATAATTGATGATAACGAAAAAACTAAAAATGGCGGTTCAAAATTATCATTACGATATGCGCATACTTGGGGGTAAACAGCCCTAGTATAAGGGATCCAAACCATCTCCGGAAAAAATTCGTAAATCGGTAGGTACAAGGGACTATCCAGCACGAGGCACAAAGGGCAACTGCCCCTCCTTGATTTAAAAAAAAAAAAAAAAAAAAGCTAGAAAGGAAAAAACAAAGATTTGAGTTCACCTACCCCCCTACATCCACCACCTGACTGGAATTTACTTTATGAAACTTACTTTGCCCCCCTGGAAAATTTTCTGGTTACCCCCTGGGGTAGGTATTTAATGTTAAGAAAGGCAAAAAAGGAATTCTCTTTTTTCATTTGAGGAAAAAAAATGACAAGACGCTCGAGCTCTTAGCTTCGCCTCCGGCTAAAACTTAAATATAACAGATTTGAAAAATTGTTTCTAGTTGTAGGAGCTAATCTTCTTTCCAACGATTTGAAAATATGTAAATTTTTTTACTCTCACCAAATTTTCTGGGTACCTATGTTTTTTTTTTTCTCAAAAACCAACCATGTTACGTTTCAACCTAATTGTTTATTAATCGTTGCAAACAAAATTCATGGTAAACATATCATTCAAAAGATCATTCGCAAGTCACCGAAAATTTTGAAAGCTGCTCTCAAAACATAATATGGGTACGTACTTGCGTTTGACATCTTTGACGTGCGCAGCCGAAATAAATAATACACGTACACAGGTATCCACCTTTCTTTTCCGCAGCAAACGTTGAATTGACAAAAAATTAAGCAAATAATTAAAACCAACGCGTATAAAAACGTTTATAAAAACATAGCTGTTTACTATCGTTGCAGTCTTTCGTTTTTTTTTGGTCTGCGTAATTGTCGATACCATTCTCTTAGATACCAATATGGCTTTCTCAAGATTTGCAACGGTCGCAATTCTCATCGGATTCATTGGCATACAGGTAAAACAAAAAACAAAAAACAAAAAACAAAAAACAAAAACGGGTAGTCCACATTTGCAACGTTCCACTAGCTCAGTGGTATAGTCGAAAATTCGAAATATGAATTTTCGATTTTTATAAAGGTACATTTGATCGGTTACCTATCATTAAGAGTTATACCTACCAACCAAAAGTTATCTACAGTGACTTTTTTTTTTTTTTTTTGTTTGGAAAAATTAGCGAAACGCATTTTCATTCACGATGAAACGCAGCAGTTGTGCGAATCTTTTTATTGTAATATACTCGGACAAGGCCCGAATACTGGTTGATCTTAGGGGGAAACCCCCTATTCTCTCGCACTCGAAATTTTCTCATCAAAATATGTAACCCCGACTCCTTCCTCCCTCATTCGTAACAATTTTCTGCGTTTTCACCGGCTTGAACGAAATTTTTGAAAATCCCCACTTGAAAATTTTTTTATATAAGCACCTGATTTTACAAAGTTTTTCCTGAGAAGCTCAGCTCCCCAAACATTAACTGTGGATAGTGGACCTTAAAATAAGTTACAAATGTTTTAGAAAATGTGCGTTTTGTTTTTACAATGGTTAAGGAGCTAATTACACTAAAAAACAGGAAATTAGGAAATTGGTAGGTACGTTTCTTACACTTCGATGGGAAGTACATACCCATTTGTTCAATTTCAGCGCCGAGTGTAATGGTAACTATATTTACAAGACAAACGACGATTTTAAAGTAAATTGCATAATATCCTTTTCTTCGTGTACTTAGCTCCTTGATCGCTGAGAACAGAACAGATGTTTATTAAGAAAAAACCACTACCACATGTTCCTATGTTCACCGAACATTGCAGACTCCAGACAAAAAATCAAACATACGCGAATGCGATTACAAAGATCAATCAGAAACATACAGCTGAAGAGATCCCAACAAGCGAATCAAAAATACATCAAAGATGAAATATTTGTTATTGCGCATGCGTCCTGTGGCTCTAATGATCACTTGAAAATAGACGTTTTCAAAAATTTGTTGATTAATTTCATGAAATGATCGCTTTGGGTGCACAGAATGTAAAACTCTGATAGCTCTGTTCTCATCTTTGACATAAGTTTGTACACCAGCGAGTATAGATACCGAACATCTCCTTCAGCTTTATGCCTCTGGAATCAGCTGTCTCATGTGGTTATAACTCTTTACCCCAAGGTAGGTGTGCTCATGTCGTGATGATGATAATGAGGCGCCATTTTGAGTTTTTTCTTCGTCATTGATCACTTCATGTTAGCGAATAATTCTTAAATACAAACAACGTACTGGAAAAATTCAAAAATGGTGGCTTATCATCGTCATGACATGAGCCTATCTGCATGTAGAGAGCCTTACTTTTGTCTTAGTGTTTGGCAAACATACCACATTATTTCGTAAAATGCTGATAATTAGAACGGAGAAAAAAACAATTTAACAAACTATGTTTGACAAATACTGGAAAATATCGTATGTGTATATTGATATCTTGTAATTGCATCGTCATTTGCTGAGACACAAATTTATGAATAATACAGTAGACGCCACTTAATAGTATCACGCATAATGGGGTAAATTGCTTTACAGCATCAAAACACCCAGATACCAACCATCCGCATACAAATCCATTGAAAAAAAAATTTGGTTATTGCAATCAACCCTTCGCTTATCTAAACCTAGTTACAATTTAAAAAAACCCTAAGATGCATGTCTAAACGTGAATTTTTTGTCGTATGTTGTCTTATGATTACCTCACTTCATCACGTTCAATCACTAACACGATATTTTCACTTTTCTAGAAAAATTAGAAACACAAATGAAAATTAACAACTTCACTATGTAATGTCCTCTATTCATTCAAGCCCACATAAAAAATCTGTAATGTTTGTACAGTAATAAAATGTCAACAGCCGACCTAAAGTTTCTTTTTTGTTTTTGAAAATCATGAAAAATATTTTTTACTAGGAATTCTTTCAATAACCCACCTTTTATCTAATAAAATCAGTCGTCGTTTATTCGGATCATTTTGTCTTGGTCCCAAAGTGATTCTAATAAGCTGGCGCCTATTGTATTTGCAAATGGACAATGTTTTTCAAATACACGAATTTAGGGTCCTTACTGCCTACACAACGTATGTTTATTAAACAATTTTTAATGCGATAACATTTTTATTTTCACTTCAGCCAAATACGAGTTCGTTTTTACATTCTATGTCTTTTTTCTTGCTAAATTTTCCACCATCGATAATATAGATAATATATCGATACAAACTACACAGCTTTCTTATTATAGAGGATGAGGACCGGAGATGTAACAAGAAAGAAAGATTTAAGTGAAGTTCCGTCCAAGAGGCGAGTGTATTTCATAGAAGATACATAATTTAAGCAAAGTACATTTTAGAGCAATAAACGAATGTTAATGGAAATGAACGAATGAGCGGCGGCGGAAGTGGTAGAACAGTGTAGCCGCGAATAGATATAAATAAATTATGTATTTGTGTGATTGTGTGTTTGCAGGAGTGAGGGGGGAGAAGGATTGGTGGTCTCAACACTTATGACACACCGAAATATCGATATTTCATTCAACATTGATAAAACAGTTATGAGGAAATGAAGGTAGGTATTTGTTAACACAGCATTGATAGTTGATGGTAAAACATTGATATTGAAGATGAAAATGTTATCACATTAAATGTAACAGTCTGTGGTAGTCACTGATACTGGGACCTTTTTTTATTCGTTTTAATACCGTTTTTCCATTCAATAAGTTACAATCATGTTAACGGGCAAATTGCGCTAAGAGTTTAATAGAATTTTAAGGCTATCCGATAGTCAAAATTTCTTAGGTGGCGATTGATGAACTGGTCTTTAAAGCAGGTTCACAATCAAAGGTAAAGGGAATGTAAAAGATAAAAATTCATGTTCTGGTGGAGGCGTTCATATAAGGCCAAGAACAAGAATGGCCCAAGAATAAGAAGGATGGTTCAAGTTCATCTTTTCCGTTCTCATTCCCAGATTTCTTATACTATGCATGAGCAGTTTCAGCAGTTGATTCCCATTTCTGTTCCCATTAACATAGTATTGTGAACATAATAGCTACGTTCCCATTCCAGTTCTTGTTACCATTCCCTTTACCACTTCGTCAACGTTGATTGTGAACCAGCCTTTATTGTTCGCTACCCACTATTAAAGTTGGGAGGCTGCGGACTAAGGCCTTCTCCAGAAACACCCTGTAAATTGTTTGATCCATTTAAAAATGAACATGCGTTAGCTATGCCACAGCGTATTTTAAACAAAAAACATTTTTCATGTTTGACACTGCCCGCAGCATGGGTCATGTACTATCAGCCCCATATCCACGAATTACCAGACAACAACAACGACTGAGGAAGTAGTCGAAACAGTGTCTGTGCAACAGTCAACGAGGGCCACCACCCTTCCCATATACCCCGATGGAAGCCTCTGCTACTATGACCAGCGTGGACTTCCCAGATACACGATGAACTATCCATTCTACAGTCCATTCAGCCACAAAATTTCGACGGACATCCTGAGTGACCATGACGTGAATATGCAACTGGCCAAGTACTCGTACATGTATAACATCCCATCGACCAGCCTGCTCCAAATGTATGATCTAATCAATTCGATTATGCCCACCCTGCCAGTGCAGAGTGAACTAAATATGCTGCAAGCAATGGCCGAAGCTTACCAAGCTGAAAGAATGGGTTACATCACCAACTACAAACATCCGCAACTTGATAAGGTATGCACACTGGGCTACTCTCACTTTTCTGTGACATCTCTAAATGGCAACTTTAGATTTGGCACAATTTTTTTAAATACACTTTTACATAAAAAAAATGTAATTGCTGATGGGGTTCAAACCTGATACCTCAAGATTAAAAAGTTTAGATTCATTATATTAAACATTTTTTCTGAGATGGTTCAAAAATATTTTAAGGGGGGGTCTCAATGCATGAGTGGTGCAAAAATTTGGTGGAGCCACTGGCACACAATTAGCTTGGGTCACTACTGCATTGCTGACACACTTGATCATCGTTTTGTCATCTGTTTATTGTTTAGCTGTACATCGACCAGCTGATGAACTACTTGCCTGGTGATTACCCGCCCGCCTATCGCAACATGATGGCACATTTGGATTCTCGAGTACCATCACTGAGCGCCGCCACCTCCGGCTCTATCCAACGAGCTATTTACGATAACGTAACTCCGGCCCTTCAGAACAGAGCCGAGTACCTGTCCTTTGCTGCAAGTAGCTCGATGCGTTACATGCTATTCTCACAGGTAAAATGAAATGGAATTATATAGCTCTGCATTCTTTATGGCAGACAAATGCTGCATACATGTTTCACATTTTTGTTGAGCACTGTTAAGAGTGAGAGCCCAATTCAACCATTGTAAGGTTTTGGGTAAAAGCCATTTCAGGGAGCTAATATCAAATGTTCCCCATTAGAACGGTCTATTATCAAAAAGTTCTCAAAGTTCCGCACTTTTTTCCCATAAAGAACAGAGCTATTACTTTGAGGCACTCGACTGCACTAAATTAACACCGAATCTTATATTTTTGCAGATGTCCTGGAGCATTATGTACTAGTAGATATCCAACAATTTGAAACCATACCCACTGTATATGGAATAGGAACGTATAGATGCTTTAATTTACTACGTATTTTGTAACGTACATTTCTTTGTATTCGCGATAATCGAAAATAATTTTACTGTCCTGAAAAAATTAAACAAATTATTAGATATTTAAAAATTTTTCTTCGCAAATGAGACACAATAAAATAATATGAAATGTACAACCACTCTTCAATATTTTCATCATTAACTTAATCTGAATAAGATTAATATATTTTCCAATTTTATTATTGGGTTCTAAGAAAAAATAAAAAATTCTCTAATTTATTTTTGTTTCAATTTTATTTTTCTTTGTTAACATGAAAATAATAGGGTAAGGTTTGCCACATCAACACAGTGTCACAATGACACACCTGTCAATATTTCATAAACTATTAGCACCCTTTACATGAAAGGTAGCTTAGAATATGTATTAATAATATGTGCTAATATGCACCATCTAGGAGTCCGAAAAATCACAGTTTTTTTATCAAGATATTTCATAACATATTTTTGATGCTTTGAGGATATATATATGATGGAGATGACATGGAACAGTTTTAAAATTGGGTTGAGTGTCCAGATAATAGATGCCACGTGCTGGCGTACTAAGTACCCCAGGCTGAACACTTCAATCAATCACAATCAAAAATTGGTGTAAAAGTGAGATACTTTGTATACTAGTGTTTATAAACAAATGCACATTGCGAGATTTTCCTCCAATCAGATATTCAGATGGAAGTACACGTGTTTGTAGACACTCTATAGATTAGACACCAAAACTGCCCATGTGTTGTCTCCATCATATATATATCCTCGAAGTTTTGATGTAATATTTTGAAGAAAATGTTAAAATTCCGAAATTAATTTTTTTTTTATTCATATTTTTCCTAATTAATGAAGGTAAGTGAATTATATACGAATGGATTGATTGTTCTTTTTTCTATATTTTGAATGCATAATTTTAGAAATAAGTCCACAGGAATGGATTACCGGAAGGATTTTTTTAATTTTAAAGGAGTTGTCACAATGACATATACTTTTCATCTGCCACGATGACACATTTCTAAAATCATTAAATCAAGAAATGGATGCCTGACTGGAAATTTTCTTACTCCTAAATTTACTAAGAAATACACAGGCCATGTATTTCAGACTCCACCAGTGAAAGACATAGCCAGCTTTTCATTCAACCAAATTATTTGAAAAGTAAAAGCGAAGAAATTTGGATGGGGTTACTCTGATTTAATGTTCATTGCAATAACTTGAAGTTTCTTTGACTGATTAGACTTAGGAAAAGACTTTAATATGTTTTTCCATTTTTATCCCATTTTTTATGTTTCTTCTATCTTCAACCGTATTTTATACTTATATAGTTATATTTTGTTCTTTATTTATTAAATATCTTAAATTTTTTTCAAAATACCTAAGGTCGTTTCATTAAAAAAATATACAAATTTTTTTGTAATATGTGTGTCATTCAGGCAGCCCAGATTTCAAAAAGTGTGTCATTGGGACAAACTTGAAAACAATGTATTTTAAATGTGTGTCAGTGTGGCAAGTAGGTGTGTCATCGCGGCATCAAAATATGCCAAATTGACACATGTGAGTAGTTTCAGTTTTTTCAAGTTTTAATTTTCTGTAATTGACAGATCCTTTTCAAAATTGTATGGTAAGTAGTCAAAGGATGTAGCTACTATTTTAAAAAAAAAAATCATAATTGACTCATTTGTTTAAAAAATATAGTAAAAATAGTAAAAAATGTGTCATAGTGGCAAACCTTATCCTACTTTTGTGAGAATAGATCTACATCAACTTTAAAATGAATGAAAACAAATACAAACCTTAGTGAACATATCATTCTTTTTGTTCTGATTTCTTCATACTTTCCCAAACACTTAACAACCATCCAGTGCATATATATACCTATTTATAATTTATACAGCGATACAGGTATAGTTACTATACCCAAGCTATCTGCACGTATCTCAGTATGTTGAAAAGTCATGAAAATTCAATAAATTTAGAGAACAAACATCGTTTCAATACACAAAACATTATTTCTATTCCTGGTTGAACATGGGTTTGTAGTAGTCGCTTATGACTGTATACATTAACATTAATTCGATGAAACGATCGTCAAAATTGTTATTTTCATCTTTTCGATACGGTCTCATCAATGTACAAAAATTATATCCCAAAATTAACCCATAATAAGACAATTTACATGCAAAAAATCTCTGTCACTTTTTTTACCGAAGAGAATGTTTAGATTTACAGCTAAAATTATAGAGAATGACGTTTAGAATTTTTAGACAATAATTATATTTCAGGAGAAGAACTTCATTGTGAAGCAGAATACAGAATTATCAATCTCTCTTGCATTTCCACCTGTTCACATTCTTTAAAAAAACAAAAACAAACCACCTCAAATACCAACTTTAAAAAAAAAAAACTCCACCTTGCCTACCATCCCACTATACATCCCCCTCAGGCCTCCTCAAAATTGAATCTTGGAGCCACCCCTTACCCTAACAACATATATACTTACCAATTCATAATTAACCAGATAAGCGTTACCATCAAATCGATCAAAATATTGAGGTTCACCTCATTTCTTCGTAAATCTATGACAGTTCTTTGCGATCCATGACTCACAAAATGACCTGAAGCAATGGTCTTCAACCTGTGGCTTGCAGGATGCTCAAAAATTCACAAAAATGGAAGAATATTAAACTTTAATTTTTTATAATAGCAAAAAACTGCTTTCACCAGTATTGCTTGAATTTAAATACTGAATTGAAAGCTATAGGTGATTAAATTTTAATTTTTTATAATTCTGATCAGCGTTATACGCACAGTGGATAAGGTTTCAGTTGTCAACCCCCTCTTTACAAGACTAATGAAAAAAAAAAAAAAGATCTATTCTTGAACACAAAGTAAAACCTTAGAATTTTTTTGAGTTACTCCGCTAACAAAATTGTTTACTTTACAAGGCATCGGTGCACATAATTGTTTTGGACCTTTATGGTTTCGTGGCCCATCCACCTTCTCCGCTAATATTTTTTGGCCTGTCTGTACCAAAAGTTGAAGACCACTGGCCTAAAATAGTTGCGTTTAATATCTATATGCTGAATACCTTCGCACCCATTCCATTGGCTGCAAACAAGGAAGACGAAACTGGTGTGTATTTTCAACCCTCACTTAGCCACAATGTAAGCCTACCGCAACTGAGTCGAACTTGGCAAAGTTTTGCTTCTTCCACAACCACCTCCAACACCAAGCGGGATTTATATAAACCTAAATAATAAAAACAAAAACAAAAAAAAACACAAAACAAAAACGAAGATTTTCGTCACGGAGAATATACCTATATATTTTTATGTAATTCCTTTGTTAACGTTCTTCAACGTCGATTAATATATTTTGGTGGGAGAGAGAAGGAGGTGAGAGATTCCAGTTCATCACTTGGAACAATTCCATAACGTCTGGCATTGTATTTTACGCCATTATCGACACTAACATCGTCATCATCATCATCATCTTCATCATTTTCATCTGCTTTTTCACAAAACGAACTTCACAGAGCAAATCACATTACCTCACACGCTATCAATACAAATTATCAACGTGAAAATTTTTTTCAAATTAAATACAATAATCAGAGGTTTGCAAAAAAATTCACGATATCACGCGTTGCTTAATGCAAACCATGAAAACCAACCACACAGATATACATAATATTATAGTGTCATCATTATTTTTATAAGGTTTGGATTTTTTGTTGTTTTTTTCTTTTTCATCTCAACCTCGTTGAATCCAAAGTCCTTTTCAGTGCTCCATGGCCGAGAGCATTGACCAACAATAGCGCTTATAGGTATATATCTCGTCTCCACCATCTCAAAAACAAAGGACCTTGTCAAGACTAAATGTAAGTACACACATAAGAGAGAAAAAACACCAACTTCAGGAGATTTCCAAATGTGTTTCTTACACGAATATAATTCATTTGATACGAAAAAAAGTTAACAGGTGGATTGATAAGTGCTATTAGAAAATTAAATTTAAAAAAAAATGTAAATCTTATTGCAACTAAAGTCTGCTAGAAAAGTAGGTTCAAAGATAATGAAAATTACAGTAGAAGAATTAAAACTTTAAAAAATACAAAAAAAAAAATAACTTGAATCAAAAGAATAAATAAAGTCGAAACTCTTGAAATTAATGTAGGACTTCAGAATAGTATCTTTAGGTTAGCCATCGGTTTTATTAATTGTGGCAACGGGTGGTCCTTGACGAACGAGTGTATTACGCACTCGAGGATCACCTAACAGGCTAGTGGACTTTTAGTCCACATACTACTTTTTGCGCTCATGGCTATGTATTTCATCTACATAGCTAAACTTGAATACTGAGCTAGGCTAACACACACATCTACAAACAAAGAACAGCACTGCCTTCCTGGTATTGTGTGGTGTCGTGTGTACGTCTACACACACACCCATATTAATTATAATAAAAATTTGGCAGCCTGTGTAAGACAGAGACTATAGCCAGGACTCAACTTTGCAAGAGTAAAACCATTAACTTCCCAAGACTTGGCCGTGCAAGACCAAATTCAGGACCAAGACAAACTGTGCCTTACAGAAACTATGATGAGGACTAACTAAGCTGCACTTAGACTATGATCTGTTAAAAACGCGTCAAATATACACCAAAATATGCTACAAAAATTTGTGACTATGGCTGCTTCTATGATTCAAATATTGAAAATGAAAAGAGAGATAAAATTATGGAAAAAAAAACTCTAACGCAGCAGCAGCTCTGTTAAAGAAAAATGAGTTTTGAAAAATGTAAAATCGGGTTGTCATTAAAATGTTATTAATAGACCACAATAAATATTTGTTCCTAATTATATTCCTATTGGTCCAAAATTAGACATTTTACAGGCGAAATAAAAACGAAAATAGTGTTACTGGAAGAAACGTGTGAACGATCCACACCAAAATTTATAGCAAGTGATATTTGTTAAAATTTTGCAGCTATTGATTGAAAATTGATAATTTAATAGCCAAAACAAAAATGAAAATAGCCATACTGGCAGTACTGTCTGGCCAATTTGCAACAAAATCAATAGGTCAGGTTCTTCATTTAGAACTAATGTTTGTTCCAAATTTCATGATTATCGGATTAAAACTGCGACCTGTACCGTGGTAACAAGAAATTGGGTTTTACATACATATTTATATACATACCTATGATTTTGAGTTATAGATGTCAAAATTTTCTTGGAGTTATAAAACAAAAAAAGTACATACCCCACACCCAAGTTGTTCCATGATACCAAGATTGATAAGTAAATTTTCAGTAGAAAACCTACTTAAAAATTATAGTATAAAATTAGTGAATGTTGGCATACGAGGAAGTAGGGAGTAAATAGTTCAAAAGCAGACACCTACCAAAAAATTCACAGCTGAGATGTATTGTTGTAATAGAGAAGACATTGAATTTTCTCTTTCGCAGTCAGTGACTGTTATTGGTTAGGATGTGCTTAACTTGAACCAAGAAAACAAGATAATAAATTATAATACACCTACACTCATATTGTTATAGTTTTCAGGGCCAGTTTCAGGATTTCTTCTTGGGAGTGGACTACGTTTTATAATATTCATGAATTTATATGATAGGGGCTCACAGTTTTTTACATATTTCATAGACATTAATTTTAAAAACCGAATAATTGTTTTTCAAGTTGATATTTTCTTTTGACGCTGGGGGGATTGTATCCTAAATCCCCCATTAAAACCAGCCTTGATGGTTGTTGTTATCTACCACATCCAAACTCATTTCGGATATTTTAACATGAGAAAACATTTCAAGAATAACTCCCAATCGTAGTAGGCTACTTGAATTGGGCTCAAACATGCACTTACAATCAAAATATGACCCAGATTTGTAAAACACCAAAATATGTGTTTCTATATGCGCATATGCATTTTCAAAAGATGGATCCTATATATATGCTCTTACTAATTTGCATAATTGTGGGTTTTATTACTGTGGCAATGGGTGGTCCTAGACAAACGAGTGTATTACACACTTGTTGATCACCTAGCGGGCCAGTGGATTAAACTCCACAAACTACCTTGCGCTCACAGCTATGTATTTCATCTACATAGCTAAACTTTAGTACTGAGCTAGGCTCACACACTTCATACAGAAGAACACGTTCCGCCTACTTTGGTGTTTGTGTGGTGTTGTGTATTCATCTACACACACACCCACAATTAGTAGTTGAAAAAATACTCTCGTGTTGAAACCAACCAAAGCAAAATCGAAGTAACTGACAAAATAGGGGACGTGTGGATAAATTTTACTTTTTGAACCACTGGGCTTCTACTGACATGAAACAAAAAACCATCTATATGGTAGCTAAAACTTTCACCTTAAGTTCAATTTGTAATAGCAAGTTCTTTAAAAAAAAAAACCAGCTAAAAAGTAGAAAAAAAAATTAATAACAAAATACAACCAGGTATTATAGGTATGTATTTACTATCAATCAATATGAGTCATTACCTACCAAGCAGAATGCGATCAATATGAAAATAACCGTGAAAAGAGTACAATTTTTAATACTGTATCTGTTCAGCGTGTAGGTAGATACAACTGATTTGAAAATAATTAAACTTCGAAGTGAGAGTGGCAAGAAAATGAGAAGAAAAAAAAAGTGAAACAAATGAAACCGGCAGTAAACTTGTTCAATTTTACCATAAAGTAGATCAGATTGGTAATTATTGCTGCCAAAATAAATAAAAAAAAAGAAAAAAAAATTGATGAGAATATCGTACTTTTCATTAATAGGGCTACTATTATCCTTACCAGGTTCAACAAATTTCGTGCTGTTCAGGTATTTACGAGTGTAACTTACAAACACATTTTCGGATGTTTCTTACTTTATTCGAGGCTACTGAATATGCGGGAAAAAAATAGTCCCAAGTCATCTGCTCAGCTTTGTCAACTGTAGGGCATAGAGGTCTTTCATTCATCATCACTTGTATATTTTTAAGCGCTGCTTGAAAATTAAAGCGATGATGAGAATGTGGACCCACAACACGTTCAAACGCTTGTTGTTTTAACTTGTCGCTTATAGTACTATCTGATGTTATTGCTTCCCAGAATTGGGGTAAGTGGGTTGCCACTAACCTAAACTGGGCAACATTATCAGACAGTATTGCCTTTGGTGTTCCACAGCCTGTGAAGAATGTTTGAAACGTCATCCACATTTCTTGTGTTGTTAATGATGAGACTGATAAGAAGTACACTGCTCTTGTTGATAGACAGGTGAAGATTAACACCACTTTTTGTAAGTTGGTGTTGTTGGAGTTGCCAAAGCCTTTTTCTTTTTTGGTAAGTATTCATCAAATACCAAATACAGATTGAAAATATCCACACCAGTATAGGTGAAAGGGATCAGTCTGAAATCTGGCATTTCAGAATGTGTTGGTTGAGCAAAAGGTCTTTTATTTGACTTTTTGCACAATACGCATGAATTTTTTAATACTTTTGGAAGTATTCTCATTGCCTTTGGTACAAAATAAGTTTGGCGGAAGGCTGCCATTGTAAACTTAATGCCTGTATGACTATTTAATGTGTGTAAATTTAATAGTATTGGTTTTGTTAAGTGTGATTTTGGGTGTAACATTACTAGAGATAATGTATCTTCAGTAAATGGTGTTACGGGAATGTAATTTCTTAGCCTTAATAGCTTTGATTTGTCTATTATTATGTGGAATTTCTCATATGTCACATATTCAGGTGGGTTATGTGACATAAGTTTATTGAAGATATTAGAAAAATATTTTTTCTGATCTGCATAGATGAAGCATAATAAGGCAAATTGATAATTGTTGGGGATTAAGGCTCATGGACCAACCAGTAAGTCGTTTTTGTGATAATTTTCTAATCAAAATCGAATTTGTAGAACATGTTTGCACTTCATTATCAACAGCAATGAGGCTAGCATTTTTGATGATTGATTCAATCGTTCTTTCATTCCACTATTTTTTATCTGTGTGTGAAAGTGTGTGTAGATAGTTCTTCCATTTACTTCAAGGGAAAAATCTATGTCTTAATTGTGTGTGTGTTGTGATCAACACATGCAAACTAATATGATATAGATAAGGTTTTTTGTATTGACTCTATCTACAATGTAGGGACAAAAGACATTGTTGCTCATCTTTGTTTCTTTTTGCTTTTTGCCTGTTGGATTTATTGCTGTTTGGACAGCCAATTTCTAAGAATCCATTATCGTCAATGGCATGTATATAATTCCTTGCAGGCAATTGTGAAAGAGGTTGCTGATTTTTTAACCTTTTTTACATTTACGTCTTACTTCAGGTCGACGTATTTTTTATCAACATCTGTTTTGTCAGGTGTCATCTCTTTCTTGCTGTCCTTTTTGTAGGATAGCAGGTACCTGGACTCGGCCGTTTTTTTGGTCGGGTTTAATTATGGTATAGGCATGTGTTCTTAAGTAAACACATGTTCGTATTTCTATTGAATTCTATCTTAAGAATTTGATATTTTAAATACTGGGGGTTGCTGAAAATTTGCTCCGTGAGAATTTTTAGCCATTTTGTAAATGTTGACGACAAATCTTTTGTCGTGAACAATGTGTTTACATAGTTAGGCCGATGGAATTTTATTGCATCATCTAATAAAGGGCATCTCTAATTCCTATAGAATTATCAAATCATGCGTTGTTTCGAGAATCTTGTATATACAGGTATATAGAGACGTATTATTTTAACAGTAATTTCTTCACCGTTAATTTTTTCAATAATTATTTTGCCATTGGATTTTTTCATAGTCTACTGGTGGAAATGTCTCTATAGTCTTTTAAGTTTACGAAGCAATTTTTTGTTTCCGATATCTTGTATGTATTGAACCATGTATTGGTAAATGTATAGAGACGTATAATTTAACAATAATATTTCATTGCTAAATTTTTGTCAATTGATTAGTAAGTACGAAGCTTTATTAGGTTTGTTCTTTTATTATCTGGAAGGGATTCTAATTATTTCTAAGATCACTTGACCGCTACTAGTCAAGAGTTACTATTTCAACTTTGGCTAAAGAGATGTTTTTTATCATGAAGAAAAAAACGTATTATTTTATTTAATGTTTTGAAGCTAATTCATAGGTTCAAATAGTCAGTACTGCAAAATTAATTCCTGTGATAGGTATTAATTCTGTTTGCTAGTGGAAGCGTAGTAGGCAAATTCGAGAACAGATTCTATTCAAGGATCTGTTTTCATTTTGCACTGGGAAAAAATTTAAATTCATTAGAGTTTTGATTTTAGAGTGGACCTACCCCACGATAGTACCCACCAACCTATTAGTGTCCAGACTCATAGCCATAGGGAAGTATAGAGAGCAATTACCCCCCCCCCCGCAGTAAATTGAATTTGGCTAAAAAATTATAAAATTTGTGATGTTAAAAAATATTAAAAAATAACACAAAAAAGAATTGATATGCTAATATAATATAATCAAATTTCCGCAATAATTTTCCTCCAATTTTTTTTAGGACTGAGTCAGAAACATTTGTTGGTACAAAATTTTGGAAATTTAGTACCTAACCCAGAGAAAAATTTTGGCTCACTACTGCACTCTTAGTATTATTCACTGACCACTTAAGGGACCATCACTGATAAGAAAATGTTGGTACCAGATTGAATTTACTGTTGATATGGGGCTCACGGTAGTTCTTACACTTATTTACTCTTTTTCTTTGGATGAAGAAGGAAATTTGATTATGACTGCCTCCCTAAAAAAATAACAAACATATTCAAAAAAAGGGTATCTGCTATTTTTTCCCTGGACAACCTTAAAAATAAAAAGCCTGCCGATTACATTACAGATTTTAAAATTTGTGAAAAATTAATAAAGGTTAATGGAAATTAAATTTGTTGCAATATAATCACAAAAAAATGAACGTAGAATGGTGTACCCAGAGAGATAATTTTAAGAAGAAACTAATAATCGTAGGTGATTATTCGTTGGTTTTACACTGGTAGAAGGTATTTTTCCAGTTTTAGTTACCATCTCATAACAGTAGAAAAATGTAATCAGTGGTGGATCCAGCATGAGTAACGGTAAAATTCTCCTAAAAAAAAAAAAAAAAAAAAAAAAAAAATTTAAAGTATGGTTACAAAATTAGGATAAAACATGTCAAAAATTTGTTGAAAAGCAAAAAAAAGCTCAACTCCCCAATTTTTTTTTTTTTTTCATTTCAACCTCCTAAAATGACATTTTAAATCCACCACTGATTGTATTTTAATAATTTTACACACTGTTAGTGTTTCTAATTGAATAGCAGTGTATGTCATAGATTTGAAAGTGTAATCAAAATTAAGCATCAAGTCTAATTTTCGATGTATGAAGACATGGTTCCGCCTTATCACTATAATAAACGTACAAACCGATAATTATTTCCCCAATTATTCCCTCATATTTGATGCGCATGCGATACTACCCACACACACACACAAAAAAAGTCGTTGCTTCCTCTGAAACAACAAATTCTACAGTATTACCTATAATTATGCCAGAAAAAATCCAGAGCTGGAACAAGCCAGAGCGCTTTAGGATCATCGTTTGTAAAAAATAAAGCCCGTCTAAAGTACCATAATTTTTTTTTTCGTTGAATTTCTCAGAAACAATGAGCTGCTGGAAATACAGAAATCGCGTACCTCAGGCTAACAAATTCAATAATCCAGTTTCTATAGCAAGAAGGAGGTGGCTCTTTTTTTCCACCATATATAAGTTGTATCTCAACGAATAACAGTTTACGCCACTAAAGGTGTGAATATTTGTCTGTTTTGAGTTTTTGCTTAATTTTACACAAATCTTGAGAGTTAAACGATGCAAAAATTTCGATTTTATTTAAACGTTTGTTCAGTTACATAATTCTGTTAGCAGGCGCTGAAACTTATTATTAATTAGCCAGTCGGTAGACTTTGCAACTGGAACTAGTTTTAAGGTCGATTGGTCGAGGCCAAAAATTACTCGAATGAATTCGTAGTTTACAAAGCCTTCCACAGTATACCCAGATAATTGGTTTTGACGATTCTCTGTTATAAGGCTGAAAATACCAATAAGCACGAAGTTACCGTTTTTGAATTACTTAGGCAAAGTTTAGCACTTCAGTCGTAAACGGACTACCTTTGAACTAAATTCAGAAATAAGAGAAGAAGCTAGGAGGGTACGAGCGAAGCTCTTTAATCACATGTATGCGCATGCTGCGATGATGATGATGATGATGGCAATGACAATAATGAACTGTCATTTTGAGTTTTTCCATCACATTGTTTACATCAGGTTTATATTTAAAAATATGAAATAATGATGATAACCGAAAAACTAAAAATGGCGGTTCAAAATTATCATTACGATATGCGCATACTTGGGGGTAAACAGCCCTAGTATAAGGGATCCAAACCATCTCCGGAAAAAATTCGTAATCGGTAGGTACAAGGGACTATCCAGCACGAGGCACAAAGGGCAACTGCCCCTCCTTGATTTAAAAAAAAAAAAAAAAAAAAAGCTAGAAAGGAAAAAACAAAGATTTGAGTTCACCTACCCCCCTACATCCACCACCTGACTGGAATTTACTTTATGAAACTTACTTTGCCCCCCTGGAAAATTTTCTGGTTACCCCCTGGGGTAGGTATTTAATGTTAAGAAAGGCAAAAAAGGAATTCTCTTTTTCATTTGAGGAAAAAAAATGACAAGACGCTCGAGCTCTTAGCTTCGCCTCCGGCTAAAACTTAAATATAACAGATTTGAAAATTGTTTCTAGTTGTAGGAGCTAATCTTCTTTCCAACGATTTGAAAATATGTAAATTTTTTTACTCTCACCAAATTTTCTGGGTACCTATGTTTTTTTTTTCTCAAAAACCAACCATGTTACGTTTCAACCTATTGTTTATTAATCGTTGCAAACAAAATTCATGGTAAACATATCATTCAAAAGATCATTCGCAAGTCACCGAAAATTTTGAAAGCTGCTCTCAAAACATAATATGGGTACGTACTTGCGTTTGACATCTTTGACGTGCGCAGCCGAAATAAATAATACACGTACACAGGTATCCACCTTTCTTTTTCGCAGCAAACGTTGAATTGACAAAAAATTAAGCAAATAATTAAACCAACGCGTATAAAACGTTTATAAAAACATAGCTGTTTACTATCGTTGCAGTCTTTCGTTTTTTTTGGTCTGCGTAATTGTCGATACCATTCTCTTAGATACCAATATGGCTTTCTCAAGATTTGCAACGGTCGCAATTCTCATCGGATTCATTGGCATACAGGTAAAACAAAAACAAAAAACAAAAAAACAAAAAAACAAAAACGGGTAGTCCACATTTGCAACGTTCCACTAGCTCAGTGGTATAGTCGAAAATTCGAAATATGAATTTCGATTTTTATAAAGGTACATTTGATCGGTTACCTATCATTAAGAGTTATACCTACCAACCAAAAGTTATCTACAGTGACTTTTTTTTTTTTTTTTGTTTGGAAAAATTAGCGAAACGCATTTTCATTCACGATGAAACGCAGCAGTTGTGCGAATCTTTTTATTGTAATATACTCGGACAAGGCCCGAATACTGGTTGATCTTAGGGGAAACCCCTATTCTCTCGCACTCGAAATTTTCTCATCAAAATATGTAACCCCGACTCCTTCTCCCTCATTCGTAACAATTTTCTGCGTTTTTCACCGGCTTGAACGAAATTTTTGAAAATCCCCACTTGAAAATTTTTTTATATAAGCACCTGATTTTACAAAGTTTTTCCTGAGAAGCTCAGCTCCCCAAACATTAACTGTGGATAGTGGACCTTAAAATAAGTTACAAATGTTTTAGAAAATGTGCGTTTGTTTTACAATGGTTAAGGAGCTAATTACACTAAAAAACAGGAAATTAGGAAATTGGTAGGTACGTTTCTTACACTTCGATGGGAAAGTACATACCCATTTGTTCAATTTCAGCGCCCGAGTGTAATGGTAACTATATTTACAAGACAAACGACGATTTTAAAGTAAATTGCATAATATCCTTTTCTTCGTGTACTTAGCTCCTTGATCGCTGAGAACAGAACAGATGTTTATTAAGAAAAAACCACTACCACATGTTCCTATGTTCACCGAACATTGCAGACTCCAGACAAAAAATCAAACATACGCGAATGCGATTACAAAGATCAATCAGAAACATACAGCTGAAGAGATCCCAACAAGCGAATCAAAAATACATCAAAGATGAAATATTTGTTATTGCGCATGCGTCCTGTGGCTCTAATGATCACTTGAAAATAGACGTTTCAAAAATTTGTTGATTAATTTCATGAAATGATCGCTTTGGGTGCACAGAATGTAAAACTCTGATAGCTCTGTTCTCATCTTTGACATAAGTTTGTACACCAGCGAGTATAGATACCGAACATCTCCTTCAGCTTTATGCCTCTGGAATCAGCTGTCTCATGTGGTTATAACTCTTTACCCCAAGGTAGGTGTGCTCATGTCGTGATGATGATAATGAGGCGCCATTTTGAGTTTTTTCTTCGTCATTGATCACTTCATGTTAGCGAATAATTCTTAAATACAAACAACGTACTGGAAAAATTCAAAAATGGTGGCTTATCATCGTCATGACATGAGCCTATCTGCATGTAGAGAGCCTTACTTTTGTCTTAGTGTTTGGCAAACATACCACATTATTTCGTAAAATGCTGATAATTAGAACGGAGAAAAAAACAATTTAACAAACTATGTTTGACAAATACTGGAAAATATCGTATGTGTATATTGATATCTTGTAATTGCATCGTCATTTGCTGAGACACAAATTTATGAATAATACAGTAGACGCCACTTAATAGTATCACGCATAATGGGGTAAATTGCTTTACAGCATCAAAACACCCAGATACCAACCATCCGCATACAAATCCATTGAAAAAAAAATTTGGTTATTGCAATCAACCCTTCGCTTATCTAAACCTAGTTACAATTTAAAAAAACCCTAAGATGCATGTCTAAACGTGAATTTTTTGTCGTATGTTGTCTTATGATTACCTCACTTCATCACGTTCAATCACTAACACGATATTTTCACTTTTCTAGAAAAATTAGAAACACAAATGAAAATTAACAACTTCACTATGTAATGTCCTCTATTCATTCAAGCCCACATAAAAAATCTGTAATGTTTGTACAGTAATAAAATGTCAACAGCCGACCTAAAGTTTCTTTTTTGTTTTTGAAAATCATGAAAAATATTTTTTACTAGGAATTCTTTCAATAACCCACCTTTTATCTAATAAAATCAGTCGTCGTTTATTCGGATCATTTTGTCTTGGTCCCAAAGTGATTCTAATAAGCTGGCGCCTATTGTATTTGCAAATGGACAATGTTTTTCAAATACACGAATTTAGGGTCCTTACTGCCTACACAACGTATGTTTATTAAACAATTTTTAATGCGATAACATTTTTATTTTCACTTCAGCCAAATACGAGTTCGTTTTTACATTCTATGTCTTTTTCTTGCTAAATTTTCCACCATCGATAATATAGATAATATATCGATACAAACTACACAGCTTTCTTATTATAGAGGATGAGGACCGGAGATGTAACAAGAAAGAAAGATTTAAGTGAAGTTCCGTCCAAGAGGCGAGTGTATTTCATAGAAGATACATAATTTAAGCAAAGTACATTTTAGAGCAATAAACGAATGTTAATGGAAATGAACGAATGAGCGGCGGCGGAAGTGGTAGAACAGTGTAGCCGCGAATAGATATAAATAAATTATGTATTTGTGTGATTGTGTGTTTGCAGGAGTGAGGGGGGAGAAGGATTGGTGGTCTCAACACTTATGACACACCGAAATATCGATATTTCATTCAACATTGATAAAACAGTTATGAGGAAATGAAGGTAGGTATTTGTTAACACAGCATTGATAGTTGATGGTAAAACATTGATATTGAAGATGAAAATGTTATCACATTAAATGTAACAGTCTGTGGTAGTCACTGATACTGGGACCTTTTTTTATTCGTTTTAATACCGTTTTTCCATTCAATAAGTTACAATCATGTTAACGGGCAAATTGCGCTAAGAGTTTAATAGAATTTTAAGGCTATCCGATAGTCAAAATTTCTTAGGTGGCGATTGATGAACTGGTCTTTAAAGCAGGTTCACAATCAAAGGTAAAGGGAATGTAAAAGATAAAAATTCATGTTCTGGTGGAGGCGTTCATATAAGGCCAAGAACAAGAATGGCCCAAGAATAAGAAGGATGGTTCAAGTTCATCTTTTCCGTTCTCATTCCCAGATTTCTTATACTATGCATGAGCAGTTTCAGCAGTTGATTCCCATTTCTGTTCCCATTAACATAGTATTGTGAACATAATAGCTACGTTCCCATTCCAGTTCTTGTTACCATTCCCTTTACCACTTCGTCAACGTTGATTGTGAACCAGCCTTTATTGTTCGCTACCCACTATTAAAGTTGGGAGGCTGCGGACTAAGGCCTTCTCCAGAAACACCCTGTAAATTGTTTGATCCATTTAAAAATGAACATGCGTTAGCTATGCCACAGCGTATTTTAAACAAAAAACATTTTTCATGTTTGACACTGCCCGCAGCATGGGTCATGTACTATCAGCCCCATATCCACGAATTACCAGACAACAACAACGACTGAGGAAGTAGTCGAAACAGTGTCTGTGCAACAGTCAACGAGGGCCACCACCCTTCCCATATACCCCGATGGAAGCCTCTGCTACTATGACCAGCGTGGACTTCCCAGATACACGATGAACTATCCATTCTACAGTCCATTCAGCCACAAAATTTCGACGGACATCCTGAGTGACCATGACGTGAATATGCAACTGGCCAAGTACTCGTACATGTATAACATCCCATCGACCAGCCTGCTCCAAATGTATGATCTAATCAATTCGATTATGCCCACCCTGCCAGTGCAGAGTGAACTAAATATGCTGCAAGCAATGGCCGAAGCTTACCAAGCTGAAAGAATGGGTTACATCACCAACTACAAACATCCGCAACTTGATAAGGTATGCACACTGGGCTACTCTCACTTTTCTGTGACATCTCTAAATGGCAACTTTAGATTTGGCACAATTTTTTTAAATACACTTTTACATAAAAAAAATGTAATTGCTGATGGGGTTCAAACCTGATACCTCAAGATTAAAAAGTTTAGATTCATTATATTAAACATTTTTTCTGAGATGGTTCAAAAATATTTTAAGGGGGGGTCTCAATGCATGAGTGGTGCAAAAATTTGGTGGAGCCACTGGCACACAATTAGCTTGGGTCACTACTGCATTGCTGACACACTTGATCATCGTTTTGTCATCTGTTTATTGTTTAGCTGTACATCGACCAGCTGATGAACTACTTGCCTGGTGATTACCCGCCCGCCTATCGCAACATGATGGCACATTTGGATTCTCGAGTACCATCACTGAGCGCCGCCACCTCCGGCTCTATCCAACGAGCTATTTACGATAACGTAACTCCGGCCCTTCAGAACAGAGCCGAGTACCTGTCCTTTGCTGCAAGTAGCTCGATGCGTTACATGCTATTCTCACAGGTAAAATGAAATGGAATTATATAGCTCTGCATTCTTTATGGCAGACAAATGCTGCATACATGTTTCACATTTTTGTTGAGCACTGTTAAGAGTGAGAGCCCAATTCAACCATTGTAAGGTTTTGGGTAAAAGCCATTTCAGGGAGCTAATATCAAATGTTCCCCATTAGAACGGTCTATTATCAAAAAGTTCTCAAAGTTCCGCACTTTTTTCCCATAAAGAACAGAGCTATTACTTTGAGGCACTCGACTGCACTAAATTAACACCGAATCTTATATTTTTGCAGATGTCCTGGAGCATTATGTACTAGTAGATATCCAACAATTTGAAACCATACCCACTGTATATGGAATAGGAACGTATAGATGCTTTAATTTACTACGTATTTTGTAACGTACATTTCTTTGTATTCGCGATAATCGAAAATAATTTTACTGTCCTGAAAAAATTAAACAAATTATTAGATATTTAAAAATTTTTCTTCGCAAATGAGACACAATAAAATAATATGAAATGTACAACCACTCTTCAATATTTTCATCATTAACTTAATCTGAATAAGATTAATATATTTTCCAATTTTATTATTGGGTTCTAAGAAAAAATAAAAAATTCTCTAATTTATTTTTGTTTCAATTTTATTTTTCTTTGTTAACATGAAAATAATAGGGTAAGGTTTGCCACATCAACACAGTGTCACAATGACACACCTGTCAATATTTCATAAACTATTAGCACCCTTTACATGAAAGGTAGCTTAGAATATGTATTAATAATATGTGCTAATATGCACCATCTAGGAGTCCGAAAAATCACAGTTTTTTTATCAAGATATTTCATAACATATTTTTGATGCTTTGAGGATATATATATGATGGAGATGACATGGAACAGTTTTAAAATTGGGTTGAGTGTCCAGATAATAGATGCCACGTGCTGGCGTACTAAGTACCCCAGGCTGAACACTTCAATCAATCACAATCAAAAATTGGTGTAAAAGTGAGATACTTTGTATACTAGTGTTTATAAACAAATGCACATTGCGAGATTTTCCTCCAATCAGATATTCAGATGGAAGTACACGTGTTTGTAGACACTCTATAGATTAGACACCAAAACTGCCCATGTGTTGTCTCCATCATATATATATCCTCGAAGTTTTGATGTAATATTTTGAAGAAATGTTAAAATTCCGAAATTAATTTTTTTTTATTCATATTTTTCCTAATTAATGAAGGTAAGTGAATTATATACGAATGGATTGATTGTTCTTTTTTCTATATTTTGAATGCATAATTTTAGAAATAAGTCCACAGGAATGGATTACCGGAAGGATTTTTTTAATTTTAAAGGAGTTGTCACAATGACATATACTTTTCATCTGCCACGATGACACATTTCTAAAATCATTAAATCAAGAAATGGATGCCTGACTGGAAATTTTCTTACTCCTAAATTTACTAAGAAATACACAGGCCATGTATTTCAGACTCCACCAGTGAAAGACATAGCCAGCTTTTCATTCAACCAAATTATTTGAAAAGTAAAAGCGAAGAAATTTGGATGGGGTTACTCTGATTTAATGTTCATTGCAATAACTTGAAGTTTCTTTGACTGATTAGACTTAGGAAAAGACTTTAATATGTTTTTCCATTTTTATCCCATTTTTTATGTTTCTTCTATCTTCAACCGTATTTTATACTTATATAGTTATATTTTGTTCTTTATTTATTAAATATCTTAAATTTTTTTCAAAATACCTAAGGTCGTTTCATTAAAAAAATATACAAATTTTTTTGTAATATGTGTGTCATTCAGGCAGCCCAGATTTCAAAAAGTGTGTCATTGGGACAAACTTGAAAACAATGTATTTTAAATGTGTGTCAGTGTGGCAAGTAGGTGTGTCATCGCGGCATCAAAATATGCCAAATTGACACATGTGAGTAGTTTCAGTTTTTTCAAGTTTTAATTTTCTGTAATTGACAGATCCTTTTCAAAATTGTATGGTAAGTAGTCAAAGGATGTAGCTACTATTTTAAAAAAAAAAATCATAATTGACTCATTTGTTTAAAAAATATAGTAAAAATAGTAAAAAATGTGTCATAGTGGCAAACCTTATCCTACTTTTGTGAGAATAGATCTACATCAACTTTAAAATGAATGAAAACAAATACAAACCTTAGTGAACATATCATTCTTTTTGTTCTGATTTCTTCATACTTTCCCAAACACTTAACAACCATCCAGTGCATATATACCTATTTATAATTTATACAGCGATACAGGTATAGTTACTATACCCAAGCTATCTGCACGTATCTCAGTATGTTGAAAAGTCATGAAAATTCAATAAATTTAGAGAACAAACATCGTTTCAATACACAAAACATTATTTCTATTCCTGGTTGAACATGGGTTTGTAGTAGTCGCTTATGACTGTATACATTAACATTAATTCGATGAAACGATCGTCAAAATTGTTATTTTCATCTTTTCGATACGGTCTCATCAATGTACAAAAATTATATCCCAAAATTAACCCATAATAAGACAATTTACATGCAAAAAATCTCTGTCACTTTTTTTACCGAAGAGAATGTTTAGATTTACAGCTAAAATTATAGAGAATGACGTTTAGAATTTTTAGACAATAATTATATTTCAGGAGAAGAACTTCATTGTGAAGCAGAATACAGAATTATCAATCTCTCTTGCATTTCCACCTGTTCACATTCTTTAAAAAAACAAAAACAAACCACCTCAAATACCAACTTTAAAAAAAAAAAACTCCACCTTGCCTACCATCCCACTATACATCCCCCTCAGGCCTCCTCAAAATTGAATCTTGGAGCCACCCCTTACCCTAACAACATATATACTTACCAATTCATAATTAACCAGATAAGCGTTACCATCAAATCGATCAAAATATTGAGGTTCACCTCATTTCTTCGTAAATCTATGACAGTTCTTTGCGATCCATGACTCACAAAATGACCTGAAGCAATGGTCTTCAACCTGTGGCTTGCAGGATGCTCAAAAATTCACAAAAATGGAAGAATATTAAACTTTAATTTTTTATAATAGCAAAAAACTGCTTTCACCAGTATTGCTTTGAATTTTAAATACTGAATTGAAAGCTATAGGTGATTAAATTTTAATTTTTTATAATTCTGATCAGCGTTATACGCACAGTGGATAAGGTTTCAGTTGTCAACCCCCTCTTTACAAGACTAATGAAAAAAAAAAAAAAGATCTATTCTTGAACACAAAGTAAAACCTTAGAATTTTTTTTGAGTTACTCCGCTAACAAAATTGTTTACTTTACAAGGCATCGGTGCACATAATTGTTTTGGACCTTTATGGTTTCGTGGCCCATCCACCTTCTCCGCTAATATTTTTTGGCCTGTCTGTACCAAAAGTTGAAGACCACTGGCCTAAAATAGTTGCGTTTAATATCTATATGCTGAATACCTTCGCACCCATTCCATTGGCTGCAAACAAGGAAGACGAAACTGGTGTGTATTTTCAACCCTCACTTAGCCACAATGTAAGCCTACCGCAACTGAGTCGAACTTGGCAAAGTTTTGCTTCTTCCACAACCACCTCCAACACCAAGCGGGATTTATATAAACCTAAATAATAAAAACAAAAACAAAAAAAAACACAAAACAAAAACGAAGATTTTCGTCACGGAGAATATACCTATATATTTTTATGTAATTCCTTTGTTAACGTTCTTCAACGTCGATTAATATATTTTGGTGGGAGAGAGAAGGAGGTGAGAGATTCCAGTTCATCACTTGGAACAATTCCATAACGTCTGGCATTGTATTTTACGCCATTATCGACACTAACATCGTCATCATCATCATCATCTTCATCATTTTCATCTGCTTTTTCACAAAACGAACTTCACAGAGCAAATCACATTACCTCACACGCTATCAATACAAATTATCAACGTGAAAATTTTTTTCAAATTAAATACAATAATCAGAGGTTTGCAAAAAAATTCACGATATCACGCGTTGCTTAATGCAAACCATGAAAACCAACCACACAGATATACATAATATTATAGTGTCATCATTATTTTTATAAGGTTTGGATTTTTTGTTGTTTTTTTCTTTTTCATCTCAACCTCGTTGAATCCAAAGTCCTTTTCAGTGCTCCATGGCCGAGAGCATTGACCAACAATAGCGCTTATAGGTATATATCTCGTCTCCACCATCTCAAAAACAAAGGACCTTGTCAAGACTAAATGTAAGTACACACATAAGAGAGAAAAAACACCAACTTCAGGAGATTTCCAAATGTGTTTCTTACACGAATATAATTCATTTGATACGAAAAAAAGTTAACAGGTGGATTGATAAGTGCTATTAGAAAATTAAATTTAAAAAAAAATGTAAATCTTATTGCAACTAAAGTCTGCTAGAAAAGTAGGTTCAAAGATAATGAAAATTACAATAGAAGAATTAAAACTTTAAAAAATACAAAAAAAAAAAATAACTTGAATCAAAAGAATAAATAAAGTCGAAACTCTTGAAATTAATGTAGGACTTCAGAATAGTATCTTTAGGTTAGCCATCGGTTTTATTAATTGTGGCAACGGGTGGTCCTTGACGAACGAGTGTATTACGCACTCGAGGATCACCTAACAGGCTAGTGGACTTTTAGTCCACATACTACTTTTTGCGCTCATGGCTATGTATTTCATCTACATAGCTAAACTTGAATACTGAGCTAGGCTAACACACACATCTACAAACAAAGAACAGCACTGCCTTCCTGGTATTGTGTGGTGTCGTGTGTACGTCTACACACACACCCATATTAATTATAATAAAAATTTGGCAGCCTGTGTAAGACAGAGACTATAGCCAGGACTCAACTTTGCAAGAGTAAAACCATTAACTTCCCAAGACTTGGCCGTGCAAGACCAAATTCAGGACCAAGACAAACTGTGCCTTACAGAAACTATGATGAGGACTAACTAAGCTGCACTTAGACTATGATCTGTTAAAAACGCGTCAAATATACACCAAAATATGCTACAAAAATTTTGTGACTATGGCTGCTTCTATGATTCAAATATTGAAAATGAAAAGAGAGATAAAATTATGGAAAAAAAAACTCTAACGCAGCAGCAGCTCTGTTAAAGAAAAATGAGTTTTGAAAAATGTAAAATCGGGTTGTCATTAAAATGTTATTAATAGACCACAATAAATATTTGTTCCTAATTATATTCCTATTGGTCCAAAATTAGACATTTTACAGGCGAAATAAAAACGAAAATAGTGTTACTGGAAGAAACGTGTGAACGATCCACACCAAAATTTATAGCAAGTGATATTTGTTAAAAATTTTGCAGCTATTGATTGAAAATTGATAATTTAATAGCCAAAACAAAAATGAAAATAGCCATACTGGCAGTACTGTCTGGCCAATTTGCAACAAAATCAATAGGTCAGGTTCTTCATTTAGAACTAATGTTTGTTCCAAATTTCATGATTATCGGATTAAAACTGCGACCTGTACCGTGGTAACAAGAAATTGGGTTTTACATACATATTTATATACATACCTATGATTTTGAGTTATAGATGTCAAAATTTTCTTGGAGTTATAAAACAAAAAAAGTACATACCCCACACCCAAGTTGTTCCATGATACCAAGATTGATAAGTAAATTTTCAGTAGAAAACCTACTTAAAAATTATAGTATAAAATTAGTGAATGTTGGCATACGAGGAAGTAGGGAGTAAATAGTTCAAAAGCAGACACCTACCAAAAAATTCACAGCTGAGATGTATTGTTGTAATAGAGAAGACATTGAATTTTCTCTTTCGCAGTCAGTGACTGTTATTGGTTAGGATGTGCTTAACTTGAACCAAGAAAACAAGATAATAAATTATAATACACCTACACTCATATTGTTATAGTTTTCAGGGCCAGTTTCAGGATTTCTTCTTGGGAGTGGACTACGTTTTATAATATTCATGAATTTATATGATAGGGGCTCACAGTTTTTTACATATTTCATAGACATTAATTTTAAAAACCGAATAATTGTTTTTCAAGTTGATATTTTCTTTTGACGCTGGGGGGATTGTATCCTAAATCCCCCATTAAAACCAGCCTTGATGGTTGTTGTTATCTACCACATCCAAACTCATTTCGGATATTTTAACATGAGAAAACATTTCAAGAATAACTCCCAATCGTAGTAGGCTACTTGAATTGGGCTCAAACATGCACTTACAATCAAAATATGACCCAGATTTGTAAAACACCAAAATATGTGTTTCTATATGCGCATATGCATTTTCAAAAGATGGATCCTATATATATGCTCTTACTAATTTGCATAATTGTGGGTTTTATTACTGTGGCAATGGGTGGTCCTAGACAAACGAGTGTATTACACACTTGTTGATCACCTAGCGGGCCAGTGGATTAAACTCCACAAACTACCTTGCGCTCACAGCTATGTATTTCATCTACATAGCTAAACTTTAGTACTGAGCTAGGCTCACACACTTCATACAGAAGAACACGTTCCGCCTACTTTGGTGTTTGTGTGGTGTTGTGTATTCATCTACACACACACCCACAATTAGTAGTTGAAAAAATACTCTCGTGTTGAAACCAACCAAAGCAAAATCGAAGTAACTGACAAAATAGGGGACGTGTGGATAAATTTTACTTTTTTGAACCACTGGGCTTCTACTGACATGAAACAAAAAACCATCTATATGGTAGCTAAAACTTTCACCTTAAGTTCAATTTGTAATAGCAAGTTCTTTAAAAAAAAAAAACCAGCTAAAAAGTAGAAAAAAAAAATTAATAACAAAATACAACCAGGTATTATAGGTATGTATTTACTATCAATCAATATGAGTCATTACCTACCAAGCAGAATGCGATCAATATGAAAATAACCGTGAAAAGAGTACAATTTTTAATACTGTATCTGTTCAGCGTGTAGGTAGATACAACTGATTTGAAAATAATTAAACTTCGAAGTGAGAGTGGCAAGAAAATGAGAAGAAAAAAAAAGTGAAACAAATGAAACCGGCAGTAAACTTGTTCAATTTTACCATAAAGTAGATCAGATTGGTAATTATTGCTGCCAAAATAAATAAAAAAAAAGAAAAAAAAATTGATGAGAATATCGTACTTTTCATTAATAGGGCTACTATTATCCTTACCAGGTTCAACAAATTTCGTGCTGTTCAGGTATTTACGAGTGTAACTTACAAACACATTTTCGGATGTTTCTTACATTATTCGAGGCTACTGAATATGCGGGAAAAAAATAGTCCCAAGTCATCTGCTCAGCTTTGTCAACTGTAGGGCATAGAGGTCTTTCATTCATCATCACTTGTATATTTTTAAGCGCTGCTTGAAAATTAAAGCGATGATGAGAATGTGGACCCACAACACGTTCAAACGCTTGTTGTTTTAACTTGTTGCTTATAGTACTATCTGATGTTATTGCTTCCCAGAATTGGGGTAAGTGGGTTGCCACTAACCTAAACTGGGCAACATTATCAGACAGTATTGCCTTTGGTGTTCCACAGCCTGTGAAGAATTTTTGAAACGTCATCCACATTTCTTGTGTTGTTAATGATGAGACTGATAAGAAGTACACTGCTCTTGTTGATAGACAGGTGAAGATCAACACCACTTTTTGTAAGTTGGTGTTGTTGGAGTTGCCAAAGCCTTTTTCTTTTTTGGTAAGTATTCATCAAATACCAAATACAGATTGAAAATATCCACACCAGTATAGGTGAAAGGGTGAGTGAAAGGGATCAGTCTGAAATCTGGCATTTCAGAATGTGTTGGTTGAGCAAAACGTCTTTTATTTGACTTTTTGCACAATACGCATGAATTTTTTAATACTTTTGGAAGTATTCTCATTGCCTTTGGTACAAAATAAGTTTGGCGGAAGGCTGCCATTGTAAACTTAATGCCTGTATGACTATTTAATGTGTGTAAATTTAATAGTATTGGTTTTGTTAAGTGTGATTTTGGGTGTAACATTACTAGAGATAATGTATCTTCAGTAAATGGTGTTACAGGAATGTAATTTCTTAGCCTTAATAGCTTTGATTTGTCTATTGTTATGTGGAATTTCTCGTATGTCACATATTCAGGTGGGTTATGTGACATAAGTTTATTGAAGATATCAGAAAAATATTTTTTCTGATCTGCATAGATGAAGCATAATAAGGCAAATTGATAATTGTTGGGGATTAAGGCTCATGGTAAAACCAACCGGTAAGTCGTTTTTGTGATAATTTTCTAATCAAAATCGAATTTGTAGAACATGTTTGCACTTCATTATCAACAGCAATGAGGCTAGCATTTTTGATGATTGATTCAATCGTTCTTTCATTCCACTATTTTTTATCTATGTGTGAAAGTGTGTGTAGATAGTTCTTCCATTTACTTCAAGGGAAAAATCTATGTCTTAATTGTGTGTGTGTTGTGATCAACACATGCAAACTAATATGATATAGATAAGGTTTTTTGTATTGACTCTTTCTACAATGTAGGGACAAAAGACATTGTTGCTCGTCTTTGTTTCTTTTTGCTTTTTGCCTGTTGGATTTATTGCTGTTTGGACAGCCAATTTCTAAGAATCCATTATCGTCAATGGCACGTATATAATTCCTTGCAGGCAATTGTGAAAGAGGTTGCTGATTTTTTAACCTTTTTCACATTTACGTCTTACTTCGGGTCGACGTATTTTTTATCAACATCTGTTTTGTCGGGTGTCATCTCTTTCTTGCTGTCCTTTTTGTAGGATAGCAGGTACCTGGACTCGGCCGTTTTTTTGGTCGGGTTTAATTATGGTATAGGCATGTGTTCTTAAGTAAACACATGTTCGTATTTCTATTGAATTTTATCTTAAGAATTTGATATTTTAAATACTGGGGGTTGCTGAAAATTTGCTCCGTGAGAATTTTTAGCCATTTTGTAAATGTTGACGACAAATCTTTTGTCGTGAACAATGTGTTTACATAGTTAGGCCGATGGAATTTTTATTGCATCATCTAATAAAGGGCGTCTCTAATTCCTATAGAATTATCAAATCATGCGTTGTTTCGAGAATCTTGTATATACAGGTATATAGAGACGTATTATTTTAACAGTAATTTCTTCACCGTTAATTTTTTCGATAATTATTTTGCCATTGGATTTTTTCATAGTCTACTGGTGGAAATGTCTCTATAGTCTTTTAAGTTTACGAAGCAATTTTTTGTTTCCGATATCTTGTATGTATTGAACCATGTATTGGTAAATGTATAGAGATGTATAATTTAACAATAATATTTCATTGCTAAATTTTTGTCAATTGATTAGTAAGTACGAAGCTTTATTAGGTTTGTTCTTTTTATTATCTGGAAGGGATTCTAATTATTTCTAAGATCACTTGACCGCTACTAGTCAAGAGTTACTATTTCAACTTTTGGCTAAAGAGATGTTTTTTATCATGAAGAAAAAAAACGTATTATTTTATTTAATGTATCGAAGCTAATTCATAGGTTCAAATAGTAAGTACCGCAAAATTAATTCCTGTGATAGGTATTAATTCTGTTTGCTAGTGGAAGCGTAGTAGGCAAATTCGAGAACAGATTCTATTCAAGGATCTGTTTTCATTTTGCACTGGGAAAAAATTAAAATTCATTAGAGTTTTGATTTTAGAGTGGACCTACCCCACGATAGTACCCACCAACCTATTAGTGTCCAGACCATAGCCATACGGAAGTATAGAGAGCAATTACCCCCCCCCCCGCAGTAAATTGAATTTGGCTAAAAAATTATAAAATTTGTGATGTTAAAAAATATTAAAAAATAACACAAAAAAAGAATTGATATGCTAATATAATATAATCAAATTTCCGCAATAATTTTCCTCCAATTTTTTTTAGGACTGAGTCAGAAACATTTGTTGGTACAAAATTTTGGAAATTTAGTACCTAACCCAGAGAAAAATTTTGGCTCACTACTGCACTCTTAGTATTATTCACTGACCACTTAAGGGACCATCACTGATAAGAAAATGTTGGTACCAGATTGAATTTACTGTTGATATGGGGCTCACGGTAGTTCTTACACTTATTTACTCTTTATTTTGATGAAGAAGGAAATTTGATTATGACTGCCTCCCTAAAAAAATAACAAACATATTCAAAAAAAGGGTATCTGCTATTTTTTCCCTGGACAACCTTAAAAATAAAAAGCCTGCCGATTACATTACAGATTTTAAAAATTGTGAAAAATTAAACTGGTAGAAGGTATTTTTCCAGTTTTAGTTACCATCTCATAACAGTAGAAAAATGTAATCAGTGGTAGATCCAGCATAAGTAACGGTAAAATTCTCCTAAAAAAAAAAAAAAAAAAAAAAAAATTTAAAGTATGGTTACAAAATTAGGATAAAACATGTCAAAAATTTGTTGAAAAGCAAAAAAAAGCTCAACTCCCCAATTTTTTTTTTTTTCATTTCAACCTCCTAAAATGACATTTTAAATCCACCACTGATTGTATTTTAATAATTTTACACACTGTTAGTGTTTCTAATTGAATAGCAGTGTATGTCATAGATTTGAAAGTGTAATCAAAATTAAGTATCAAGTCTAATTTTCGATGTATGAAGACATGGTTCCGCCTTATCACTATAATAAACGTACAAACCGATAATTATTTCCCCAATTATTCCCTCATATTTGATGCGCATGCGCTACTACCCACACACACACACAAAAAAAGTCGTTGCTTCCTCTGAAACAACAAATTCTACAGTATTACCTATAATTATGCCAGAAAAAATCCAGGGCTGGAACAAGCCAGAGCGCTTTAGGATCATCGTTTGTAAAAAATAAAGCCCGTCTACAGTATCATAATTTTTTTTTTCGTTGAATTTCTCAGAAACAATGAGCTGCTGAAAATACAGAAATCGCGTACCTCAGGCTGAAAAATTCAATAATCCAGTTTCTATAGCAAGAAGGAGGTGGCTCCTTTTTTTCCACCATATTTAAGTTGTATCTCAGCGAATAACAGTTTACGCCACTAAAGGTGTGAATATTTGTCTGTTTTGAGTTTTTGCTTAATTTTACACAAATCTTGAGAGTTAAACGATGCAAAAATTTCGATTTTATTTAAACGTTTGTTCAGTTACATAATTCTGTTAGCTGGCGCTGAAACTTATTATTAATTAGCCAGTCGGTAGACTTTGCAACTGGAACTAGTTTTAAGGTCGATTGGTCGAGGCAAAAAATTACTCGAATGAATTCGTAGTTTACAAAGCCTTCCACAGTATACCCAGATAATTGGTTTTGACGATTCTCTGTTATAAGGCTGAAAATACCAATAAGCACGAAGTTACCGTTTTTGAATTACTTAGGCAAGTTTAGCACTTCAGTCGTAAACGACTACCTTTGAACTAAATTCAGAAATAAGAGAAGAAGCTAGGAGGGTACAAGCGAAGCTCTTTAATCACATGTATGCGCATGCTGCGATGATGATGATGATGATGGCAATGACAATAATGAACTGTCATTTTGAGTTTTCCCATCACATTGTTTACATCAGGTTTATATTTAAAAATATGAAATAATTGATAACGAAAAAACTAAAAATGGCGGTTCAAAATTATCATTACGATATGGGCATACTTGGGGGTAAACAGCCCTAGTATAAGGGATCCAAACCACCTCCGGAAAAAATTCGTAAATCGGTAGGTACAAGGGACTATCCAGCACGAGGCACAAAGGGCAACTGCCCCTCCTTGATTTAAAAAAAAAAAAAAAAAAAGCTAGAAAGGAAAAAACAAAGATTTGAGTTCACCTACCCCCCTACATCCACCACCTGACTGGAATTTACTTTATGAAACTTACTTTGCCCCCCTGGAAAATTTTCTGGTTACGCCCTGGGGTAGGTATTTAATGTTAAGAAAGGCAAAAAAGGAATTCTCTTTTTTCATTTGAGGAAAAAAAATGACAAGACGCTCGAGCTCTTAGCTTCGCCTCCGGCTAAAACTTAAATATAACAGATTTGAAAAATTGTTTCTAGTTGTAGGAGCTAATCTTCTTTCCAACGATTTGAAAATATGTAAATTTTTTTACTCTCACCAAATTTTCTGGGTACCTATGTTTTTTTTTTTCTCAAAAACCAACCATGTTACGTTTCAACCTAATTGTTTATTAATCGTTGGAAACAAAATTCATGGTAAACATATCATTCAAAAGATCATTCGCAAGTCACCGAAAATTTTGAAAGCTGCTCTCAAAACATAATATGGGTACGTACTTGCGTTTGACATCTTTGACGTGCGCAGCCGAAATAAATAATACACGTACACAGGTATCCACCTTTCTTTTCCGCAGCAAACGTTGAATTGACAAAAAATTAAGCAAATAATTGAAACCAACGCGTATAAAAACGTTTATAAAAACATAGCTGTTTACTATCGTTGCAGTCTTTCGTTTTTTTTTGGTCTGCGTAATTGTCGATACCATTCTCTTAGATACCAATATGGCTTTCTCAAGATTTGCAACGGTCGCAATTCTCATCGGATTCATTGGCATACAGGTAAAACAAAAAACAAAAAACAAAAAACAAAAAACAAAAACGGGTAGTCCACATTTGCAACGTTCCACTAGCTCAGTGGTATAGTCGAAAATTCGAAATATGAATTTTCGATTTTTATAAAGGTACATTTGATCGGTTACCTATCATTAAGAGTTATACCTACCAACCAAAAGTTATCTACAGTGACTTTTTTTTTTTTTTTTGTTTGGAAAAATTAGCGAAACGCATTTTCATTCACGATGAAACGCAGCAGTTGTGCGAATCTTTTTATTGTAATATACTCGGACAAGGCCCGAATACTGGTTGATCTTAGGGGGAAACCCCCTATTCTCTCGCACTCGAAATTTTCTCATCAAAATATGTAACCCCGACTCCTTCCTCCCTCATTCGTAACAATTTTCTGCGTTTTCACCGGCTTGAACGAAATTTTTGAAAATCCCCACTTGAAAATTTTTTTATATAAGCACCTGATTTTACAAAGTTTTTCCTGAGAAGCTCAGCTCCCCAAACATTAACTGTGGATAGTGGACCTTAAAATAAGTTACAAATGTTTTAGAAAATGTGCGTTTTGTTTTTACAATGGTTAAGGAGCTAATTACACTAAAAAACAGGAAATTAGGAAATTGGTAGGTACGTTTCTTACACTTCGATGGGAAGTACATACCCATTTGTTCAATTTCAGCGCCGAGTGTAATGGTAACTATATTTACAAGACAAACGACGATTTTAAAGTAAATTGCATAATATCCTTTTTTTCGTGTACTTAGCTCCTTGATCGCTGAGAACAGAACAGATGTTTATTAAGAAAAAACCACTACCACATGTTCCTATGTTCACCGAACATTGCAGACTCCAGACAAAAAATCAAACATACGCGAATGCGATTACGAAGATCAATCAGAAACATACAGCTGAAGAGATCCCAACAAGCGAATCAAAAATACATCAAAGATGAAATATTTGTTATTGCGCATGCGTCCTGTGGCTCTAATGATCACTTGAAAATAGAATGATCCAGGCCTGCTCCCCGGATCTTGCACAAATTTTAAATTATATACATTCGTTTCTGGCTCATTCTTACGGTTCTTTATTTTCTTTTTGTTGCCTTTTTTTTTGTCCTATTTGAACAACTTTATTAGTTTCTTTAAATTTCAATTATTAGTAACCACTCTATATCATTTTTCTAAGTAATATTTCCTACCTATGTACTTTTCTTTTGTCTTTTTTTTTTTTTTAATGGCTAAAATTGACTTTCACTTCTATGCTGACAGAACCGAAAAATGCCATGTTTAGGGTTACCATTTTTACAGATTAAAAATTCCTGACATAATCGACAGTCAATTGTTTCTATAATCATAGTCATGGAGAGGAAATTTGGGCGAGGAAAACAATTATAAGCCCTCAAAAAATAAAAAATTGCATGTGTGTTCAGGTACAATATTCAAGATTCATCTGGGGGAGGTTTGTTTCATAAAATTGAAAAAGCTAATTTTGAAAAAAAATTTTTAGAGATATGAGAACATCCGCACCTGTCCTATATATTCCATTGGCCTAAGCCCTAGCAGTTATTGGCAATGGTGTAGCTACTGAGTAGCGTTCACCGCTATTAGCTGGGTGAACTTGTTGGTTGCTAGTTTGATTCCCCAAGTTAGCACACCTACAAACTGGTGACCCTCGATGTGAGCAGACACGCACACATCCTAGTGGCATGTGGCAGAATCAACCATTCCATTCTCCGAGATAAGTTGCCGATAGATGTCATCCTACATAGGACAATCATGCCTGTAGGTACAGCATCAGTGTAACAGTGTAATCATTACAAAACAATACATGACAATATTATTTTTTATAACTATTATTTTGAATTATTATAAATGAGTGTATAGGTTGTTACATGTTAAGATGAAATTAATAGAATGAATTGTACAGAACATTAGACTAATAACTAAGGGGAAGTTCGAGTGATTTGAATTGAGTATTGTGGGAGATATGAATATGATTGGATGTTTCAGGAAAATGTAATTTGGATAAAACCAACAAAATGTAGTAGAAATGACAGTGTTTAAGAAATTAGTAGGAATTGGAATAAGTGTAAGGTATTGAAATACATTTGTAAAAAAGGTGACATAAATATGGATGAGAACAGTTTATAGAGAACAGAAGGTGATGTCATCAGACAAGTCAAGACTTGAAAAACAAGTTGGAACAAGTCTGAAATGACATGAGTGAAAGGAAGAATAAATATACGAAAATATGGAGAATGAGGTAGGAAAATACGAATTTAGAATAGATGAGTAGGTATAATTGGAATAAATTATATAGAAATATCATTACAATCAGACAGTGTGTGGTAGTGTAAGAGGCATTGTTGAAGAACTGCCCAACTCCACTATGTGTCTCTAGCAATACATAAAGATGCCAGTCGGTCAACTCATTTAGAGTCTCTCTGGAAGGTAGTGTGTAGGGACTGCCGCACTTGTCCTATACATTCCATTCGCCATGTAGTTAAAAGCAGTGGCGTAGCCTAGTAGTAGCATTCACCACTTTTAGCTAGGTGAACGTGTTTGTTGTCAATTTAATTACCCGAACCAGCACAAAAGATTTTTCAGTAGATTTTCCATGAAAATCTATTATTTTTCTCTTTTTTGTTGTTAAATACAGGGTCTGAAGAGAATCCCCCTTTTCCCCATTTTACATTGAGCCTGTCTATGATTAAGTGAGGAGGGCTTAAGCAGAATGTCAAAAGTCGAAACAAAAATGAACGACTGTGGTGCCCTCTATGCTCCATAACAAGAAATGCTTATCACAGATACAGTGTCAAAGTAAGGAAAGAGTAATATTATGGTACAATTTTTTTTTATTGAAAATTTAAAAAATCAAAAATTCAAGAAGAAAAATTCCTGGAATTTCAATAATTTTAAAATTTTTATCCTGATAAGGATTCGAACTCTAAAATACCGATGGCATGTCCAGGTTTTTCCGGACCAATTGTAACCTCAGTCACGGGTGAAATCAAAAGAATAATCTGAGTGTCGAAGCATTGGAATTTGTTTTTCCTACCAGAAAATTTCTGTATTAAAAGGTCAGCCATAGAGTGGTCAGTGGCGGATCCAGGGGAAAAACTGAGAAATTTCCTACAAATTACAAAAGAAAAATGAAGAAAAAATGAAAAATGAAGGGAAAAAATGAAATACGAGCGTAGACTTGAGATAAAAACTGTAAAAACATTAGTTGAAAAGAAAAAAAAAACCAACTCTACAAGACCACAAAAATGTTGTCATTTCCACCTCCCAAAATTTCTTTCTAGACCCGCCATTGAGGGTGATACGAAGTCCTAGATCCTGATAAAGAATCTAGCAATTTCATTTTATATAACTGCAGTTTTTTTTCTTAATCTATTCTTTTAACTTTTTTAAAACAAAAACATCGACCTTTTATAATAATTTTAGAAATTTATTTAACCTTTTGACTATATAGTACTGTCTCAGTAAGAAACAACGGTTTCTGGTTAGACATGCTGGCGCTCAATACGCAACCATTGTGTACCACATGACGTACTCTAAACTACCGTTATGCAGTGTTGGAAGCGGGAATTCCCTATTCCCATTCCGGAGAAAAGTAGCTATACGATTGTAAACTGAAGCCCCATAGTCTAAGAAAGAGAGGTACCTATCGTGGACTGGCCACGATACCTACTACAGCAGATCAAATGTTTTTTTCATGCAAATCTCGAACCTATCAGTTCTTTTTTCAAATAAGTCCATAAAAGACATCAGTGTCGGTATTATTTCATAAAAGTCATTTAAAAAAATTAAAATAAAAAAAATTATACCATCCCTACGCTTTCGGGAAGAATTCATTCACAAAATGCGAATTTTTTTGCTCAGTTACGTGTCGAATTTTCGTTGCTTTTTTTCGTTCTTGGCCACTCACCAATCTCAAAATTAAGGACACATACTCATCTTCTACGCATCTTTCGTCAAAACAAGTGCGTCAACAACAGAAGTGATTTTGACGATGCGTTCTCTCACCGTCAAATATAATTATTCTCGTCAACCGTTCAGTTTAAACATCAGTCCGTATGTACCCACACAGGTAGTCGAACGACGAAAAATATTTAACATTTGTCATTTTAAAAAATGTTGACAATCGTTTTACGTCGACATCGAGAATTCACACCAGACATCATTTGTCATATTCATCAGACCCGAATTGAATCAATAAAAAAAATTCCCATATAAAAGCTTCAAAAACAAAATCGGCAGCTCAAAGTCGTAGTTTTTCCATTGCCAACGTCAAATCGAAACAGAAATGGCGATGATTTCGTTTTTCACGACTATTGTGGGAGTTCTCACTCTACAGGTTGTTGACGTTTTCTACTTACCTAACCAAGAGATATTTTATTTTTCTTCCAGCAATCTTATTATATATACATACTGCGCACAATCTGGAGGGGGCGAGTGTCTATTTTCACAAATTTATAGCTAAGAGAAAAGCCAATCGATGGAACAGTATTCGACTGACGTAGGTACACCTACACCGGCGCGACGAGTAGACTTGGGTCTTCGGCCATGCACCATTATTCAGCCAACGACCCAAATCTACATCCGGTCTAAGTCGGTATTTAAGACACTCGTCAGCTGTTGGGTATCCGAAAGAGAAGTGCGCTTCCGCACTTTTCGACCACCGCGCGCAACCCTAAACCTTCGCACCGTCCGCCGCAGGTACGCACCTTAAAATAGCCTAATGGTCACCCGAGCGTATGCGTTTCTGTTCGCGTATAGGCAGTCCAGGCTCAGGTCACCCTGCCGCACGATCTGTCCGCCTACGCCAGCCTGTTGTCGGCAGCGCCGCACTACACGCTCTGCGACATACCCTGGATGGGCTACGTGGACGCTTCCGTTTACCAGCGTATGAGCATTTTGGCCGAGAAGAACCGAATCCGGCACGGCGACATCGCCCAATGGTACACCCTCATCCAGAGTATGTGCCCGTCGTACACCGACATGGACCTGTACGAAGGTCTCACCGCCGAATTCCGATCCGAAATGCTGGCCAGAGACATTCCGTACATGCCGCCGACTCCGTACTGCAATCCGTTGGCCAACACGGTGAGTCATCGTCTTAATGTATCCCCTCCAGCGCAATGCCCCGGCCACATTCGTGCCCCGCGATCGCAATTAATGGGCCAATTGTTTTCTGCACCTCGTCGACATAGCCGACTCCTCACGTGCCTCCGGCAATCGTCGATCCGCTCGCAGCACCGGCGACAGCGCCAGTCTCTCCGTACGATTTAGCCTACAAAAATGCGTACGCCTTGGTCGACCGTTCCGTTCCACGTCTGTCGCACAGCATCGCCAACAACGTCAGACAACTGCTGAACACCTACTTGCCCGCCCAATGTTTGTCCAGCAATCCGCTTCTAGCCAACCAGATCACCACCAACATGCGTTTTAACCTCGCCTATGCGGTAAGCGTTTGCCACTTCGTTGTGGTTTTTCTTCTTTTTTTTTTTTTTTCCTCCCTCTTTGCGGAGGTACTTAAAATCCATTTTCGAAACTTCAGACTAATGCAAGTTCGTCTCGTCTCTGTGCCTGTTTTGCAGGAAAACAATCTTTCCGATTACTACTATCCGTTCTACTGAACATCGCCAAAGATACAGACGTTCGTTTTAAAACGACGAAGTGTCGCACCAAACTACAATATTCGCTCGCTCGCAAATACAATATTATTTGATACTATCCACTTTTTTCTAACCGTTGTGAGAACAATAAAGAAATGTATTTAAATCGACTATAATATTATGTGGTTCTAAAACGGTTTCGAATTTCTTTCGAGTCTAAATTACGAAGGTACACCCACCTGGAATGGAGCTCATCGCATAAATATATCCGATGGAAAAACATATTACCTATAAAATAATATAGTTACAGAAACGGGAGTATCCAGCCATCGCACGTATTTTGTATCCAGCACACGAGCTGTTCTCGCAGCTTTACTTGCGCAGTGTCGGTTTATTTGTGTTCGCCTCTTCCCCTTATTTCAACGACCTTTTTTGTGGCCCTAAATGTTTCAACGATTGTTTCAGTCGAAAATTGGATCAGATCGAAAAATAAAACCAGGAGAGTGTTGTACCATGGTCCCCAAAATGATTTTACTCAATACCAGTTTGACCAAAAAAAAAAAAAACGAAATAGGGCTCATTATAAAGAATGAACCTTTGCCAAAAAAAAAGACACATATAAAATTCCCTAAAAATATTATTCATGTGTCCTGAAAAAATGTTTTAAAAGTTCTCTTTCTGGGACCATGGTACAACACAACACCCCTGTTGTACCATGGTCAACAGGATGTTGTACCATGATCAACAGGATGTTGTACCACGGACCCTGCCATTAGTCATTAAAATTTAATGAAAAAAACTTTTATTTATTATTTAATAAACATTTAACGCTTTGACCAGGCTTATCCAATATAGTAAGATATCCTCTGCACAAAGAGAATTTGGGTATGACGTGTATAACATCAGCATTTGGGACTGTCATAATATCATCAATATGTGGGAAATGAAAACTATTCATATTTTTTCCACGTCGCATAATTTTGCATTGAAGAGACGCATCTTTTATTTCTTGAACTTGAGTAATAAAATATTTAAGTTCTTCCTTGTTCTTACGACCAGTGTAATGCAATTGAATTATAACATAGTCATCGGTATGAATTTCTCCAACTAAAAAAAATGAGAAATTGTGAGTATGTATGGACAGTATGAGTGCAACTCAGCCACTGAGATAATCATGTTACCTTCTTCACTATGGCCATCATTACCATCACTGGCAGATCCATTGCTTCCAAAACTCTCATCATCACTGGTATCGCTTTCAAAAATCCCATTCTCATCACTACTGATGCTCTCACACAACAAATTAATTGGTTGAATTGTAGATTATTTCAAAAATTTGGATGTAGACAATGTAGTTGGATTTTTTAAAACAGTTGTCAACAAAAATAGTCACCAAATATATCCCAAGACCTTCACTTTTGATTAGAATTAGTAAACAAATTAAAGGTTCACGATACAATGGAAAAAAGTGCTTATGGTATACCACATACCAATATTTACGTTTTTAATTTTATTCTTTTGTAATTTGTTTCATACAAAAACGCAATTAGATAATATTAATTACTTACTTCAAAGGAATATGATTACATACAATGAAATACGAAAATTGATATTTATTAATCTGAACCACATTCACAAAAATCCTATGAAAAAAATTTTTTGTGCTTTTTTCAATTCAAATCCTGATAACATCAAAAATATGAGGCCATTAAGAATGGCATACAAATGCAATGTTGTCAGATATGTACTTCATCGGGTGACATGGTTTATTTTTCCATGAGTCACCAGTGAGCCGAGAGGTCCATGGTACATGAGGACCATGGTACAACACTCTCCCCTACCTAATATACGAAACAAAATTACATTTACCCCCTTCTTGGGCTCTGAAAGTGTCTACGTATTGATTTAATCCGAAATTGGGTCAGTTCGGCCATAAATTCGAATTCGGCGCTCCAAAAAACATATCGTACCATTTACCATTCGTAATATGAGGAAAAATCATCTTAACCCTTTTTCTATGAACCCAAATGAAACCCATTAAAAAAATAAATAAATAACGGAACAGAAATAAATCAGCATTAATACTTAACCAGTCGACAAAAGAGAGGAGCAGAAGTTTTTTTCGATTTTCTTTTACGATCGTTATCATTTATTTCAGGATTTTTTGTCCATTTTCTCTTTTCACCTTTGACTACATTATAGTACTGGACCAGTAAAGTACGGACTTCCAAAATGGCTATAAATCTTCTTTGAAATGACACAATTTATTCTGGAAAATTTCTTGCAAATTCGTCCAGTGATTCTAAAGTGGGAGGGTTTCCAACAGTTTTTAGCCCTTAGTATTTTATAATTTGTAGAGATATAAACGGATCAATACCTTACAGGGGTGTAATAAATTATATGAAACAGAAGCAAATATGCTAAATTAAATAATCGAGTATCAAAAGCCAAAAAAAAAAAAAATACACTGAATGTTGCTTTTCTTTCATAGACTTAGTGCCAGTTTTTCCACCATCAGTTAAGAGCTCAGTTAGTTTAACTGGCAGATCGAGCACTAGCTGTGTTGAAAAACTGGCCTTTCATGAATTCAGATTAAACACGAAGTTTTAAAAGGTACTCTTTCATAATTAAAAAAAAAAATTATAAAAAAATCCCATCCCTGATGGCATTTGAATATGGGGTAATTTGCAAGAAAAAAACGCTATATTTTTTTGGCACCTTGCTTTGGAAAGTTGTGACAACTGTTGTGAAAATACGGCGTTATTTTTGCACTCGTATATGTCATCAAAATTTTAAAAAATCTGATGATGTCAGAGAAGCTGTTCTTTTTGCCTGTTGTGAGAGTCGTGGTTTGTTTTCAACATCACAGTTTTCTACACCTACTAGAAAGGTGATGTGTGAAAGTTGTGAAGTTGTAGAGTTCGTTTATTTTTTGACAACAGTTGTAAAATGTGACGTAATGATTTACACAACTTATCACAACTGTCGTCGATCTACATCACAATTTTTCACAGCAACTGGACATAAAGAACGAAGCTATTATATCGCTATAGCGATGATTGTGTTGAAAAACCAAGCATGTTGATAAGTGATAAGTGATAACAACCAAACCCAAGATGTTAGTACAAGAAGTACGTCACATTTCATTGCTTAACAGTAATTGCAATAAAAGCGTTTACAAATAGACAGTTTACCTTGGATAAGTAATGATTTAGCAATAAAAAAAAAAAAAAAGATTAAAGAAAAAAAAATCAAAAACTAGGTTGTTTTCGATCTTTTTGACAGAAATTATCCAAGCTGTTTTCAACTGACTTAGACCGGTGTTGATTGGTGCAGGCAGATGTCAAAGGGTTACCCTGCGGAATTTGGTGGTATACAGGACTGAGTTTAGCAGCATAAAACTGCCATCAAACAAACATTATGACGCGTAGAGGAAGGGCAGTTTTTGTTTTCTTACGAGAAAGCAAAACAGATTTCTTCCTGCCTACGCGTACCTTCAATTATAAAATCAATTATATATCAAAATTTTGTGTCTTAATCAGAACTAACATTCACCGGTGACTACAATATTCGAAGACGACTCTAATAAAACAGAGAAACAAAACTTATATGTATAGGGAGCTTCGAAACATGTTTCTACTACTCTGTAAGTACCTACATGGAACATATTTCCTCCCTTTGTCACAATAACACTGAAACAGTTTCTGTTTTATCCATACTTTTTATCGTTTTTGAAATTTTATTCAATTTTTCCATTCGAAATAAAACAGAAATAGTTTGAAAAACAGTATTTTACCATAAATCTGGATAAATACACTCGGTACTGAAACAAGCAGCTGATATCTTCGCTCCACCCCACTACCAGGAATTACATTTTTTTCTCCAATGCGGCGATGAATTTGAAATAATGTAGCTGAAATCCGAAATATGGAATGGTAAAACTGCAAAACTGACAGTTTCAATTATTTTTTTGGCGGCGAGGGAGAAGATGTATAATGGAAAAAATATGCCATCAAGTTTCTCTGGACAGGCGATCGGTAAGTTAAACTAATACTCTGGTGCAACTGGACTTCAGTAGGAACTGCCGTATAGAATTACAATTTTAAAAAAAAATAAAAGGCAAAAAAAGCTTTTTTATGCTTTCAGAGTTAATATTAATCAATACAAACCGATAAACCAATATGTAGAAAATCATTTGAGTAGCCTGTAATGATGCAAATATATTCAGTTCGAATGGCTACCATTTTACTGCTGTAACAAACGTTATTCACTACCCACTGAGTGCATAGAGGATCCTATAACTACACGGGTGTACCACAATCGCATCCACATAAAATGATACGTAATATTTTTCATTTTACGACAACGAGCGTACATTTTTTATTCCGACATCCGAAAGCGGTTCTAATAGGTAATCCATAAATTTAGTATCAATAAAACGTGCGTTTATGTGGACCTTCATATACGCTTAGGTGAAATAATAACGACATCGATGATGAACGTTTTAGGGTGCAAACAGTTACAACCACAACATTCTTCGGTTCAAAATGGATTGAATAACATCCAACATTGACGAGCCAACATCCGAAATCATGTTCTGTGGACTGCAATATACTGTATAATTATGTACTCGTGTATTTTGGTGGTATCATCGTGGCCTTAGGCAAAATGCAATACCCATAGGCTGCCAGAGCAAAGGTTACGTTTTGACAACACCTACACAAAATTTATACCTACACAACTGCTGCTGTTGGCTTCATTTTTATTGCATCGTAGACACTAAATTTTATTCATCAAAATGGCGAGGCTGTTTTTTTCTTATCAAATGTATAACCTAAATGCCTTCTTCCTTTTACGCAATACTGAAAATAAGTTTATGTTAAAAATAAGTTTTTAAAAGATAAGCTGTTATTAAGTAGGTGTTCTATTGAAAATCTACTTATTAATTTTGATGTCATGGAACGACCTGTTGATGGGGGTGGTACGTTTTTCGTTTTATAACTGGAGGAAAATTTTGGAACCAATAACTAAAATTCATATACATATATATATATATATGTCAATTTCTTGTTATCACGGTACAGGTCTTAATTTTAATCCGATAGTCACGAAATATGGAACGAATATTAGTACTCAGCCACCTGACCTATTGATTTTGTTGCGGATCGGCCGTACGGTACTTCCGATATGGCTATTAAATTTCTAATTTTCGACCAATAGCTACGAAATTTGAAACAAAAATTCACTAAAAATATATTATAACTTGCTATAAATTTTGGTGCGGATCGGAATTTTTTTTTGTGACTAGTTTATTAACATATTTAATTTAGAAATAGTTTGTTGAAAAGAGCTTATTACTAACGATGATAGGGGAGTTTATTATTTAAAAAAAAATTAAGTTCTTATCATTCTCAGTTATGGAGATTGTGGGGACTCACTGGTATGAGGTTTAGGGGCTCAGACCCCTCAATGACAGTCGCTGTCCCAAAGGGCTGGCAAATAATCGCCCTTGCGACATCAAACCAAACAAATTACGTTCAATTGTAATTACCTGCATGTACTTGCAGGTAATGTACGAGTACCAAATTGTGACTTATCTCAACAATGAGATGATGTCACAATCCGTACACAAACTGGTCCATCATCTCTTATCACTACAAGAGATGACGCAACCGGGCCACCCTCACTTACATACGTATTCCTTAAGTATGTGTGTATGTGTGCGTGTAATTAAGCCAGTATATAAACCATCCGAACTGGCTCTAAAATTGCCAGTGTTTGCCCAGGTTTTGGCTTACCCGTATGTTAAATATGAAGTGGCTGAACACGCTAAAATTCTGTTGAATTTACCTTCTGGTAAGAATACTTTCTCATGACAAAGTATTCCACAGAGATGTTTCCTGGTGTGGTAATTTTTGTCATTTTTATGGAATGACCCTTTCTTCATCCAAAACCTATCACAAATGTCATAAGTATTCAGCAATACATTGTATAAAAAAATGATTAAAATTAAAATGCTGTTTTTATTTCCCTTAATATTAAGCTGCGGCACTCTCCTGTAATCCTCACATCAAATAGTCATTAGACCTGTGTTTAATTCCCAATTCGTAGCTTGAAAATTTTTTTTTTTTTTTACAAATCCCTTATGGTGTATAAAGTAATGCATAGGCACGAGCTGGTGCATAAAGAATTTACAGACATACAAAAAGAAATACATGTGCATAAAGTGGTGCATGAAGCAAAAAATTATGTATAAAGGATTTACATTATGTATTGTTCTAAAATCGTCCACTTTATGTGCACATAATTGTTTACTTTATCGAAAGATGATGAAAAAAAAATATTATTAAAAAGTTCTTCCAAGATGAAGTTACAAGATTCATTCGACACATTTAATTGATAACTTCTTCGGCAAGAAATCGAAGAGTTACAAGCAACTGAAGTTCAGAAAACAGCGACCAAACATATCTAAAAAAAAAAATGGCCAAGTTTGAGGAAATCTTAAATAAGCAATTAACTATTTTCTTGATTTCCACTTACTTCTGTTTCAAAGGTAAAATAGTATACAGCGTCTGTCTCATTTTCAGATGTGGTACACTAGTTTTTGAAGCATTAATTCAAAATAAGACCAACTTACAAGGTAAGACATTTTGAAATTAGCATCATACAATTGATTTTGATCTTGTACACCACAAACAACAAACTTTTCAGCAGTATGCTGGCTTATTCCATCCTTGGAATGATTTTAAAACAATAAAAATTCCATAATCAACTATTTCAGATACAAACTCTATAAAGTAATTTATTTATTTTTTTCACTAATTAATTAAAATTATCGAGGAAATAATTAATTACAATTAATTATTTATTATAAGTATAAATAATTCACGCAAATTAGAATTTAAAAAGGAAATAATTTATGGAAAGCTGTATTTTGGTACATACGTGGGCTTTACCATATTTAAACATAACCATCAAAAAGTCCCAAGGTGAGGCACACAAGCCTCTCCTTCAGGAGAGTTAAAATTGTGGTGCAGTGGAGTTTTTAACGCATATCCAGCTTAATTTTTATCTGAGCCAAATACTGTTCAAACTAAATTGAAAGAAAACTAAAAAATCTGTAGTAAAATATTCTACCCTTGTTTTGATAGAAGCACAGTTTTTACATAAATCACCATTGAAAATACCTATTCAACGTAGTAATCACAAACAAAGTCATGCATCTATATCAATACAGCATATGAGTTCAGTTCTTCAATAATTTTAATTTTGTTAGAACAATTTTTAGCTCAGATGAAAGTTAAACCAGATAAACATGAAAATGTGACTTGCCCCACCATTTTAATCCTCTTGAGAAACACTCGCGTTCCTCGTATTGAGAATTTTAGGTTGTTGTTAAAAATGGTGAAGCCGACGTGTACACAAAAATTCAGTTTTTTTATAAATTAATTCCTTTTTAAAAGTCATTTTTTGAGTCAATTTGTTAGGACTGAAACATAATTCTAGCCTACAGTTTATTATCCTACCAACAGAAAATATGTGAATTATGTAAACCTGCGTAAACGAGCACCAGTTTTGTTTTTTTCGTGATAACAGAACTTCATGCGCGTCATTTTACGCATTTGGCAGGGTAGTGTGTGGCCGCCTCTTCTCTTTGGAACGGACCAGTTTATGACGTCATTGTCTTACGAGCGACTGTTTTTCTTCGTACCACTTTCTCGTCGCCTTCGCCTAATCCCAGATCAAAGCCCTCTCTCTGTCACTCTCTCTCTCTCTCTCTTTCTTCTCACTCTCTTGCTCTCCTTTCGTTTCTTTCTCCTTTTTCTTTTTCTCTTTTTCTACACGGTAAGATTCGACTATGAAGAATAGTTAGAGAAACTGGTTTCCAAGCACCGAGACGCAAGTTCGTATTTTAGAATGCTGGAGAAATACATTAGTGCTGGTTGCAGTTTGGACATCCGACGTTGAGCGACAGTTCGCGTTCATCATGTGCCGTTATTAAAGAAAAATTTCGTTTACCACAACTGCGCGATTCTTTACCTCAAATTTTTCAAAAATATGAAAATGTCATATTACAAGTGGATGTGATTTCTCATCTTTCGGCGTGTAAGTGAATTTACTTAAATCAGTGCAGAAAAAAGAAAAAAAAAATGAATGTAAATGCACCTTGAGAAGACAACGGAACATGTCCATCGAGGTGAAAATATTCCATTTTAAGTTTCAACTGAAGAAAGCTTAGGGTAAGTTGGTACGGTTGGATTAAATTTTATCTTGAATAATTTAAAAATTACGTCTATAAGTTGTGAACTATTCGCTCCTCCCTTTGTTGTGATATAAATTTCTGTGTTGGAGGAAACAAATCCCTGAATTATGGAAAAATTTTAATCATTATTGCTGGAGTAGCCGATAATTTTGAACTCTTCCAAAGGCATTCATTTAAAAAACAATCTAATATGCTACTACAGCTGTACCTTTAATGTGAATCTCATAGGAGAATTTTATTAGAAACTATTGGCAGAAAACCTCTGATAAATGGGTTCAATTTCAAATTAATCTGGTTTAAAATTTCATATTGAGAGGTAACGCAGACGTTAGAACAAATAAATTTTATTCTCAAGTGAACTAAAAAAATGTTCTTTTGATTTATGCAAAGACAGTTACACAGGTTTTCGAATTTGAAGCTCATTTTCCGTTATGAATAATAGTTTGGAGGATAAACTAAAACATTTTACCGGATTAAGTATAAAGCTTCGGTGCATTTTAGGTGAATCAGCATTTTATGGCAAAATTTTGACTTAATCTGAAGTTAATTTAGTACCATTCAAGAGTAAATTATAATGACGTAATTTAGGAGTAGGTCCACTTACAGGGTTTTGAGTTTGAAATTTTTGCTTGAATTTAAAATTTTTTTCAAAAAAGAATACGCTACACTTCCATAAACAAGCCAAATGATGAAATGATAAAATTTTTTTGAAAACTATTAAAAAGTTGAGAATATTTAACACGACAATTTAAAATCGAAAGAAATAATGCGACGATAAAATTTTTCAAAGTATTGATTTGAATAAACTATTTAAATCGAAGTTGGTGAACACGAAAAAATTTCAAAACTCTTCCACAGAATTTCAGTTCGCATTGCCCTCTGATACTGAAAAAATATTAATGATTTCAGAAGCGAATTTTCAGTGGTTTGAAAAATTCAGAATTTTTAGATCTTTTAATTGGATCATAAATTTATTTTTTCCCAACCTGATTCTGTTATTATCGCAGGTAGAAAAACAGAATATTTATGTACTTATTTGAAATTCTCGTGAATTCGTAATCGTCAAAAATTTTACGTTAAATTTTGAGATCGAATCAGAAAATGTGTATCGATCCATTTTTTATGTGAAATGCATGGTTAAAAATTACTTCTCCATGAAAAATTCACAGAAAACTGCCAATATCAAACAAATCAGGAATTTTAGTTGAAAACAAATAAAATGTGTCAGTTTTATCCCATGAATAGCCACTCCTTCTATATCCATACCATAAATCATCTACTGTCCGTCAATTTCAACCATAGGATTCAGTACATAATGTTTTTTTTACTCTGTAAATTGAACAAAATTTTACGGAAGCCACTTCTGAATAAATTATCATAGAATGAAACTGAAAAATAGTCATTACATCTGAAATAAACAGTTGCCTTCGAGGTCATGTTAAAAATTGAAAATTTGAATGCAGTATGACTTTGTTTTGGAGGAGGCGACGATGGAGGCATCGAGAATCAAGTCAATCGGGTCTAAGTATAAGATGAAAGACCAGAAAATTAGAGCAGGCCTACCTGATACGAAATCCAACACTAAATTAATCATTCATCGATAAGTTAATCTGAAAAATGAAACATAATACGCGTCGGGTCGCCATACATAGCATACTTACATAAAATAGTTTTTGGTGTATTTGGGATAGATAGGTCCACAAATTAGCTGTGGTAAAGAGTAGACAACTTGACATGAATACTGAACCGAAAGTAAAAACCTGCAGGGCTTCAGCACTCACGACAGGATCAACGATGGTATAAAATGGAATAATTAGATATGATTCTGAGAAAAATCGATCCTCACCTTATTCGGTGCTCGTACATCAGCAGACTTTATCATCTCAGTTTTACTTAAGTCAGATTTTAACGTATTATTTGTGACCATTAAAAGGACGACGGAACATCAAATTGGACTTGATAAGTATCCGAGAAATAAAAAAACAAATAGGGAAAAACTTAAAACTCCAGCGCAGCAATACTTCGCCAGAAAACACAACTCGCCAATTTAAATTTTCAATTCAATAAATAATTCTAAATTCCAAATGCGTGAAAAAATTGCAAAAATCAATCGACACTTATCGGTATCCAAAAAACGTATCAATCTATCGAAATTTCAGAGTTACAGTTTTGAATAAAATAAGTAAAATAACTTTTTACGCCGTGAATACGGAAAATATACTTCAAGCAACGCAGGCAACTTTTCTCCACCAATTTTCTTTTGTTTTACATTTTACACGGAAACTACTGAACAAATAGGCACCAAACGCGGCCCTACCAGATCCGGTTCTACATAAGAATTACATTTCGTGAAAATTTCAGCTCTTTCCTTTCAGTGTTTCCTCAAAATCCAGAAAAAACCAATTTTCCGCAATTTTTTCATTTCCATTTTTCTCAAAAACTATCGAACAAACTTCTATAACACTTGTACATACATAATGACCAAATTCCATGAGAATTTCAGCCCGATCCCTTTTATTGTTTCCTCAAAATCTTGGACCAACCAATTTTCCACGAATTATTTTTTCTCCAGTTTTATCAGACAATACAGAACCAATGGACAACAAAGTCCTACGTCAGACCTGGTTCTACATAATGACTACCTTTCGTGAAAATTTCAGTCCTATTGCTTCCGCTGTTTTCTTAAAACCGTGAACGCAAATTTTGAGCGATACATACAAATATATAAAGAAAACAGAATATAAAGAGGCCGACTTTTTTTCTCATTGGATATACTCGTTTATCAATGTCAGAATAGAAGTATATCATGCTCCGTGTTTTCCTACGTTAATATTTTTTCATCGAGAGCAGTTTACTTTTTTATTTTTAGGTCGTCATATACCCATATTACATTACCTGTTGGCTTTAAAAAAAATGTTGTGAAAGTATTATGTAGATACTTTGTGGTTGGTAGTGAAGATCATCAAACATAAACGCTTCAACCACTCAAGTTGATGTTACCCCTTCTATGGTTCCTTAAAAATAAAACTTCGTACAATAAAATGTTTGAATGCTTTCAACTCTAAAACTATTGCGCTAATGAAAAGTAAGTACATATATGACCTAATTTGTTGAAATTTTTATGAGAAAACTCTCCACGAAGGATAACATTTTTTGCAGAATTGATCCCAGGCGAGAAAATTACGAAGACAAAAGTGAAATAGGTATGGTTTAAAAAATTTTGGAGAGGTGAGAGGGAACATGAACTTGAAAGGTGGTACGTATTCGATTTTACACAGTTCGCCTCCTAATACAATAAACCTTCGAAGGGAAAAACATTATCCTAAATTTTTTCAAAGAAAAACAGGTATGGTAATGTGGCGAACCTTGGTCCGCCACTCTACCTGAATAAATACACATACATAAAAAATATAAGGTGGAAATAGGAAAATGGCTCCACCAATCAGATAATTTTCATCATCCACACCCCTAACTCTTTGGCGAAATGAATTTTCATACTTCGTTGGCAAGCAAACTGGATAAAATGAATTGATAAATAAATTTTATGATTTTTAATCGACTTTGAAAAAAAAATCGAGGTTATCGATTCGATCCGTACAAATGTTTTTTTTTATTTTATTTTTTTATGTAGCATAATTTCTCTTCACAGGTCCCACCCCCAGGCCCTGCCCCTGCACTGAATACAATAGTTTTATTTTTTAAATGCACTAAAAAGTGAAAAATAATTCTTTAAAAATTTCTCCAGCGAGATCTAGGTCTTAGAACTGGAATTATTGAAATCGGCGCTCTTTTCCTTTACCAAGTAGGCTTTATACCTACGTCAATTCCTTATAATTTTATACGACAAAACTTTTTAATTAGCGCCGACTTCAATAATTCTAGTCCCTAGATCTACATCTTACTGGAGAAATTTTAAAATAATTATTTTTCACTTTTTAGAGCATTTTTCATTCTTTTTTTTTTAAGTTTGTTCTATTACTTGAAAAAAATTGTCAGTTTTCAATAACGACAATAAGTAGCCTCAGTTGAAAGAGTGATAGAAATCCGCTGAGAAAAACTTCCGCACTATTTTCAATAATTAATTTCAAATAATAATAAGTTAAGTTGATCTACATTCGTAGAAAAATGCGAGCCTACGATGGAAAATTGGTGCGCATAGGAATTCGTTATTCAACTTTCACTCCATAACGCAAGTATCTGCCTGTAAACGCATTTATTTCTTACGTAGAAATAAATGAGTCTGCTTTCATTTAGATTTTTTCATCAAATGAAAACTGAAAAACATTGTCAGATCATTCCGAATGTATGCTTTGAAAATTTCACCTCATATTTCACTCGAAATATATTTAATTTAATTTTTTGGTGTTAATAAGAATGGTTCCAGCTGGCGAATCTCTCTCACCTACTTCATGTACTTGGAGTGCGTAATTCCACGGAGGTTGTGATACAGGTATCTGCTTCACGTTATGTTCAGATCAAGCACTGACCTTGTCTAAAATTCACTCGTCATTTTGTCGAGGGCGATAATGTTCTGTTCAGTCTATTCGAATCGGACGACGAACAATTTTGATTTTTATTTTTCTGTTGAACCATCTTCGGTATCCGTATTTCAGATTCCAAACCTGAAAAATAGGTTTCGAATAATTTAAACTTCCGTAACAGTAACAAAGATTTCAATAATGAATAGCGCCCACAAGGCTCGTATAAATACAAATCTTACATAAACTCGTGCTTTACTTTCAAGCATGAGGGAGTATTTTGTCAGTGGTTGATCTAAGATTTTGTCAAGGGGGTTAATTTTTTTTCTTGAATAATGAATGCATCACAGTAAGCGGTATTACGTTAAACTAAACTGAAATAAGTTTGTTCAGTTTTTGGCTAAATCCGTCACTGTGTTTTCTTATTGAATTTTTTCCGATTTAATTTCTTTCGAAGCTCGGAGAGAATTATAGTTTGGAGTAAAATAAAATCTCACCTCCTGTTTTCAACGCTGGAGGGAGCCGCATATCTTCAGTTTTCAAAATCTTGAGAATTTTAATGCAGAGCTCCAAATACTTGCGGCTTGAATTTCTTCGAGAGGTTCACAGAAAATTTATTATAATTTGAAAATACTCTAGAAAACTATAATATGACCCTCTCAATGCCTTTCTTTTTAACTCAGCTTTAGAAGAATTACGGAAATTTAAAAATTTAGAAATAAAATTTTAGTAAAACTTTAAAACTGCTCTAACGCTACTATCTTGGCACCTGAAATACGAAATAAAACAGCTTGAATCGCTTGTTGCATTATCAAAAAACTAGAAAAAAACGTGGTTCTCAAAATCTGAGTTGTGGGTAGGAATCAGGATATGTTTCAGAAACAAGCTTTTGGAAAAATTTGCCACCGATTCATCGTAGATATTTAACTTTAGTTGGTATCAATGAATTAGAAACATTTCTCCACAACGACAGTCGTACATTGAAAATTACACATATTGTATCTTCCTTTTTATATTTCACAAACATTTGCTACAATCATTGAAATGACTACTGATAAAAATAACGTTACTATCTTATCTGGTAGCATTATATCCACTACCTGTAATTTCCGTCTGTTCAGACAAGAAAATATTTTTATTTCACACTTTGCCGATAACATAATTATACATTACATACATTATTATGTCGCAGTTAAAATCAAATATCATGAAAATTCGAAAATTTTCTGTTCGAAGAAAAAACGTTGACAAAAGGACTTGATATTCTCAATTTTGCATATTTGCTTTATTAATTTCAGTCGGAAATATAAATTTTTTTGGTTTCTGATTGTTTATCAAATTACGTTTTCCCCTGAAATTAACCCAGTCAAAATCATTACATCAATAATGCCTAAAATTTACAATAATTCTGAGGCAAATAAGAAAAAGGCGACAAAAGCAATAATTAGTTCACCAAATTATCTTTGCTGACTGAAATTGTCTGGTCAATTATAAAATTAATTCACGATATCGACTGATGTCTTTCAATATTGACTTAATTCACCTTTTTAAAGTTATTTATGTAGATAAGTACTTGAACGAAAACCATTCAAAAACGTTAATTCCATAACTCTAATCTCAAAAAACAAAAAGTTACACTTCTGTCTAATTTTAGCAGGCATTTTCATCAAATTGGGATCAATAGAAGAGATCAAGTCTTTTTGGCGACTTTTTCCATTTTACCAAGGAATTTTTGTAAAATCTGATTTACTTAATTGACTGCGACAAATAATATATGAATATTAGCATACTATAGTGGTGCACAAAATCTATATTTTTCTTGAAATATTAGGATTTCCAACATCGATATTTTCCCCAAAAGAATCGATAGTTTCATCCCTATTTTTTTCACATTTTACCGTTAGAATTTCAAGGTTACAATGAGATTGAAAAATTCCAACACAACTCTCACAGCGTCTGTAAGTTTTATTTCTACGGTTCTTCAAGATTTTATCGTTTAACAATGAATATACTGGGAAGTGGAGGCTCCACAAGAAGCGCTACATTCGCTTCATATTATCACATGATGAAAACAGGACGACGTATTTTTCCCATGTACTTTTTCATACGAAAAGAATTTGAATTGATTTTCTGAAAATGGGGAATACTTTAATACAGATGATCAACAATCGTCAGAGGATAATCTTTAAATCCTACCCATTTGTATGATAAAAACTCATTTTTAAAAGAAATTTTCGCATTACAAGATCAATGCATCTTATACTTATTTTCATCTAATATCCAGTTTTCCGCTGGTTACTATCTTCGCCACTAGAGGGCGTATCTTTTACCTCCATTATCCAATAATCGAATTCTCATTTTTCAATCATTTATTAGCGGGTAATTAGATATGGGAAAAATATTGATATGTATCGATATTTCAAGCATCGATAAAAAAAAAATATTTATATTTCGCACCACTAATGTACACAGACGAATTAGGAAGCCCAAAGGTGCATATTTGCCATAAATACCAAGCCTAACGGTCACTTAAGAAGAGTAAATTAGAGCTTTGTAAAAATCGCAGTGCATATAAAATATTTTTTCAACACACGTAGTTTAGAGTGAGGAGCTTACTTTCAAATTTTTGCCCTGTCTTCCTACAGACAGTTTGGTATACAAAAATATACACTTTGATTTCATGGAACTTGTTGAGAGTATCACTCACCTTCATTCTTATACTTTATGTTTCATCATACATTTGCGAAGGGCCCTTTATATCATAGATTCCCACCCCAACAAAAATTTTTTCGACATGAATGTCCGGTGATTTGACCTCTTAAGAGGACCTCGATTTTTGTGATATTGTGCTTGTATGTAATCTTCTTACATTATAGGCATATACCGGGTTTCCAATAATGTCTTTTAGTGTACATGTATCATGTAGTACGAATACAGTACACGAAATATGATTGCAAGTTTCACAAATTGATTTTTATTTGTTTTTTTACCAAGAGGAACCAGTACAAAATAGATAGGCTACTCAAATTCGATAATTTTAATTCACATCTTTCCATTCTTTGTAAAATATATTCATTCGAAGACGGTAGTGGCTGTTCCAACTGAAACAGGTAAAATAGTGATAGAGTTACGCAATCACGACAGCATGTTTTTGTTCCCAAAAACGATTTTAAAATTAGTTTAAACAGAATTTGTCAACGTGCCAAATTCCCAATTATTCGAGTCCTTGAAGAACGGCTCCTCATTTCGCCAGAAATCATTTCGTCATTTTTAATTAGAGAATAGAGACGGAAAGTGTTTAATTTACTTTGTAATTCGTTAGACGACTGTCACGATGCAATCGCAACAAAAATCATGACCGCAATTTCGGTCGAAATCTATTCCATAAACTATTTGCAGCGGTTAAGTATTCTCGATGTCGACGAACACGTCCTCAGGATAATAGTATAACATAATTTTGAATTACTTCGCCAATATCCACAAAGCTGCACAACGATATAAATTCAGAAACAGACGGCGTCGATGGATCAAAAGAAACCGAATCAAAATGGTGGATTATTCAAACATTTTTCTGAAAAATTCACAGCCATTTTACACAGACGAGTATGTAATTCGAAAAATATTTCAGCAGACAACTACCGAAAAAGGCACTGAAGATGCAACCAAACCTTCAATAACTTCTCATAACTTACCTTCGAGATACGCGAAAGCAAAACTAAGACCAAGTTGCATGAAGAGTATGGTAGTCTGACTGTCTTGATCCTGGTCTAACACACTAGAGTCTTAGTCTTGGTCTTGTATCTTCGAGTCTACGTTTTAGTCTCAATATTGTTCACAAGATTTTCATTGTTTAACAGTCAGTCATGTCCTTCCAAAAAACAAAAAAAAAAAAAACCTCAACATAACCACGAACATTAAAATAAGGAGAAAGAAAAACATTAAGTAATAATTATGGTAAACAATAAATTTATTACACTTTAGGCACCTAAAAATTGATTTGAAAACTCGTACTTAATTTGGAAAACCAACAAAGGTTACACTCAAATATGAGGCGTTTGGAAAAAATTTGTCTGAAGGAATTTAGGTATTCCAAACATAGTCAAAATTATCACGTTAATAATAGTCAATATAAACTTTACCCAAAAAAAGCAGGAAGTAATTAAGTTGAAGTTACGAAATACAGTGGTTATTCTAAAAAATTACTGCATTCAAAAATTCCTTTTTTATTATTTTCATCTTAAAAATATTTAAGTAGCAAGATTGCGAAAACTTCACAGTTTGTTAATATTTTTATCCGATCCTTTGACTGTCTTGGCCCTGCAAACAGGAATGTAGCTACGGAGGGGAGAGGGATAGACTCCACTCCAAAATACTTTTAGAATTGAAAAAATTGACTAGGTGCTAGTTGTATGTATAGTTGGAAAATCATGGAATTTGGTAAACTTTTTTTTAGGAAACTTCAAAATTTTGCAACAATTGGAAATTTTAGAGTAGGAAAAATTGGCAATTGTATATACTATAATAATTGGAAAATCATGCCAGTCAATGATTTTTTCTTGTTTTTTTATCTACTGGGAATTTCAAAAATTTCAGTTGGCAATTCAACGTCGAATTTCGATTTTGAAAACTGAGTCTTTGTATTGGTCTGACCATCGTAGTTGTTGGTTTAGCACTTTCTGTAAGACCGAGATAAAGGCAGAAATTTCAAGATCAATAATTTTCAATACTAAATAAAAGGGCCAGAGAAAGAAAATCCGGGCTCAGCAAGTCATAATAATTAGATTTCAGCAAATAATGAATTTTCCAAATTTTTTTATAGTGTACCCAATTTGAAAGGGCCCTGAACCTTCTCAGAAATTCTAGGCCCAGGAGAATCTCCCCTTTTCTCCCGCTCTCTCCGTCTCTGCTAAATAACTGTTGAAAACTTCAGTTAAAATTGAAATCACGTTAATTACTGACGTCCTCTTAAAAGTACCTACCAAAACAAACAATTAGACAATATATGCTACAAATTTTCGCAATTTTCTGAAAGTACCAAACTTACTTTCGTCTTTCTAAAATTAGGTAATGCTGAAAATTTTTACCGACTAAAATTTAATTCGAAAACATTGGAAATTCGTCCAAGTTTGGGTTTAGGTTAGGTTGATAGTTTAATAGCCAGTTTTTGCGAACCGAGAAATCATTAACCTATCAACTACGGACATCATAATTTACGATTTTGTTAGACGTCGAAAAAAATTCTATCCTCAACGCTCTACTTTCCATAAAATTACGCTGCAGAAAAAACTGGAATTCTGATTCGATTATGCCTTTTTCTCATTAGCATTCTGATGAGCGACTTGAACGAATACAATTTTTTTCGCTTTTGTCCAAACGAATTTTAATAAAAAAATCGATAATTCGTTTGGCTAGAGAAACTTATTATTGTTCGCTGCTTTCTCGTTGCACCTGTTTAACAAGTGCCTAAAAACATGAGCAAAAAAAAAAAAAAAATTCAATAAAACGTAATTTTAACGTTTGAAGGCATTTCATGGCACACAGCAAAATTTCAGATTTTCGCATCTCCGGGAGAAAAATTCGATGTGATTCGGTATCATAAAAAATATTCTACCACGTCGTCGTTACATAATCTGAACGACCTTCATCAATCTGATGTTTTTATTATTTTTATTTTCTATTCGAAGTTTGTTAAATGTAGAAATTATTCATTCGTAGTTCGAATAATGTTCAATTTTTCATGTTTCAGAACAAAAATAAAATCAGTTTGAGCATACGAAGTAAAAATTTGATACCAAAATCCATTGTTAACGCTCTGTTGGTTATTTACTAACCACATCAGAATCCGGCATTATTATGCAATCACTATTTTCTGATTGTGCGGCAAAGGGTCTAGCACGGTAAGCATATTAATTTGAACCCCAGAACCAAATATGATAGTTTACTGCCTATATTGTTTTATTTCCTTCCTCTCGTGGTGTTGCCTGATGCCTCTGAATACTATTTTAATGGATTTATTGTCTATTTTTACATTTCCAAAGACACTGTAGTCGGTTAGTCAAGACGGTCCACGTAGGAATCTTGAGAATTTTTTCATGCATCAACGTCTGTAATGACTGTATAGATGATTCACGCATTTAATGTTATAGGTCCACGTCTTAGCTCCATTTGGTGTGCTATTAACCAAACATAATATCTCGCACTTTTATGAGTCTTTGGAATTTCAAGGTTCAGTGATCTATCGGATAGTACCAGCTTGCATAGCACCAATTTTCCATTTTATTTTTAAAAATAATTTAAACCTTTGGTTACAATTACAGCATACCCAGTATTTAAAAACGGGTCACTTCTATTCTACAATTATCGATCTTCAGTTCATCGTTATCACTTATCTCAGGATTAACTATCATAATTTTAATCGAGTCCGTATCAATGGAAGCAGTTTTTTTACCAGCTTCATTTAACACATCTAGGAAGGCTTTTAGATCTTCCTGATATTCTGCCAAAAGTACGGTATCATCAGTATATCTGCAATTATTAAGAGCGATTCATAATTAATTTTGCCATAATAATTTACACCGAAAACTGAATTAAAAAACGTGAATAATCTTCGAACTTCGTCGACCGTCCTTCGCAACAATTGACCAATTTCCAAAATTTTACAACGCTGGCCTCAACTCTTCTCAACACATATAGAACTGTTCCCGCAGAATGTGGGCAACGCTATGGCTCGTTATTGTTGAAATTTCTCATTTCTGGCAACGAAGGTTGCTGGAAAAACGAAGCAAGAACGCATTTCTGATGGAATGGAAAAACCCACACTACCTACCACTCTCCATCACCCTTATACGACTTTCACACGCGACGCCATTCATCAAACACGCCTTCCAGCTAAATAAAATTTAAAACGTAAATTTACTTGTCAAAATTCATCCACAAACGTACTCCACCTCCACCGACCAGTTTATTAGCCTATACTATAGTGTTTCGCAGAAAAATAATTGTTTTTTGTGCAAATCTTGGGTGTTTGACGAAGGGGCCCGGTCAAGATGTACCACCCAGTCTCAGGTTACATCTCCGTAATATACCTATCCAATAATAATAATTATTATTATTATTATTATTATTATTATTATTATTATTACTGTCTGTATCGCATTCGGTCATAGAACTCCAGAGTAACTCGTTATAAAGTACGAAGAAGAAGAAAAAGTAGCTGGAAGCAAAAAAAAAAAAAAAAAGAACTCCAACTCGTTATTTATAATCGAAGTACGAGAGTTAAATTCTTCTTATACGCACTGGAATATATCGGATCAATGCGCACTAATAAATGGTTTTTAACTAGCCACTACCTTTCGATATACATACAGGTGTCACTGCCACCATTTCAGCAACAATAATTCATCAGAAAATTTTTCCGAACAGAGCATCGCGTTAAATTGTTCCTAATGAACTTAATTAAGCGTTAGTTTTGATCCTAAAATTTCTACAACACCGAAACCAAGATTAAAACCACAACTCAACTGTGCAAGACCAAGACCAAAACTGCCTTGATCCTAATCCTGCTTTCTATCGTCGCAATAAAAGTGCTGAATAAAACAATTTTAGCATCACTTTTAGAAAATTCATCGATCCATTAGCAATTTAAGGAATCATTATTGGCAACATAAAGGTAAAAATTTGGTTCGATATAGCGTTATTCGAAATAACTTTGAACCTCAAGCTTAACATCTTCAATTTATGTTATGCTACTCCATATACTTTCCTAATCCATCTTTCCTTGGTCATAAAAATATCCTAAACACGTACTTATATAAAGATCAAACACCACAAACCTCCCAAAAAATTTCTAACCACCCAAAGAGACAAACGCAATCTCGAAACTAACCGTCCTCACGACTGAGGGTCGAAATTAACGATTTCAGAGGGCGCTGCAAAAGATGCTTCCAAAAGTCATAAAATTTTTTTTATTAAGTAATCATTCTTTTTGGAAGCTTTCTGTGGACTGAGATACTTACCTGGTTAAATTTTGATGGGAAATATAAATATAGTTAATAAAATAGGTAAGCTTCGCGGGTTGCAAGTGAATTCCAGAACCATAACTAAAGCAAAGTTAGTTACCCAGAACGAACCCACCTCCCAAAAAAGTGTACCTGCACTAAACCACACATGTAAGAAGTTTTACTTTGCTCTTCAATAAACATATCCAAGGATGTATCACACAATAAAATTAATAAAAAATTTTCCTAATCAACCCTTCTTAAGGGGGTGGTTCAATTCAAAAATTACCAGTAAATTTGAACTCACAACTTTGAATACCGTAATTGACATATCACTTTTGTTTACAAGAAAAAATTATCCTAATCCCTGTTTGGAGTCACAGAGGGCCCAATCAATGATTCAATCCAAAAATAAACAGAAAATTTAAACTCAACGCCTCAAGAAGCATAATCGATGATGCATCCATCACTCAATTTTCAACCCCTTGCTTATTGAAATTCAGAATACGAACTGATCGTAGGACAATGTGTAAAATTTATAATTTTGCTTTTCGTTTTACGACGTTAATTTTTGCAAAAGTTGTTAGCAATTAAAATGCAACACTTTTGCTGGACATCATTACCACGCAGTCAATAATTCTACCACTCCGAATACAAAAACGCAGTTCTATGAAAAAAAAAAAAAAACTCTTCTCTGGAAATTAGTCTTGGCTCTTGGACTGAGTCATAATTTTGTTCATTGTCTGATACAGGCATGCTACATATCTCAATAAAAATTAATCCTACAATACAGCAGATAACATGGATGTGGGGACTCACTGGTATGAGGTAAAGGGGCTTGGACCCCTCAACGACAGTCGCCGCCCCAAAGGGCAGGCCAATTATTCGTCTATATGACGTTAAACACACGAAACTCGTTTGATCGTAATTACCTGCATGTACTTGCAGGTAATGTACGAGTACTGAATCGTGACACGGTACGATGATGTCACAATTTGTACACGAACCAGCCAGACATCTCTTATCTCGGTAGGGGATGATGTGACCTGGCCATTCTCAATAACGTACGTATTACCTTACGTACGTGTGTTTGTGTGTGTGTGCCAAAACCAGTATATAAACTCTCAGAACCGGCTCTAAAATTGCCAGTGTTCGGTCTGGTTCTGGCTTACCCGTACTTACGTATGAAGTGGCTGAACACGCTTAAATTCTGTTGAATTTCCTTCTGGTGAGAATATCTTTCACGACAAGGTATTCAACAATGGACTTCGACGTTAAATGATCAAATTTCTCAGTAGAGGCTAAAACTGGTTTGGAAATAAAAGTACGTACATTACAGGTACATTTACATTTTTCCAGATTGAATAAGAAGAGCCTATCTTCTGAAATGTCACTCAAGGTATTTTTCAGATGTGTACAAACGAGCTTTCAGATTTATCTCGAAATGTTGCCTAAATAAAAATGATATTCCAGAACAAAAACGAGTGGACGTTCTTATGGTGACGTCATCTGTACGGTTTGTTATTAAATACCCGCCAGAGAATGCCGATTTACATTTTCCGACAAGCTCTTCGCCAGGTGAATAACCCGAGAAACACCCTGTATACGAAGATCCAACGCCAATACGACTGCATTCGAAAATTACCGCATACTTTTCATATCTGATAAAAACAGAATCTTCACCGATGCAAAAATTACCTAAGCACCTTCGTCTACTTCGAATAAAATCAAGTTATTTACTTCATTAAAAAGAGACGTTCGATACGATCAGACTCTGAAGCCGCAGCCGCATAGAGCGCCGTGGTCGACGTGGAATTTCGTTTTTGTTGTTGTTGTAATAGTAGTTATTTTTTTTTGTTTTTTTTCATAACCAGTTTTTTGCAAAATAATTATTTTGCACATTAGACAGCCAGGCTTTTTGTTACGATGGGGAAGGCCGGCAAAAGAAAAATTCAAGCATCAAAGTCTCAAGTCACAGTATGTCTGGAGGATGAAGAATGAATACTTCTTAATGATTGTCAATAGCATTCGGTAGCTTCAATTAAAAATTAAAACTTTTTTTTTCCTTTGTTTTTTATAGACCACACATCTAGAACAGTTTTTTCTTTCTTCCTTTTTTTTCCCTTTTTCACCTTCAACGTTCTCTATTAAGTTGGATGAGTTACAAATTATTGTATTAAAATCGAATTAAATGTCTTCGGTGTGACGGTATAGCCTATACGGCTACATACAGAAGCCAAAAATCAATTAACATAATAAATCATTTTCGTAGTGGAGTTTGCGCGAACCAGTTAGCCGATCATAGAGAGCTGCTGGAAATAATAACACTTAAAGGTGAAGTCGAACCTCTTCAGCTTTTGTTCGGGACTAAGAATCGATTTCTTCTGTTAAAAGTATATACTCTAGTTTATTTTTTAAGTACGAGTTTTTTCGTGTTTTGCTTCTTTTTTTTCTCTAGTTTAACAACACTGAACATCAAAGTCGATTGAGTTTGTTTTCAAATCGACTTCAGATAACTTTTAGTTTCGTGAATCGGTTCGAAAAATGAAATTTTCAACGAATTCAACCCATGCCGTAAGATTGAACTATAGTACTTTACGGTTGAGGGCAACTGACGAGAGACGACGATTACGTGATCAAAATACTTTTTTATGAGCTGGGAAAATTTTAACTGAACAATTTATCAGATGAGATATATCATACATTGGAAACATGGACATCGGTAATGAAGCAATGAAAATCTTTGACGGAAAAAAATTATTTCGACGATAATTGTATAAACGAGAAGAAATGGCCCCTTTAAGAAAGGGAAGAAAGGCTGTGAGAAGAAAATTTGGTGATAAAAGAAAAAAGAGAACAATATAAAACCAGCTAAAAAAAATTGAGTTTAATCGTTTCATTCTTAAATAAGGAGATGAATAAGAGAAAAAAAAACAGGAAAAATGAAGAAATTAAGAAATAAGTTTAGGTTAAAAATTAATTTTCAAAAAAAAGCTTTTATTTATTTTTTACTTTTGGCTTTAGCTTTATGCGAAATAAACATTATTTCGTAGCGTAAGGTTGGCAGCAGTATTGGTATATTTTATAATCGCAGTAGCGACTTTAGTAGCGAGTAGAATAAAAGCTTATAATAACAAATGCGAACGATTGGGTTTATGATTTTTTGAAGTTTCTAATACAATTTTATGAAAAATACTAAAAATTTAGGCATCTGTATCAATTTCTGAAAATAAATAAAAAAATTAAAATAAATTAGAAATAAACATATTTAATAATGAATTTTACAAATTTTATTCTAACGAAAAGTAACATAAGAAAAAACAACGATGAAATAAACTATATTTTGTCTAAATAAAACGTTGCAAATTTCATTTGAAAAAAAATTTTACGGAATACTCAGAAAAAAATTGTTAATAAAATATTAAATAATTATTCGAACCATTTGGTGGGCTTGATTTTAACTAAGTTATTAGTCGATTTTTAAGAAACAAAGAGCAACACCATTTTCAGTATAGTTTGTAGAGCAAAAACGAAAAATAGAACAAAAAGCCGTGAACTTTGGAAGCAAAATTTGTTTTCAGCAGCTAAGAATCAAATTATAATAATTTATGCACCTCCGGTCCATAATGACACGTTTTTTGCCCTAATTTTAGGACTGAAAGTTCATATTTTTGGATCAGAAGATTACTTTTTGGTAGTAGGACCGAAAAATTCTAAACACTGATCACATTCAATCATTTTCTGGTCCAAGGACGAAAAAATGAAATTTACTGGTCCGAAAAATCAGTGTTGCCAATGAAACAACATTTTTATTTTGAGAAAAACATTTTGTTTTTCACTTGAAGATTTCTCAGCTGCTACTGAAGCTATAAAGCTGGACTTGGTATTGCTGGAAAAAAGAGAAAATTTACTCCCACTAATTACAAATAATTTTTTTTTCATCTTTAATGACTTCTTCAAAACTACAACAAAAAATAACTAATTAATGAAAAATTTGTCGTTTTTAAAATTTGGCTTATTTCAAAAACTAATAATTGTAAAAAAAATTTTCAACGATAACCCCCATTTTTTAAAAATTAATTTTTATCATCATATTTCACTTAAAACGAAGTTATTTTGAGTTAATGGTGAGTGAAAATGTTAGAAAAAAACTCAAACCCGTTTTGTCAGGATAACTTTTTCCCTTTCAATGTGCAAACAAGTTGTGTACAATATTTTTTGCCGTGAATTCGTCGAAAGAAGGTTATTATTGGATTCTATCAATTTTTTCAATGTCTCGATCATTAACGTATGATAATTTAATCTCCATCATCAATAGAATTGAATAAGATTTGCGGGAAGCATTAAAAAACTTTTTTTTTTTCCACTGTTTCGAATCGATTTGGAAATAACTTTTAGTTAACCATAATCGATTCAATAATAATCTCTTTTTGGAGTACGAATTGTAAAAATAATATTTTGTCTTCAAAACTGAAAAGTTAGACCTACAGTCTGGATTTACTACACCCGAGCTGTATTTGTCCAACAGCAATTTCTCGCGCGACTAGCCATCTCTAACCCAGTTTTAAGCTTATCAAACTTAGAAAGTAACATGCGAATGACACACTGATAATGAAGAGACAATTTACTTATGTATTCTTTTTAATATTAAAGGTGCCCAATATTGATAGAAAATTTCTAATGGCACCTAAATAAAGTTTAAATAATTTGGCTATAAATATTTCAATTCACATGATGGTTTTTTTGGGTGCAGCCAAAACGTGATAAGGAGACATCAAATTTCATCATTTTTCTTTCCAGAAAAATTTAGAAACACGACATAGTTATCAGATGGTTTAAAATAACGACAGGACAGTTTTTTAAAACCCGTATTCTAGAATTAGAGTTCAAAGCTACTGAGCAGATAGATAAAATATATTTCAAAACCATAGAAGGAATATGAGACGGGAAGTTTTTTTTTGGCAAAATTACTTTCATTTCTCTTCCGCTGAATTCCAGTTCACTTGTTCGATTTTTTAAAATCGTCTAAGTTCACTACATTCTATTTTGTCACCATTTTGATTTGTTCCTTCACTTTGTTGCAGGTGACAACATGGCCTTAAGACCTAGTCACGGTGGCATCGACGGAGCCATGATGTTCCGCGATAGCGACAAAGAATTCTCAGATGACGACGACGAAAATTCGCCATTGAACCAGGATATCTATGGTGGCAGGTAAGTCAAGTTATTTCTTTATTCAAAGTAATTTTATTTAATTTGCATAATCGTACAGGGCTTTGAAGGAAAAATCAACGCATCTTATGTCTATGGCGTTCGGTACAGCAGTGAGAGTATAAGTCAGAAACAGGCCGGCATAAGAATTTCTACATGAGGGGGCGGGAAATAGAATCAAATTTCATAATATTCAAGAATTTTTATGGGACGGATAAACAATTTTTTACATATTTCATTGACGTAAAATTTGAAAAACCGAATAACTGTGTTGAATTGACTTTTTTCTTTTTTTTTGGCACTGGGGGATCATACCTCAAATCCTCTCCTAAAACCGGCCTTGATCAAAAATGGCCATTTCAAGGTTATGGCAAATTATGGTATTCAGAATACCTGAAGGTAAAATCAATGTTGTTCATTTTCATACAGGTTACTGATTTGACTTTACTCTTAATACCAACGGACAAAACGGTTCCGCGGGACACCATAAATTATAATCTGCCGTAATTTCGCGAAATTGCAATTCTTGACTAATACCTACTTCTGATACTGTGCGCCAATAGATACACCATGCTGAAATCCAAAATTACACACATCCTATAAAATGATAAATACACCCAGGGCCGTTCCGTGGCTTTGCGAGGCCGGGTGCAAGATAAAATTAGCGAGGATTAGGGACTCTCCAAATTAGTTTTTCTAGGGGGGCAATGAAATTCTTAATTCAACCAACTTTTTTTAATTATAAAATTACATTCAAGAAAAAACAAGTCAACTAATTTTGCTAAATTCATCACAATTTTTCCTACTAACATCGAGCCAGGAGGGTGAGACACATCTACACTCCTTGCTTGAAGAGCCCAAATGAGGCCTGAGGGCTGTGGTGAAGTCTTGGTTATTATTATTATTATTATTATTATTATTATTATTATTATTATTGAGGAGGGATAAAAGGATTCACCAAAAAACGTGTCTTTTTCTAATCATTCCAATGCTTACAAGTTCTATAATTCTAACAAAATTCACTCCATCCACTTTCCCTAACACAGAAGTTACACAAATTTGTTCAATTTTTGAGGGAAAAATGTATGAATTACAGAATAGAAAGTGTATTACAAAATAAAAAAACGTATTATATAAAATAAAGGTAGCCTATTTAAACAAAATTTATTCTCTTTGCCTTTTGTGAAGCAAAACAATCTATCAAATTTTTTAATTCAATGCTGAGAGTTACCTCACTTTCAATTGATACAATTGCTAAGCCATTAAGTGGATCTTGTTACATGGTACTTCTTAAATAATTTTTGATGAGTTTCAATTTAAAAAAACTTCTTTCTCCTGAAGCTACTGTGACGGGTAGAGTGAGGAGAATACGATACGCAATAGTGAGATTTGGATATGAATTCCACAAAGATTTTAAAAATTGAAGGGCATCCAATGCTGTTTTCACATCTGGAGAAACTGTATGTTTAAATAATCTCAGCTCTGAAAATAAATCAACTTCATCTAGATCTAGTAATTCACCATCTTGAAGCATTGTAGAAAAATTTGTGCAACACTTCTGCAGTTCTTCTTCCATTTTACAAAGCAATGGTATGTCAAAAAGAAATCTGAAGCAATCAAAATACTTTTAAAGCTCACAAAATTTAGTTATCATACAACTAAGAGCTCCATCAATGATTGGTAAGAAATAATTGATTTGAAAATCTTTTACTGCTTTAGCTTGGCTTTGATTTTCTAATGTTGCACCATCAACTAGCCCTGATTCATCCTGATTTTCATCATCTTTATTTTTTTCATCAAAAAAATGTTTACGTTTTTTTTTGACAGCAAGTAGAAAATTCTGGGTCCTTACCCAATTTTATCATCATTTCTTTTGTTGCAATAATGGAAGATGTGAGGCCAGTCTTTCAATAGCTTTGAATGAAATTTTTTAGACCCTTAATTTCTTGGATTGCAACACCCAATTGCATATCCCCCAATTGCAGCACTTTACTAACTGCATTGATGGCATGAAATAAGTCATACCAAAAAACCAAACTCAACACAAATTCATAAGAAGTAACTCCATGGCTTTCACCAACTTTTTCCAGTAAATTACAAATATTTCCTAGCAGGTAGCGTACGGTAAAATATACAGACCAAACGCTGCTGTAGTTTTATGCACTTTATCAACTTTACCTTCGGCTGTTTTTATTTTTCCAAGAAATTGGTTTTTTTTTTTTTTTTGTATATTTACGAAGTAACAAACAATCATACATATAGATTCCTTTAATTTATTTTTTTATGTACAATGTACGATGTAGTGAAAATTTATCAGTTTTTTTTTCTGCTTGTGCGCGAGGCCCTCCGAGGCGTGAGGCCTGGTGCAACTACACCTATATCACCCCCTACGCGGCGGCTCTGAATACACCATCACAAAAACAGAACGTACAGCAACATGAATCAAATATGTATCGCAAGAAGTATAACCCAAGCCTGTGAAACATTTTCAACAATAATTAAGGAATCAACGAATTTTTATTGGTAGGTATAGGCCTAGACTCGAGAAAAACGGTACGAACGTGAAATGTGATACTTTATTCAGCATTATTGGTCATTTTTGTCAATAGGCGTTTAGTATTGATTCGTTTCCGTCATTTTTCACTTCGTTAATTGGTTTACCAACAACAACAAAATCATTGTTAGTTTTCGCAGTATTTGTTGTATATCTGTACGTGCTAACCGGTCAAAATAATATTCTTTTTTTTGTCTCCAATATTCGAAAGAGAGGGAAAGAAAAAGGGAGTCTTGGAGAGAAAATGACACGAAACCATAAATGGCGCTTGTGAAACTACCAACACGCAATGTAACAAATTTTTACGCCATTGTTACGATCGCAGAAGACACTAAACAAATGATACATTTGAATGAACCTTAAAAAATTAAAATTGGGTGTCTAACCGTGGCGAATGAACAGCATTAATTCTCATTCATATGTGACATAATTTCGTCCACATACACGATAATAGAGTTCCAAGTTTATTTTTATCGGACGGCGACACTGGTTCGGCCATATTTCTCAAGTTAAAAAGTGTTGAAGTAGGTTAATTACAGGACCCAGGTGGACTCGCAACAATCTGCGAGTAGAGAGGCAACGGAAATCATTCATTGGCTTCATTTCATTGAGACTTTTTTTTACAATATTTCTCTATTAAAAATTGCAACATTTCAACACGAGAATTTTCCAATAATTTTCGTTCATTTTTCGTAATCAAAACCACAAAGATGCTTCTTTTTTTTTCTTTTTTTTTCTTTTAAAAATTTTCTTTAATTTTCCTAATTCATTTTTAGCATACGTTTATAATGTCCGACAAATTAAGTTGACAAAAAAAAAAAAAATTTGAACTACTATTAACATAAATGACTGATTAAATAACGATTGTTTTAACAAAACATATTTCGACCAAAATATTAAAAAGACCCGTCAATTGTTGGATCAATACAGCAGCATAATCATAATCAATTTATTATAAAATTATTGTGACCCAATTTTCACGAGGGATTAATATACTCGACATCGATAGTAAATGAAAACAGACTTCTCCAGCCTCGTCTGAAACGGAGAGTCACTCGAGAAAAAGAGTTATAAAGATCCTGGACATACCTGCTGTGTAATTAACTCAATCCGATTATAGAAGATCCAGTTCGATTTTATAAGTTGAACAATGTTTGTGCAGAGAACGTCGAGAAAAAACGATAGTAGGTAATTATTACTATTATCATCTTCAGGACAGTCAGGTAACTTCATTTATTGCAGGGAGTTGTAAAGTAACGTAAAAAAGGACGTTTACAAGCGTAATCTTATATTCTGCTGTTACATTTCCAAATGAAATTCTTCATCCTCTAGCTTCCAAAGGCACCAGAACCAAAAAATTCTGATGGAAGTCAGGCCACATTATGTTAGATATTTCAAGATGAAAATGTAGAAAGACAAATAAATTATACATAAGATTATGTATCAAAATCATTTAAATGAACTATTACAATATTATCAATAATTGGATAGCCAAAATCAATAATGTCGTAGAAATTGTATTTTTAACATATTTTTTCAATACTATTAGAATTATAAATGCTTGAAGAAAACAATTTTTAAGAAAAAATTTCAAAACGGCAAGAACTTCACCTTTCTTCGACTATTATCACAGTTTGCTGTGAGAGGTATGTTTCAATACAGCATATGATGAATTAAAAGAAATAAGGCAATATTGTAAATGTGAATTTGGGCTAAAATTTTGGTAAACGATTCAGCAGGTTTAAAGGAATAGGCCTCAGAACTTATGCTCAACTGCACTTCAATATTATAACCACCGTTGAAAATAAGCCAACCTCACAGCAGCTTAATAGAATCTGTCAAATACTAGTCCAATAATGAAAATGGTCTAACTTTCTTAGAATAGCAGTGCTCTAACTCATTTTTAATGGCAATAATAGCTGAGCCAAAATTTTGGTGAAATAATATGTGCCATTTAAAATGCAACCCAGCATGAGCATGTATGCAGCTCCATTAAACTCAGTTATAATGTCACCGCCACCTACTGGGTAGAGGGATGAATAGATAGCTGTTGTCCAATTATGTTGATAGCCAATGGCTGTGTAAGAGGTGGAATAAAAACCTTGTAAAGAATATTTATAAGGAAACAAAGTGATTCAATAAACCAATGAAATCTGTCCTTTACCAACTGATAAACTCATACCAAATAATCTTTGCAAGGTATTACACGTGTTTCTCGAAATAAAATAATTAACTAAAGATTTTTATTATACAGGTGAATGAAAAATGAAATTTTCTGAATGAGATTGATGGTGAAAATACAAGGTTTCATCGATGTGACTTAACAACAGATAAAAAAATAACCAAACGGGGAAAAAATACACAAACAAAGAAAAAAATTATTTGTTTCCCAGTTTGAGGATGACTATTTTCACATTGTTGAAATAACAGTGAATCACTCTAATGTCATGAAAATAGACATCCAATGTTGCAACCGCCATAACTAATATTGATTCGTTGAACTCTATTTTAACCATTCTTAGGATTCAAAATTCCATTTTCATCAATTATTATAATAGTTATAAATACATTTGATAGTTAAAATATTTTTTCATTCACCTATATAATAAAATACCTTACTATACAGAGTCAAAAAGTAAGTGATTGCCACTCGTATGCGATTGCAGGCAAGTGCTGCAGCTTCGCAACTCATCCGCAATTGCTTACTTTCCTCCCTTCTAGAATAATATACTATTTCACCCACAGTCACTGTGTTTTTTAGTTGTGTTTTAAAAAAGACAAGTAAGCTACTGTATAAGAATGCCTGCATATATCAGTTCAAGAAACTGAATTCAAAAATCATTAAAATAAGGCTAAGCACAAAACGAGTATTGTCAAAAAAACAAATAGTAGTCTGGGAATCTTGTTTCAGGATTGCAAAATATACAAAAAACATGAGATTTAACAGACAGAAAATCGGAAAAAGTATGATAGGTTAGTAACCAGGATAAGTCCTTTCAACTATATACTTTTATTACAACGATTGAAAAAAATCAAAAATGCAATCAAAATGACCGCACTCGTTTGGTATAGGCTGCACAGTGAAATAGGGAATGGAAGAATAATATAACTGAGCCGTCAATTATAAAAATCATCCATTACCTTATATAAGAAATCATAACTTTTTCTTTCAATCTTCTTTTATTTCTTTTCATCTCTCTGTCTGTTCGTCTTTCGTCTTCCTCGCACACTTCTTTCTTCATTATATTTGTCACTTTCACACGTACCAATATATCGCATTCCACGATTTCAATCGACGAATATATGTATCAACGAAAAAAACAAAAAAAAAAAACAATAACAAAAACAAAACATTGGTGCGCAACCATACACATCGAATAAATTTATTTTCGAAATTCAAAACCTCGGTAGCGATTAAAAATTCCAATTAATCATCGGTCAGTTCCTATATCGACACACTACAGCGTCTACCGCCACTTACAATGACGACTTATGAATTAGATAGGCCTAATCCATTTCTGTCTTTATAATTGACTTAGCAGCAGATATTCGTGACTTCTATCGGAAATTTCTGGTTTCGTGATTCGATCGCCATATAATTCCAGTATAGATACCTACCTAGAAACCGATTCTCATACTTACTCTCAAATGTTTTTGTAATGAGAGTAGCGAATTATTACACCTTAATTAATCAGGAAAAAATGTTGAAAATTTAATGTAGAATGTCGATAAGTTTCGAATTCGGTGCGCGTATATAAAAATAAAGATTGTGAAAGTGTGGGAAAATTATGAACGTAATTATACAGGCGGTCTGGCATTTCTTTCTTTTTTTTCATTTACGAACGTTATTTTTTATTTTTTGTAGTTTTTGTGGTTGCTTGATATTTAAATTTGGATGAAATAATGGCCATTCTCTGGTACCGTTGACTTTTATTAGCGTTTCGTTAAATAATGAGAGACGAATTGACGAGACAGAGGAAAAAAACTTATAAACTTTCGGCTTCTGAATCTCTACATTATGTTAGATAAGAAAAAAAGTACATAGAGTACAATATAGTGAGATAACCGCTGGATAAACATCTCTGGAGAACACATACAGAGAAGCCATTTCGTTCTTATTTTTTCATAATAATCAGAAAAAATGAACCATATACATCAAGTGTAATCGTGAGTATAGATATTGGAGGGAAACATTTTCATCACTAAAAAAAAAGAAAGCGAAACAACAATCTAGAGATGAGAAGTATTACCTACACATAATATTTAGGCCTACAATCGAATGAATTCACCTATCCACAAAAGGTTTTCAAAAATTTTATGAATACTGATTTTGAAAGAAAATCTATTAATTGATAATGTTTGAAACCAAGACGATAGTAGTCTTAAACATTGATGATTCAATTAAAAGTCAAAACAACCTTCACAACGGGCAAAAATCACATTTCTGACATGCAAAAACGTCACTTTCGTGGATCTTGTAGTACCTCTCTCAGTTATTCACTTGACCATGTTACATGAATGTCTCAGGTTGAATCACTATAAAGTCATACAAGCGCCATCTGCGATCGAGTTGTGACACAGAAGTCAATGTGACTAGAGTTTAAAAATTCATTAAAGGAAGTCTCAATAAATACACAAAGGATACATCATACAAAGGACACAAAATAAATCAAATTGGTGCCGCTATTGTAGGATTATAATGAATCACATACGTATTAAAAACCTCACACACGCATTACTTTAACATTACTCCTACGCCACAAATATGACACATATGTATTACAAACTTATAATGATACTAGCAAGATAAATAAATAAATAATATGAGTGTCACATATGCCACATGAATATGTAAAGTGAGTCATACGTCACAATATTTCACGAATGTGCCACTTGTGTGTCAACAATAGACACATGTATCACTATCATAGAAATGTCACAACTGAATCAAACAGAATGTATTATAAAAGTGTTTCAATTATGACTTCAAGGGGTTATTTTGCAACATAGATAACATTTGTGGCACATGTATAACAATGATACAACTGGGAAATATATATTTCCTCATTACTGATCGGTGAGAGTTATGTCACATAGATGCAAAAAAAATTGTAATTTTTACCACGTCACAAAATACATATTAGGAAGTGTTGCAGAACTTACCTAAAATAATACTAGCATAGATTATCATTGCATTAGATGAAAACCTGACTGATGGACATATGTCTGTCAAACTTTAATCAGTGTGATGGAAATCGAGAAACTTTGAATTAAAAATTTTCAACTTATCTATTGGTTCTGTTTGCTATGTTAAACACTTCTTATTGTAATTTCACCAAATCTACTTTTTTGTTGCATTGTCATTAAAGAATTTGAATGATTTGCCTGTATTTAACCAACTAGTGGCTTCAATTTTGATGAAAATGTTGCACCTCCACACTGAAATATCAGTGTCATTTTGGCATTTCACTTACTAGATGACTAATCAACATTTCTACGTTTACAATTCACGAGAATTTTTAAACAAAAATTCGTTCTAATATGATTAATAGCCCAAAGAAATTAGCAAATAATGATGCATTTTTTGGGACAAAATGATAGATGGCGCAAAAATGCTGATTAATATGCCAGAAATACTGTACTAAATGTAACGGTATAATTGTTACAAAAAGACACACAACACATATATTATTTTTTCTATGATGTATATTTTATATGTACATGAAAATATTAAGATGTAGTGAAATGTACAAGAGAAGAATTGGTAATCAATCAGGCTTAGAACTAAGGGTATGGATTCGATAGAATTCTACAGTGGTGTCAAGGGAGATATACAATGTGATTGGTTAATAGAATCAACTTAATTTAGAGTAAGCCAATAGAGAAACATACTTATGACATAAGTTGGAGTAGTTTATAATTTTAAGAGGAATTGGGAATAGTGTAGAGTTGTATTTTATATACATAGAATAGATGACATCGTGGTGTATAGTATGAAAACATTGTATTAGTGAGAAAAGGTGACGTCAAGAGACAGGTCTTAACAAGTTTCAATGATGTAATCAAAACAGGATGTTAGAATAAGGTTACAGGCAAAATTGATTTGTTGGGACACGAGAGATGTATGGAAAGGATATTAAGTTAAGAAATGATATGGAAACATCATCACACTAAAAATCCTATCTTCACTCATTGTGCTCAATTATTTATAGGGGGTTGAACCTCTTGAAAATTGGTTTTCTTCAAGTATCTTGAAAAATATAGAGCATACAAAAAAAAGTTTGAGATTAAAATTATTTCTAACTTCGTAGTAAATATACCAATTCTTACAATTTTGTTCATAGCATTGATCCTGACTCCATAAAACTGTTATGAATAAGGGTACTGAAAATACAAACTGTACTATGACTATATTTAATTATGAGAATATACTATATCATTACAGTAATGCACAAGTTTTTCTTTTTTTTTTTGCTTTTTTATGTATTTGTTTGCATTGGGATCTACCCTGAACCTTGATGGTACATCACAAAATATACATAATCTCCCTCCTATCAGCAATGTTTTGTTTCTTTTATTTTAAGAATTTTCAGGCTTCTAAAATCGTACCTCTCAAATGAAAAAAGTTGTTACGCCCCAGCCATTTATGTATAATGAGTGCAGGCACATGAAATATGATGTACATATGAACCAAGGATTGATGCGAAATCTCAATTAGCTAATTCCTTTGGCTATTAATTTAAAATTAATACCATTATTATCATTTTGAAGTAACTAACCTTCTTCTGCACCCTCGGGTTCCATGATAGAAGGAAAAAAGACTGATAGAAAATTGTTTATTACAAATTTTATGTAAACGAATTTTTTGTCAAAGACTTTCAGTCTAGCTCCCCAAAGTTTCAAATTATTATTCAAAAACTAATTTTAGAGTGCTAAAATGTTGTACCAAAAATTTAGCGCAGCACTAGTGGGGTATGATTTTTAGGATAATAGTTCAAGAAATCATTTCGACAAGCGAGAACTAAAACCCAGACTATTTTCAAACTTGAGATACGCGTACCTTTACTACGTAAGTATACTTAATTAAACATTCTTACGTTCATAAATTCCTTTCAAATCCATCAAATACGTAACAAAACCCTGAAAAAATATACATTTTACAGAGGTAAAAAACTTACAATACCAGACTGAACAAACTAAATAAGAAAGAGACGTGGACATATTCGATTATAATTGAACGAAATAAAAGGCCAGGAGAGATTGAACGTGTAGTGAAAGAGGAAACGAACTGGTTTACAACAGTTGTAGAATTGTAATTACTATCGCTTTTTTCTCTTTTTGACGTCAAACCTTTCAATTGATTAATTTTTTTTCTTCACGAAGAAGGTAAGTACGGAGACAAGGTCGACGAACCAACTCATCACGAATACCAAAAAGTGACAGTGATTCTGTATTGCGATGATTTGCAGAAGATTTTTCACACGGATTTATGAAATGCCAAACTCGGAGAGATTGATCTATTTTTTCGGCTCTCCGTTTGACAAGTGTGACTCGATGAAATGCGACTTTATTTCATGGACGTTTTTCTGAATAAACAGATGAAAAAAATAAAGTTTCGGTCAAGGTTTTTACGGTCTCATCCTCTACACGAAAAACGACAAAAATTATTAATACATATTCATAATTCGTCGAACACACGCCTCGCGCCACGTAATAATTATTATAAATTTTACGTCCCACCTAATGAAATTAAAAATTAATTTTTTTTCTCTTCTTCTTCGAATCATTACATAAAAATATTAAAGCACGTTATTTCGTCCCAACGGTGGGGAGTATTTATTTTTCTGTGCGAGAAGAGATCTGAAAACAGACATCGTGAGTGATGACGAAACAATCACCGTGAATATTATTCCAGAATTTTTGAATTACCTATGAATTACCTACGAATTACCTATGAATTATCTATACCTATCGTAGTTTCCCTCACCAGTCCAAAACGACTAGACAATTGAGACAAAATCGGTGATTCACAAGTCCAAAAATTACGACGTTATTGAAAGGCGGATGTACGAGGTTTCGAAATGGGATAAAATTTCCCTACTTTATGCAATGATTTAGGTGTGGTGTGGATGTACCTACGGTGTTGGATTACGTCGGATTGTATCGTAAAAGCTAAATTATAAGGGGTGCAAGAGAAAAGTTAAAAGAAACACAGCGAATGTTCAAGGAAAAGAGAACGTTTTCATTTTTAAATGCAACAACGTGAAGAGGAACCAGATAATCCTTGGGTCGTTTGAACAGAAAACTACCGACGACCGTCGAACCAGTTGACTATTCAGTAGTAAAAACCGTATTTGGACAGCAACAACGTATTCAGCCAAATCAGTGCATTTCATTAATATTCGTAAATAGTATCACCGATTTCAGACGTTAACAGATTCGAATTAAAATACGATTATACTCGAATCAAATTAACACTAAACAAATAAATTAGCGCCTCTCGCAAATGGTTTAGGACAATTTGGGGAATCAAATAAACTCGCCTCTCTGACGGACGAATTCACCACATTGACCTCCGATTTGAAGTCTTTAACACCAGATTTGTGAAACTGAAACAAATGGAACATGTTCTTGTTTTGATAACGATCAATCACGTTCAGAAAATGCTCACCAAGGGGCACTGTCCCACGGACCCTCTCCAGCGGGAGATTTTTTACGCAAGTTGTACTGTTTCTAATAATATACCCCATTTCCCTTCATCTCCCGACTCTGGCCTACTAATTCGAAATTCTTCCATGTTTCCTGCTTTATCCAACATTCTTACATCTTTTGAATTTATTTTCCCCTGCACTCTGATATTTTCGTTTCTTCCTTATGGGTAAAGTTCAAACAGCCTAAGCCCACCGAAAAAAATATTAAATTGAACTGAGAAAAAAAAACAACGTATTAGCAAGCAAGCCCAAAGAAACTAATAACTTTCGTAACGATATCCACAGCAAAAACATGTTCCATAGGCACTTGAGCATGAAAATGGACTTTATTGGTAACTAATATTTCTGTTCATAATTGGATAGGGTATCAACCAACGGTGTAAAATACTAAACACCTCACCGTCACTCTAATTGTCACCTAGGAAAATGCAGAAAATGGGGTTCTCAAATTAGTCGTTCATGTACATCATCGACACTACTGATTTTATTGCAAAAAAAAAAAAAAACTCTTGGGCAGCTAACTGTATCAGAAAACGCAGGTTTCAGAAAAGTATTTCGTCTGATAACAAACGAAGAACATTGAATAGATTTTACAAGAATTTTATCCACTAGAGAAAAACAAAAACGGACGAACCGCAAGTACTGTCCGATCGATCCGGACCAAAATCAGAATGTCCGGTCCTCGTCTTTAGCACCAATGTATTTATCAAATGAACTTTCGAGATATTAAACCACCAAAATCGGAACCGAAACGGACGTACCGGAAGTACCATCCGTAAGGAAATCAATATGTCCGGTTTTTGTCTTAATACCAATATATGTACCAAATTTCGTTACTATGGGACAAAAACTGTATGTTTATAATTATTATATTATACAAATTTGAGTTAATGGCGCCAAAAGTCATATTTTGTCACGAATCGAAAAACGTACTATGTCTCACACCAGGACCTCAGAGAGAAATTTCGAGCCCAGGAGAAATAAACTGAAGTGCCCCTTTAGCTCCAGATGCAGGATTTGTCTTTGGAAAGGGTTTATAAATTCAGAAAACAATTTCGCTCGCTCTTCTTACAAAATAAATTTTTTAGATACGTTTCAGGTTCTAAAACATGTATTTTAATGGGTTTTTTTCAAACCTTTGGAAAATTTACTCACAAAAACCTCATCATGGATCGGTCCTGACACCCTTTTTCATCGTTTATATTTAAAAATTACAATTTATTTCTAAACTAGCTGACCCATTGTGCGTTGCTACGATCTGTGAAGAAAGGAAATTCAAGGAATTGGAAAAAAAAAATAGGTAGTTGAATTGAGGGTTGTAAAATTTATACCAAATTAATTCTCCACAGTAATTAATATAATTATTGTATTACAAATTCTCTTTGATTAGTCGCTGAATCCTGATTAATTTAATGGCAACGAATTGAAAAGAATTTGTAGATGAATTCTCTTCGATTAGTCACTGAATCCTGATTAATTTAACAGCGACAAATCAAAAAGAATTTGTAGATGAATTCTCGGTCCAATGGAAAATGGAACTTATTAATGACACCTTCCAAAAAAATAAAATTATAATAGTAAATTTAAAAATTTGTGAGCATTTCAATGAATTTAACAAATGCTGAAACTTGAAAACCTCACCTCGAAATCCTTTGGTTGTCTGTTAAATATTCAATTAAAATATTACTATATCCTATGCAACAGAATTAAAAACAAACTCAGTGTCATTGTTATTGCACAGGTATACAACAAACATCGATATTTTTTGCGATGTATTGATGTTCTTCACCAGATTGATGCGATATTGTTTTTTGATATATCAATATCGAATAAAATACATATTTTGGGAATTTTTTGCGCAACTTTTTGAAATTTTCTTTTTGTATTATGCCAGAAACCTTCCCCGGAGTATACTCAACAACTTCCAAAAGTTTCATGGCCATTGGATGGATGGTATAGTAATGCATAAAAGACAAACAGACATACATTCTCTTTTATATATATATATAGATTAAGGCCATTTCGGACCCCTATAAAGATGTCCGGGCCCGCTAGCTTTGGTACCTTTTCTCCCTTCCTCGAAAAAGCCTTGTCACACCCTCAGGTCTTTTCATGAGACCGATTTTAATGAGCCGGTTTTAAGAAAATCAGCTTAATACGGTAGTTCGGTAAAAAAAAAAAAAAAAGAAACTTAATGCTTTCTTAATCTTCCATAAAATAAGTTATTACCTATCAGTTCTTACGAATATCACCTTCAACACTAACCAAAATCTCATTAAAATCACTCCTCTTCGTCACACTCCAACTACACAGAAGATAGGCTACCTAATTCAAAAAACTATTTTAACGAAAATTTTGTCATGTTCGTACATAGTTCAACCGAATAAACTACTCTGTTTGAGGTTGTGAAATACTTCGAGGCATAACTTGTTCGAATCGGCATTAATCCGTCAAACTTTATCAACAACGAGAAGAACCGAATACTAAATTAGTAGGCCTATAAGTTTTACTGCGCGTATTGTTCGAATTTGTTTAAAATATTTTACGATTTAGCTACCACCAAAATAGAGATTATAAAAGTATACGCCCAACATGGAGAGCGGAACGTCCATTTGTTTCTATTATTTGACATTGAATGCATACACCTCCAAGCAGTAATCTTTCTTGCCACGATTACCGAAAATAGATCGAACACGTCAACCCACAATATCTCATTTGCTCAGACAGGACATTTCCTATACAATACCACAGCGAATCGACTCTCTCTTCTCTTTTCTCTCTCTCTCTCTCTCTCTCTCTCTGAAGAGTTTATTACTAATTTTTGACCTGTATATTATTTCTCGGCCAACTGAACCGAAGAACCGTTAATTCCCAACCCTTAAAAATTCTTATTGACCGTACCTAGAGTTAAAACCACGGAAAATAAAGAAATATGAAGGTGAAAAAAAAATAAAAAAAATATACAGTAATTTAATTTATCGAAAACTAAGATACCAAGCGTTGATTAGTGCAACCACAAAACTGGTTCCGTAACCGCACACACGTACCTACTCATACAACATACATCTAAATCTAGGTTAAAGTTGGATTTTCGTGAGGTAATATTCAAGAAAGAAAGAGAGAGAGCGAGAGAGAGAAAGAGCGAGAGAAGGAGAGAAAATATAGATCAAAACCGTCTGCATTTTAATCGAATGACAGTACCTATGCTTGTTCAATAATAATTTGTACATACCACGCATTTTTCTCGCTTCTCTTTCATATTCACTCCCTCTCACTCTCTCTTTTTCTCTCTCTCTCTCTTTCTGCTCTTGAAAAATTTATTCTTTTTTTTTTTTGTGTTGATCTCCATATTTTAATTGTCGGGGCAAGAAAGCGTAACAGACTTTGAACAACTTTCTTCGTGTAAATACACACTTTGCTCAGTCTAATTATTAAGAAATTGAACGTCATTTTTCTTTTCAACGTTTTTTCTTACTTCTTGTCGTCAGTGAAAAAGTACCATGTGATATGAAAAATATCTTCTTCCCTCATCAGACAAAAAAGCCAAATATTTATGGAAAAAACATAGTAGAAAAAAAAAAAAAAAGAAGCAAACTGATGACGCAAATTTGCACGAAACAAGTATACTTTTTTCCTATCTATTGCCTCTTGGTTTAATCGAAATTCCTTGGAAGTAATACCGTTATAGACGAAAAAAAGTGAGAACGATATTTAATAATATTATGTAATTGCGTTTAAATGTTAATTTTACGAGAAACAAAAATATAGTTTTTTTTTTTTTTTTTTTTTTGTTTTTTTTTACTTTCGTAGATGGCGAAATCGAGACCTGGGTGGAGTTTAAATTATCTTGTTCTTCCTTCGTAAGTTCACTGTTGAACTAATGTGGCATAGCATCCTCATCTGTAAAAGATGAGATTAGTTGACGGTTATTACTTATTAACATCCTTGATAAGGTTAGACGACGAATTAGTGTTCGATCATTATCACATTTGCTTCTGGCTGATGGTAAACGGTGACGACAGAGAAAGAAAATAAAAACCTCGAATTTTTAATGATGAAAATCGACGAACACAACAGAGGCTGATAATTGTCCAAGAATTTTCCATTTTTTTCTTTCTAACTTAACATGATATGTTTTATGAAAATTGTGTTATTTAAATTTCAATATTTCAGTACCCTATTTTGAGGGTGGAGAGTAAACGTAGGGTTTTCAATGGTAAGGACAACGGGTTTTAGTGACCGGTTGAAATATTTCCTCCAAATTCCAAAGTCAGAAATACAAAAAAATTTCATTTTACGCGTAACATTTCAATGTCTCCTCCAACAATCGAATCCAATTACAAAAGTATCTCTTAAGGTCAATCTTGAAAAATTAATAGATATCAATTCTGCGCAGAGCTATTATTCGGTAGAAAATTCAATTAAAGAGTAAAAACATAATACCATATTTTCACAAAACTTCGCGAAAAATTACTCGACGTGATTACCCACCTATAATTCAAATTCGGTTCTTTTGCCTTATCCTCATTGAAAATTTCCGTCGTGCCACCTCAAACATTACAATGAAAAAACAAAACAACCAATACAATTGAATAATATCGAAGAGCAATATTTTATCATAAAATCTCATACAATTTAGGCCTAAAGAGTTTCAGCTTGACAACTTACTATTCCAAAAAGTACTGACTAAGGTAATAGTAATAATCAATAAATTTTTCTTAGATCTTCACAATCTCGTAGAATGATACAGACCAACCAAATGCGGTTTTTCGCGACAAAGACCAGAGATATCCATAAAACATAAGTTTTACGAAGTTCTGGTGAAAATTAAAACACTACATGTCACAGATTGCCAACAAAAAGAGATATTTAAACATTGCATGATAGGCACTAATAGAAGATTACTATACAAGGGAGGAGAGTAAGGAGTTGCAAAGTTGCGGCACAAGCCGAAGGTGAGTGTTACAATTGCATATGAGTGGTGATTGTTTAGTTTTCAACTTTGTATCTGTAAGGTATTTTACTATACAGGTGAATGAAAATATATTTTGAATCATTAATTTTTAGTTTTATATAAATTATAAAATAGTCATGACAGAAACTTGTTTGGTACCGATGTGTCATACCAATTATAAAAAACGAAAAAGTGAATAAGAAGAAAGTGATAACATTTTATCAATATGTATCAGTTTTCAAATTTCCTCATTGGCTCATCGCTGTTATTTGAACAACGTGAAAATAGTCATCCTCAAAAAGGGAAACTGTGGCAACTTCCTACCAGTGGTGACGAGTGTACGGGTTAGTAGCTCACCACTACTAATCTAATTTATTACTGAGCTCGGCTCACACACACATACGAGGTTGGTACGAGGTTGGTACGTGGTATACCACAGCCTCCCATCCCCAGATGTTCGTGCATTTTTTCCCCCATTTTGGTTATTTTTTTGTCTGTTGTGAAACCTTGTTGGTAAAACCTTGTTTGTAAAACCTTGTTTTTTCACCATCAATCTCGCTCATAAAGTGGCATTTTTCATTCACCTATATAATAAATTAAATTTTATTGGCTATATGAACGTATATTCACCTTTTGATGTAGTCTTCTATCACACTTACATGTATATATTTTTTTCAACAATCTATCAGTTTTTTTATTCTGACAATGAAGAATTCATGCGGACTTTCCTTAATCCAGAACCACATTACATCCTCCACTTCATCATCTGAGGTGAATTGATTGCCCTTAAGGTCCTTCCTTGAATCACAGATAATGTAAAAATTGCAGGGCTCCAAATTGGATGTGCATGGAATGCGAGCAATGAGTTCGGTTTCCAGCTACCAAAGTCTTGGCGAATACATGCAATATATGTCACCGACTGTTATTACGTTGCAAAATTATTGGTTCGAATAATTTTCAAAAATTACAAACACTTCTTCTCAAGTAAATTACGGACACTACATACCATTCAGAACTCACAGTTTTCTCAGCTTCCAAATACTCGGTCAACTACAAGTTCGGAACTCCTGAATACCACGAAAATAAATTAGTTATTTAACTAAAAGTTACATTCAAAGTGTTTCGGATAGTAGTGAGGTGAATTCATTTCACAATGAATGATGAAGTGCAAAGGTATCCATTTCTTCACGGATTATAAGTGAAAAATGAAGTGAAGTCAAAAAGTCATGCATCAAGACAAACAAGAATTTTCCCCTGAGAGGATGAGAAAACTGGTTCAACATTCGAAGAAATACACAGCTGTCGATGAAAAAAACACTGAGCAGTAAATATATGTTTATGTAGCCAATAAAAAGAATACGTTCATACCTTTCAAATGCTTTATTTAAATATCTTTCGTATTTGCGAGAGTTATGATCGAGGGTGCATCACTTTTCAGCCAACCTCAGTAAAACATTTTTTACATTGGTTTTTTATTCTCGATTGCCTCAAGCGTTCACAAACAAAATTCTGCTAACACAACTAAAATAAATTATTTTTTATCTATAATTTTCTAACATTTACAGTAATCCTAAGCTGAACTTCCAACGAGAACCAAGCAACAAAAACACATTTAAAAACCTGAATTAATAATAAAAATAAATAAATATATAAGATCAAAATGCACTTCGAATCAGTAGCCTATTCATATTTTAACTACGAAAAGCTCGAACGGAAAGAAAATGTCAAGGCTTATACTACATTCTCCTGGATTAGCAAGCAGATAAGTTCGTCCAGTCGCCAGATATAAATTTACCATGACCCGTCACCACTCATTTCACAATTTATTCTTTCACTAAAATTTTTTTTTTAATTCATTTCAATTTCAATGTTTATTCTCGCTTGAAGAATTTTAAATTAATTTGAAAATGTAGATTTGTTCCACACATATAATCGAGCAGAGGCACCGTATAGTGTACGAACGTAGGTACTTTCATTTGGTACGATAAATTTTACGTACCTACGTGCCAACTATACAGCGAAAATCGATATCGATGAAAATTCTATAAAATCTGACCAACCCTTGGTCGGCATATCAATCACGAACACAACTACTAAACAAATTATATTGAAAGCTTTGAAAAACTTGTTTCTTTTTTTTTCCGCTATTTATATATTCACAGCCTGCAGAAACACATTCAGATGAATATTAAACTGGGTAATAGAATGATTTTATTAAGTCATCCACATTCGTAACCTTCAAAAAATGAAAAAAACGAACATTTCCTGAAAAGGTGTGATTATACTCAAGGCAGGAGATAGAAGTACGGTTTGAAAATTAAAAAGATTTCTACATAATTTCAGCGGTTCTTACAGGTTAGGCCTACAGGCCTATTTCAGTGGGAATAATTATTCGAAATAAATCGTTAACCATCGTCTCAAGTGGTAGACAAAAAAGATTAAGTTGTTATGTTTCGATTTTTACTATTTTCATCAACGTGAAGCTTATTTATGACTTTTAGGCCAGGAAAAATCAGATTTTTAATTCGTGGAAAGCTGGGAATCGTTTTAATCTCTTTATTTACATATAAAAAGAGTTATTTGAAGTTTGCCCGAATTTTCTGCTGGTGCTTCATGAGGAGTGTCCCAGAAACTTGAAAATTTTTGGGTTTTCTTCATTATTTTGCAACTAATTAACTCACATAAAGCGCACTTTTTCCAAAAGTTCACTGGAGCATAAACTGAAGTTCATGAAATTCAGCATATCTCATTTTTTAAATCAGGTACCAAGTTTTACAATAATATGCAAGTTCAAATAATAACAATTTTTTCCGTTTGTGGTAAAAACGTATTTTGAATTTTCAACCTCATTTTTGTAACGTGAATTATATGATATTAAAAATACCAATATTTTAGATAATTATGGTACAAATAAAATCTTGTATCTGGCTCTATTCTCGAGTGTGAGTACAACGATTTTCATCAAAGGTAGATCACCCTCGCTTTCCACCTTGCAAACAGAGTACACCAATTTTGACAAATCATATTGGACTAGAGAGAAAAAAATTAATTGTCACGCGCATAAAATCGTATATTCAAAATACATGAAAAATGAGGGACAAACTGAAAAAGTTTCAATTTAAATATTTTTTAAATACATTTAAATAAAAAAAATTGATTCGTCATTACAATTTGGTATGTTCACTTGTGGTAAGTTACAAAAACTGTTCCAATTAAAGGTCTTCATCTGAATCAGAGGTAAATTTATCAGGTAGGACAAATCACAAATCTATACATTTGTGTTAGAAGGAAAATAGTTATAATCATTGTTGAGCGAAAAATCTTTCTCAAATTACTCTTACAAAAGAAAATGTATGAAGCCACGAACTAATGAATTCCCGTACAACCGTACAATGCTTGTGCTACATTTTGATTGGAACTTGCAACCACTAACAAAATGGCGACTGCCATCTTTCGCTGGGCGTATAATAGCCCAAGAGAATTACGGTGAAAACCACGGTCAAAATGAAATAATTTCCATCAAAAGTTTTATTCCTGGAAAATGTTCAGGACCCTTCCTTGAGTACGTAAAAAAAAAGCCTTCACCCTTACCCCTCAAGTATCCTACAAAGGGGCGGAGCATAGGTTACCATTTTCTGTTTTATCATTTGTATTCGAAAACGAGACGTTTTATGAGAAAAATATTTCAGTAATAAAATATGTTTCATAAAATTTTCTACAAAAAATTCTTACCAAAATTTATTTCAGCCCCCTAGGTGAGGTGCTACAGGTTGGCAAAATTTAGTTGCATTATTTTTGCAGCCTTATAGTGCACCTTCATGTTCGTATGGAAAATAATGAAATTTGTCGACGAAGTGGAAGGTATGTTTCTTTATGGACTAAGATGAACTTTAGTACGTATTCTTTGGATCCATATCTCAGTCAAGTTCAAAGATGAGCGGAATCCTCCAATTAGTTTAAAAATGGTCGAAAACAGAGGTAAGAGTAATTTTCTAACGATCGAGACAAAATCTGCCATGCGAATACTTTGGGTCTATTTCTCGGTCAGTTTGAAGGTGGTCAAATCAACCCATAATTTTCAGAATTATGGGTTTTTGAAGTTTTCAATGTTTTCATGTATATCCAACATTTAAAAGCCTCCAGCACCTCGCCTATGGCACTAAAGTAAATTTTAGTTTGAATTTTTTTGTAGAAAATTTTACAAAAAATATTTTCTTACCAAAATATTTATCTTGAAACCTTTTACTTTCAAGTAGAATTATTTCCTTTTCAAATCAATAATTTTTCTTGGCTATAACATCATTCACTAGGCACTTATTTTTTAATATTTCACTTTTCCCACATTTAACTGATGGAAAACTTTCAAACCTGAGCTTAATAGGTCCGAATATTTCTTCTGATACTGTATTTTATGCTGTTAACTATCAAAACAGATGATTTTTTCATATAATACATTTTGCATCACAAAAATTAGGTTGAAAATCCAAAATATGATAATTTTACACAAATAAAAAAAATTGTCATTATTTTAACTCGTATCTTATCTATACTAGGTACTTTACTTAATTTAGAAAAATGGTATACCTACTTACTCAATGCAGAATTTTAGGAACTTCAATTTATGAACGAGTGAAATTTTTCGAGAAATGCGTCATTTGTGCGTAATTTGCTAAAAACCGAAATAAGTCCAAAAATTTCGAGGTTTCTGTGACACCCCAACGAAAGCACAGGCATAAAATTGAAGTAAACTCCAAATAACTCTTTTTACATGGAAATAAAGATATTAAAACCGTTTCCAGCTTTCCACAAGTTAATTGACGGCACTGTCTTTTTTTAGCCTTGTTTTCCTGGCTTATTTATAACACTGACAAGTCAACTTTCATTCTCAGAGGAAAACAGAAAAGAGTGATAGGGCAAATTGTCATTATCTGATAGTAAAACCGAATATTCTATGCACTCACCATCATTAATTGACGAATTTAAACATCAAACAGTAGACTATTTCCACTATAATACAGGCACAATAATTACAATTTCGTCTTCGTGACAATGTACACAGTCAGCTGGACGAAATGATTTATTGGCAATGCGGTACAATGATGTATTGAACAAAATAGTGCGTTATTCTACATTAAAACCTTTTTGCCAACAAAAAAATTCCAATTCCAAGGTTAACGCCAGTTTGTCAGGTAGGTACCTTCTACGTCCACCGGTCACAATTCGAATCGAAAAATTCCTATGAACCACTATATTACAAACTAAATGGTCGAATGTGTTGGCCGTAATAACTGAAAGCGGTGGGGCAGAATAACTTTCATTTTACTATAGTTCGTAAAGAGGCAGATTCAATTGCAATAAGGTGAACGGTTTATTACGATTATATTCATTCGGTAAAATAGAGGCCAGGATAGAAGCAGACGAAAAAACAAAACTGCTAATATTTCACTATAAATTAATCCTATTCAGTGGTAAAAACGATTATGAGGCACTTTTGCGCCAGTAATTTATCCAATAAAGATGAAATTAATACAGTGATTAGATAGTCATTTTTCTTCCCTGAAATTAGATCATTAATTGCGAACTCGCACTTTAATTAATAATAATTACCGAATATCAAAGGCGTAGTCAGGATTTCTTCAAGAGGGGTGACAAAAAAATTTTATGGCTTTTTTTGCCAGTCACTTTTGAAAATTCAAGAAATTTAGCATTAATGAAACCCGCTATCAAATTTTTTCCAAATTTGAAAAGTGACAAGCAAAAAAAAAGTCATGGTAGAGTCAATCGTCCCTTTAGCCCCACTGACTACGCCCTTGATTTCTATAAGGTTTTTTTTTTACCGTGGCACAGAATTAAAAAACCCACAATGAAAATTCAGCTTTTTTCATTCATGAGCTGTTAGGCTCCCTCGATGAGCTTCAAGATATTACTTCAATAACATCTGAACCGATTTACGGTGTAGCATCATCGTTTAAGGAATTGAGAGATGTCTACGGATGCATTCAGTATTGTGGAAGGTCAGCATCGTCAAATAAGAAAGAATTTTTAAACTGACAACGCATGTAACATGAAAATCCAATTTTAATCAATTTGTCAAATAAGATGCGACAATGTTCTGCAGATACTGTAGCCCTGCATAAACCATAAAGTGTTTAAATGAAAACTGGTTTGAAATATTAATTTCTCTTACTTTAGACATCACTCATATTCAACTAAATCAAAATTTATTGTTCGTACCGACATTTCCCGAATTTCCATTTTTTCCCTACTTATTTACATCTTGACAATATAATTTTCGAAACCTTTTGCAAAAATCATTTTTCACATTTCCTCAACTTTAAATTCGGAATACTTTTTTCAAACACTAAACACGGAATTCACTAGAAAATTTTCCATTTTCCATTTTCAAATTCCAGTCAGCAGCCCTCACTAAACAAGTTCCACAGAGTAATTAAATTCATCAACCACCAATAGCATTTCAATGTATAATTTCTGGTCCACTGCTCCGATAACCCTAACAAAAGAATATCTCGATTCGTCACGACTTCGGTTCTTCCATTCCAGCACACTCTACCAAATACTCCTCGATAAATTACCTTCGCATCATCTTATTTAGCTTCAACTAGTCTAATATTATTTCGAAAAGACAGACACAGAGAAAGATTTAAAAAAAAAAAAAAAAGTCAGAATTCATCGGGCGTATTAAATATTTCGTAACGCCTGGATTTATTCGTGTATTGTCGTCGCCAAAAAGAAAAGAAAATCGTAATAAAAAAGTATTTACTATAAAAGAAGGGGGAAAATATAGTTTTTTTTTTTTTCTCTTTAAATTCGTGCAACGAAATTGTACACCAGTTTTTTCTATCTCCCTTTATTTATACGAGTAGGTATACAGACTTTTTTTCTCCTATTTTTGCTCATGTCTCACACCGTAACTGAATAATGAATACTGTTCACGGGATAGGTTAGCTGCGTACTTTGCTTTCAAATAAATCAAGTTTTCAGTGTTTTTTATTGTCAGTAATTGACATTTTCAGCGTCACTAGAATTCACGTCCTTATCTACTGGTGAATGAAGAGGAATAACTATGAAAAGTCCCATTTCAAGTATGCAAGAATTCTTCAATTTTATGTCGAAATTAGCTTTGGAGGAGGAGTCTACGCCCCCTCTCCACCCGCTCCAATTACAAATCCTAGATGACTAAAGTCATAATTATACATGGGATTCAATGTCCGATAGGTGACGAAATATTATGCAAAAAGCCCTTTGTATATATATATATATACCTATATAGTAATACGCAGAGCATCCAGTTTTGTTCTTGTATTTTCTCTTGCCGTTATCTCGTCATTAATTCATTTTAGTCGAAATGTGATAGAGGAAATTAATTTGTTATTAAAAAATAGGAGGGGGGTCATCGCTGAAAATTTTTTTCTGCCATCATTAGTTTTTGAAATAAATGAAAAATTAAAAAATGACAAATTTCTCATTAATTTGCAGTTTTTTTATGACCGATTCGTGAAAAACTGATGGCGTAGAAAAAATAAATTTTATTATAGAACTCGAACGCATTTTTTCCTCATTTCAATAGTACAAACCCCAACTTTGTAGTTTAAATAGAATCTGAAAAATCGTGAAGTGAAAGATCAGTTTTTTCAAAATTAAAATGTTATGAATGTTGTAAAAAACGCGGATATATTAATATACAAAAAGTGGGATTGAATTCTATAACATAGAAGATAATTATTTTCATTTTCATGCAAAAACGAAATTGCTTTGAAAATTTGTATTTTCAAGAGATAATAAAAAAAAAATTTGTGTCCTGTATACGAAAAAGTTTAAAAAAGTCTACCTATTCTGATCAAAACATCCCATAAGCTTTTCAACATTCACGTTCGTTCTTTATGGGAATGTTATAATGGTACCTATTTTCGCGATGGTTTCGATAAAATCGACCAAATGCCACCCACTCTGTCCAAAAATTCTAAACAAAAACATTTAGAGTACACATTAGCAAATGAAGGTTACAACGAATATAATTCTTTTCTTTCATTTTAATCGGTAGTACGTACATAAGCTGTAAACTGGTCAACAATATACTTGAGCCGGCGTGACCCGATTAAAATAAAATACTATTTTTCGTTTATCAAGTTTTAATCATTCTACTTTTCGCATTAGTCGACGTCAGTAATTTGAAATACACCCTCAGGTTATGGTGCACCGCATCCCTCCTTCCAGTACATGAATTCAGTAATGATTAACAGAAATTGAAAGTTACTTTTTCTTTTTAAAGTAACTCGTTTTAAAGGTAACGTTTGTGATTTATACAGCTCAGCGCCGAACGAAAAATTAAAAAAAGGTGTTTAGACTGAGTGAGCTAATTTAATTAAAAATTTAAGATTAAAGGAGAAAAATAAAACTTTTATAATAAGAAAAAAATGTTTTTACATATGTTTAATGACGTTATAAAACCGAAATTACATGTTCGCTTCGTTAGTGATCAACTTTTATTTATTATAAAAAAAAAACCACTCACTTGAATTTTCTGTAAGCATATAATTTTTCAAATTAGCCATAGATCTATTTGCGATTCTTTTTAAGGGAAGTCAGGGGAAAGACAATGACAATCCGATTCTTAAAAATTTTGCTTATTCTCTCTTCTACAGAACGTGTCCATTATCGGAGCCAAGTAAATCCAATCCAAGTAAAAATTAGTTTCTGCTTTTTCTTTCCAATTCAATGACAATCTGTGCGTATAATAAAATTCGATCCCTAGTTTAATACATTTAACCACTATTTTTACAACATCCCAGAATTTTACGAAGGGCGTTTAAAGAGTAACTTTCTTTATTTTTGTTCTCCTGTATCGGGCAACACTGGAGTAGGTGCGTACGGCTTTTATGTAAGGCGAGTTATGAAAATTTAGAAAAAAATTATTTTGTATCATTACTGTGTGCTGTTTCATTGGCTGGAATATGAAACTCCCTTTCATCACCCCACTAAAGGTGAAGTGACCCTTCTGCAGGACAATGACTGACCCCACAGTTCTGGCATTACACAATAGCTCCTAAAATCATTAAAATAAAATGTTTTCCCCTCCCACAAGACTTCCCCACCATTTCCCTTTCTAACTTCCAGCTCCATCGCCATGAAATGGGTCTATAAACCTTTTTAAAAACCTGTTAGCTGCCGTACACAATTGGGTTTTGTTTTTGAGTTTTCTTCCTCCTAAATTTTTCTTGAGCTGTAGGAAACTGGGAAAAGATGAAAATTTGAAAGGGCAAGAGTGAGGGAGACTTGTGGGACGGGGAAAAATCTCATTTTAAGGATCTGAAGAGATGTTTTGTGATGCCAGAACTTTGTGGTTAGTCATTATCCTGCAAAAGAATCGCTTCATATTTGGCAAGGTGAGAAAAGGGAGTTTCATATTCCAGCAAATAAAACACAGCACTCAATAATGATGCGTAAAAAAAATTTTGAATTTTTATAACCCTTCTATACATAAAAACCGCGCCTACTGCACTGTTGTTTGATACAGGAGAGAAAAAAAAAGGAAAATATACTTTTTGAATGCCCATTGTAATTTTGAAAAAAACTTCTCTTCTTTCACTTCGCAATTCCTGAGCCACTATTTAGGCTACAAAGCTGAGGTTGGTACCCTTGGAACGAGGAGAAAATTTGCTTGAATTATCAACTAAAAATAATTTATTTGAAGTCATTAGTTTTTTAGAAATAAGCCATAAAAATATTGCAAATTAATCGGAAATTTTATGTTTTTTGATTTGTTAATTATTTCAAAAATTAATGATTGAAGAAAACAATTTTCATATTTTTCAGTTTTTACCTAAAACAAAGTAATTCTGAGTAAATGGCGAAAGAAAATACAAGAATAAGACTCCACTGTTTCCATTAATTTACGATTTTATTAAGGCTTATTTTTGAAAAACCAATGGCGACAATAGAAAGAATTTTCTCCTCCATCCAATAATATTAATTTCAGTTTTCTACCTCCAATAGCTGCTGAGGAATCTTGAGGTAAAAGAAAATAAGTTTTTTTCAAAATTTAAATGTTGTGAATGTTGCAAAAATTACAAATAAACACACCAAAATTGGAATTCCAATGAATAAGGACATGTGCTATCAGATGAAAGTCCCATAAGGGCGTGTGTTCAATTCCCACAGTTCTTGAAACTTTTTGGAATTTTTTCTCACTCTTGTTACTGTTCATAAAAAACAAAAAAAAAAAAAAAAAACCAGCTAAATTAAAGAGTATGAAAAATTTGTGATGAGAAGATCGAATTATTAAAAGTACTAATAGAATTCACTTTTCTTGAGACTAAATTTTATGCACTGGATCATATAACTACAAATAACGAAAACTATAGCGCAGCAGAACTTCACTAGAAAACCTTTTTTGCCAATTCATTCACAATTCAAAATCTGAAGTTGATAATTGCAACGAAAATAGAGTCATACATTTTCCAAAAATTATGAGAAAAATAGTAAATTTTCAGAATCGTAGAAAAACACATTTTGCAGACACTTTTTATTCCCCAGTTTTCTCATAAATTACAAAACCAATAGACACCAAACTCTATCCAGACCTGATCCTATGTGAGGACAACTTTTTCTCTGCATAATTGTGAGCGAAGCCGACAGTTAAAGCTGTTTCTAATAAAATGAACATTAAATAATCTTTCATGAATAAGAAAAAATTTGGCGAAAAATATAGAAGACCCAGAATATTTTACAGAGCCTCGACTCTAAAATTGGTACTCAATGCAAGTTGAGGTCAATAGAATATAGTATGGCGTATTTTTGGAAGGAAGAGACTGATCGCTTCGATTTTAAAATGAAATACCTACCACATATATTAAAAAACATATTTGTAAGGTGAAAAGTAGGTATGCAAAACAACTGAATTGAAATTGGAACAATAGTCGATTGACCCATTTCGAGTGGAACACAAAAACACAAAATTAAGCTAAGTCAGAAGTATCAATTTTTTATTTTTTTACAATTTTCAAATTTCATAGAGACCATATTAAAGCTAATAATGGTCAGTTCATAAACCGTGAAATTTTCATAATAATATTAATTGGTTTTTCACTTAAAATGTATTTGTCGATCACGTAAAATTGCCGTTTAAATCATTGGAGTCCATTTTTCATTAAAATGAGTATTTTCAACCTTCAACTTTCTAGTCGATCTTCATAGATTAATTTTACGTACAGAAGGCGACGAGAAGACTCGCCATTCTGCACGTGACAGATGACACACCTTGAAAAGATGAATGGTATAACTGTAAAAAAGTTGACTAAATTTTTTAACAAAGTGAACAAGCAAAAATTTTTATTTTCAAAAAATTTTCAGAACAATAACAAATTACTTTCAATCAACAGGCTATGTTATTGTTAGCTTATTTGGCATATTTTTAAGTACCCAAAACAGAAAATCGAGTTAGTACCTGCATGTGAAACCTCTCCCTTTTCACCATTTTTGCAACTACCTATACCTTTATGACCTACAAACAAGAGCGTAGCCAGTATGGGGAAGTGGTGGAAATTATCCCCCTTGAATTTTTAAAAAGAAAAAAAAAGGCCAGCTAAAAAAGAAAAAAATGTAAATGTTTTTCTTTATTCCGAATACCGGTGATATGTATAGAAATGAAGAAATAGGTAATGAGAAAAATTTAAGCTATCCAGCATGATTTTTAAGTTGGTTTTCAAAGAAAATCTACTAATTTTTAGTTAATCAAGCTAAAATTTTTATTAAATGTAAGCTAACTATAGTTTTTTTTTTCTTAAAAATTTTATATATTTTTTTACGTTAATTTCGTTAGAAAATTTTCAATGACTGCTTTTTGTACAGCTAGTAAAATCGATTGGGACTGGATTTTCGAGTTCGCTTATTACCAGTAACGCCGTTAGGGGGCAAGGGGGTACTCATTCCCAGGTGGTTGGGTTTCGGGAATTGAAAAATTATCATATGAAAATTAATTTTAAAACTATTTATACAATAACTACACTGTAAGCCAAGGCTTCACGTATCCGCGTGGGTCATTAGAAATTCCCCCACCAACCCCAAAAAAAAAAACCTCTATACATGAATATTCCAGAACCCAGAAAACACAAAAAATTTTTTTCGCTCGCGAAATAACTATTTTGTCAACCTATAACACCCCCTCCAGAAATAAATTATGAGTACAGTCCTGTTGCAGTTAAAGGAGGCATATTGACTAGTCTCCCTGCGGGAAAATTCCTAGTTATATCACTGTCTGTTAACTCCCCTAGCTGGTCTCTACTTCGACGAAACTTACTTTGCCTCCCCTGAAAAACTTTCTACCTACGTCCTTGGCCTAGAGAACAAACAATCTTCAAGGACAAAAATGGCGGTAAGTACGATTGTGCCTATCTGAAATTATACTTGCCGTCTAGTCTACCAAAAGAGCATATAATAGTAGTTGTACTTTTTCCCGCAAACAGACATCAAAAATTACACTCAAGTTCTGAACCGTAACTGAAACTTATCCTAATGTTCAGATAAAACTTGACGCTGAACTCCCAACAATGCAATAATACAGTTATTTATTCCTGATACTTACCTAAAAAAATGGAACAACACTTCTACTGCTCTAGCATTGCATGCAGATAGTATCTTTACTCTACAGTCGATAGAGAAAATTCAGTTTCCGAAAAGTTTGCAGTTATGCTCCCTTTCTTTTCAAGGTGCGATGATGTATCTACTCCCAAGTATGGTGCATACGCGTATCCCAAAATCAGAATGACCAACCACGAGAATTCCAATTCCTGTTGGATATAGCCAATCGCTATAAAAATGAATATATAACCGGACAGATTGAGAAAAACGTCGTTCGTTCTGATATTGTCTACATAACAATTATGTTATGGTTATTTTGGAGTATTTTACACTTCGTTAAATAAAAAGAATTGGTTTTTCCGCGCTAAAAATAAACAAAAATTGTACAATCACACCAGGATCCATGACGTGATAGATACAGTCACCAAAGTGGTGACGCAAGAATGCGAGCTAGACACTACGACTTCTCGACCTCGAAGCCCGATCAAAAATCCTCATCCAAAACCACACAGCTTCTTCGTCAAAAGTGGGTATAGGTAATACGAAATATTAGAGCGCCGTCACAACTCATTTTGCTCGCTAATTTTTTACCTTGATCTCCAATCTGCGTAACGTAATGGGTCTTTGCAGCAGCCAAGACACAAAACCTTTCTGTGCACAATTCTGCATCTTCCCACTCGCTCCAGCAGACAACAAAAGAAATTAATACCACCGAGTGAATTGTTTACCATTTCCGAAACCGGTCACTATAATCTTACGTAATAGAGTACTTTTATCGACGCCATTTTTTTTTTTTACCCCGTATTTTGTTCCCCCAGGCATACTATGATCCATAAATTTTGTCGATCGTTGGCGTTTTTAATCATTGCAAAATCCATACACAGAGGTACATGAAAAGAAAACGTTTATCCACGTGCAAAACGTTTTTACGAAATATATATTTATTTAATCTTCGAAATGCGTGTAATTTTTTTATTTATTTTTTTTTCATTTTACTGTTCAAATTGATCTACGTTAGCAATATTAAGAGCGTTATTGTTGTTGTTTGTTCACGTTGCTTATCTTTACTTATTAGAATAGGTAATATTATGAAGAAAGTAAGAGGGGGAAAAAAAAAGTTCCACTAAAGGTCATTGCAGCGAGCGAATGTACAGACCTTGGCGAAGAATTTGCATTCACTTTGGGCGGCTCGTCGACAGTACCCGGCAGTGGCTGGCGACCGACTCCAGCATTCCACCGCAACAAATTCTACTATCCCATCTCGACATTTATCCGCCATTATATTGAAATTATAATGCTATACTAACTCGTTCGATTCGTGTAGGTACATATTTTCCGGCTTAGCTTAATAGGCAGCCAACCTGTATATATATATATATATATATATATATATATATATACATACAAGCGAGTGACATGCATCAAAATGCGAATCAGATATTTTAATGCAATGAATGCATTAGAAGAAAAAAACAAAAAAAAAAACATTATACCATTGAACTGGTGGAAAAAGTTATATAAATAATTTGGCTTACAGCACGAACTAAGTACAATATGGCTACAACGATGTTTATCCACCACCCTCGTTCTCTCTTTCACTCATTTATATGTATACCACCAAGAGGCAATAGGTAGACTATTTAGGTTAGTACGTCGTTAATCTTTAATCGATAAGATACACAACGTGTTTGTTCAACGATCAGTAAAAATATTAAAAACTAATTTTTCTCAATTTTTTTTTTTTTTTCTGACGACTATATCTTGTCGGAAACGTATAGCTGTACTTATGGCGATTGTTAAATTCGTCACGATACGCATAACAAAGCGAACTATGGGCGCTCGTTTTTCCAGCTTCTTGAGGAAAACGAGAGACAAAAAAAAGGAAGAAAAAAGGAAAATGCTGGCGAATAAATTGTCGACGAAATTAAATGTATAATACGTGAAAATGACAACGAGAAGGGGGCACTGGAATGAGGTGTACTTAAGCAAAGAGTTCCAGTCATGATAAATGGTTTAAAAAAAAAAAAAACAAAACAAAACGTGTCGACTTGTTTGGGAGAAGAATTCGATAAGAAAGTGAGAGCACTGAGCAAGAAAGGGAAAAGCAGGAACTTCGTGATGGACACTGTGAGCGCACGAAACGAAACTGCAAAATTTTCTGTCGTTAACCTCGTTTCATCGGAAGCAGCATTTGAAAAATCATAATAATGACACTGCTGGAGAGGGGGAGAAAGTTTCGACTTCCACCTTCCGATAAAAACGTACCGGTTCCATGTAAATAAATTTTAGGCCGTATTTAGCGGACGATTTCTTAAACACCGAACAAACGAATAGAGTATGTTATTGGAAACGACGAATAAAAAACTTCACGAGTAATACAAATGTGGTATGTCCATTTGAAGAGGGGGGGGGGAGTTACTGTACGACGAACAACGAGAAATTTTCAAACACGATTAGGCTTTCTAGTTAGTTTACCAAAATGGATTATTAGGTTTGGCAACACTGTTGCCAAAAGCCTATTACAATCACCAATTTTCTCAGATTTTCATCATTAGCGGCTTCAAGTCGGTTAACTTAAAACCTTAACTTTATAACGTATATTTTTGTCTATTTTTAGAAATGACAAACATATTCGTCTACACATTTTCGAATACCAAAAACGTAGATATGTATCAACAATAATCATCCTATAACTCTTTATAAACAACCACCAATTTACCCGTATTGAATTTTATGAATATAGATATATTGTCTGTATATTCATGACCTAATTATGCTTGTCCCTCGAGTACTCTACAAGTCAGCACAACCCTATAATAACAACACCCTACCTCACTTAGCCTATCCAACACGTACGCTTACATACCCTGAACGAGTATATAAACCCTTGATTTAGAAGAATAAAACACAGTTCCTCGACAGTTACTTCTAAGTAACTGGAACCTCTCTAGTAGAAGTCTCTAGTGAATAGATCATCTTGTCAAATGGATGGTGATACTATATATATAAGTATTAATGTAGTAATTTATGTACGGTATTGTACAAATTTATTATTTTATTAAATGTGAAAAGTCACTTGTGTGTTTTAAAATATTATTGAGTTTCTCAGATACGTTAAGGTCCACGATTTTAGAAGTATTACTGCTTTCCCAGAACGTGATATTTTATGTATGGTGTAACACTGAAAGTGGTTCTAATTAGGTACTTTACCACCTCTTTTGGCCATTACAAACTTGTGATTTGTTTTTCGTTCTTTTGTTTGTTTCATTATTTGTATGGCAATTCAGCGATATCTTGCAAATAAAGTGTAAAATTTCAGCCAAATTTTCTCAGAATCTTGACAACTAACGAACACCGATATGTCTTGGCAAAATTTCAACTTGATTTTCCATTTGCTTTCTGAAGTGTACCTATCACTGAAATTCTATTCAGATTGAGTGATTTATGTGATAATGATTCAATCTAGTTGGGGATTTGCGTAATTTCAGCAATATCTCGACTTTGAAACGTACGATTGAGCTGAAATTTTCACAGAATCTTCAACAAATATACTAAAATATGTCTTGAAAATTTCAGCTCTCTGCAAATAACAGTTGTCTCGTAATTACGTTCGATAACTCAGATTGAATGGAATTTAGTTGGGATTCATATCCAAAATTATATATTTCTCTCGAATTTATGAAAATTAAAAACAGATAAATGTTCCATTGTATATTTATTTGCGTCCTCTTCAATTTATTTCTGAAAAAAAAATTCAAAAATGTATTTATAAGGGTGAAAAAAACGAATTTAATCATAGGTACACATTTATAATATACATATAGGTACATCTTTCATATGGAGAAAAAAAAAGACACAAGTCCCCAACCAGCAGACAATCGAAGTAAGTTACAAACGAGTCAATGGATGTGATGGTGCTAAAAAGTAATATTTCCGTAGAGCCATTCTCTGTTTAGTAAACGGTTGACGAATGAATCGTTCTTGGTTGGTGTTCAAATCATGTGAATTTATCACATCCCAAATACAAAGGCCAAATCTCTTGCAGCTTCGTTACGAAGCAGCTTGTTTTATACATTATTAAACCACTGATAATGCCAATGGTGAAAACGTGAAGAAATACGCACGTTTTCTTAATTGCAGGTATCTAACGTAAAATTTAAAATTTGAAAAGAAAAAATCGTAATCAACTTATTTTTCAGGCAATTAAAAGCACGAAAATCTATGATCTTGACTCGTATGAATGTAATTCCTTTCTATAGCTTCTCCAGATTAGCGATTAATTTGCAAAAAGTGATTTTCCATATACGAACGGAACCTCGTTGCTCCAATTTTATAATTTTTAATTCGATATTTGAATCAAAATTAATTACGAATTTTTTTTTCGTGATTTTTGTGAACATTTAAATGAGTGCATTTTCTGTAAATTGGTAGAAATTGAGTTTTTCTTCATTTTCGATACATTTTTCAGCCACATCGCAGGTTTTATCATTCATTATGAATCTTTTGTGTTTTTCTCAAGGAAAATTGTAAAAACTAATTTTAATTTTTTTGAAATAAAGATAATTTTCAAATTAAAATACTATAATTCAACTGGCATATGACTAAGCAGATGAAATATTTTGGACAACTGAACTTTTGGATGTTATGGCTGGATAGTATTTTCAAAATAAGAAGGCTCATGAATTTTAAGGAGTTGAAAATAAAATGGGAAGTCGCCGAAAAAAACCTGACTCGTCTTTACAGTCATCAGAATGATCTTACATTGCCGATCTCAGACAATACCTCGACAACCAAGCGCCTTGATTCAAACAGTTGATCGAAAGTGAGTCGAATACTCTCAATGAAGAGTATCTCTTCAAATAACGCCAATGTAAAAATTAAAATAATTCTTAAAATTAGCGAAAAAACTCGGATTAATTGTACTAAAAGGGATGAAATTTGATGTATAGATAGGTTTTGTTATGTAGATATACCCTATGGATTTTGGTTTAAAAAAAAAAAAAAAAAACTGAAGCATTTTTTAAGCAATACCTACCCAAGGATAATAAACTTCATCATTATTTAAAATCCGAATGACGACATGAAATGTGTATTTTATTTAGACTTCAACACTGAATTCAGTCGAAATAAATTCAACAAAGTATAATAACAACCGATTGAAGTCACAATTTAGCATACAATTAGTCAGAGAAATGCACAAAATTAAAAACAAAACAATTTTTAAAAATTTTTATCATTCAAAAATATCTATTTTTAAATTAAAGATGAATAAAAGTATTGGTCATAATCTCGGTATTGCGTACAAATTGATAGCAACATTTAAAAGCTTTAAAAATAAATTCGATGCATATATTTAATTTTGAACGATGCAATATAAATCTGAAAAATTTTTCATACGTCGAGTAAATAAAGTTACGACAGTCACCGTTCGGTGAAACGATGCAAAATTTATTCGTGGAATGTCAAATTTTCAAGAAAAATATACGTTAGTGCAAAAATTTATAAGAAAATGAATTCACGTTAAAATAGTGAAGAGTGAAATCATCCGTAACTCGCTTTGATCATATTGGAATGTTTGCCCGAAAACATCAACAGTGTGACCTTGTAAATCCGCACACAAACTGAAAATAGCTTAAAAGTTTTGTTTCTGTATTTTTATTCTCTGCCATACTTCACCTCATAGTTTTCATTAATAATATTATTTTTAGATAAGTGTAATAGGAGTTTACTTGGCTTAACAGCCAACTCTCAAATTTGCAACTCAATGTGACAGTTTGTTCGATTTGGTGGACGTGATTTATACAATTCACGTTAGGAAACCATTTATCTTCAAAACTTTGACTGATTCCAACCACCAAACATCAATAAATGTTCAAACTCTCGACTAAATGCAAAATTTCATAACCAGACTAAAAACTGCGCATATTTACACACACAAATTATCAATCACTGTGATTTAATCGCAAAAATTTGCAGAAACACAAATCATAACGTATGTTTGTGAGCACCACCAACTATGATTAAAGCTCGCATACCTTCGCAGTTGAACGACAACTAAAATGTGAAGTCATTAATTGCTATTGGATTATACACATACAGATAGGTATCTGCCTTCTTCACTGTCTTCAAATAAAATAAAATTTTATTTTTTTTACCTACGTCTTTATCGGTAAACATTTTTGAATTTTCACCTACAAATCATCAAGCCTCGAGGTGAGACCACAGATACCGTCCAGAATCAAAGTTCATTGCCATTTTCGACGAGTCCAACAATAAGTTAATTCTGATACTCATTTCACGAGAGAACGAAAGGATTTTTTTGATAATGAATATTAAGTTACGGTATATTATTCTCTTGATGATTTCATTGAACAGACTTAGGGTGTGCCGCAAACAACCTTTCATCGATGAGTCAGAAATAATTTTATGGTAGAAATTAATATATCCAGTTTTGTTTTGTAAAAGTGTTTACCATCTTTTAGCGAGCATTTTAACGAAAAAGGCAAAAAAGCAACACTAGCGCAGCAAGCTACGCTAGAAAATGTAAGGTCTTGAACAAAAAAATTAAATAAATAAATAATTACAAAAAAAAAAAATCATATCAAAAGTATTTGGCAGAATACTGGCTAAAAATTATGTACCAACGTTTGATACGAAGTGTCAAGAAAATTCATAATAAACGAACTTTATAGCGAAATTATACGAAACGTAAGCAAGTTATTAAATGATTTCTTAACAAATAAAATAACAGCAGGCCTGGTTTTTGACCAGCTTCTTATTTATATTTTTTTCTCGGCGAAAATTTGAGATATTTTCAAATCACCAAAGCATGAACTATTGAGTCGTTTGAAATAAAATTTCGTAGAATGATGGAATATAATCATTATATTCAATGTCGGTACTAAATTTCGTGCTTATTGGTTGAAAATTCGCATTTTAAAACCATCTGTGAGTCCCAAAAACGAAATATGATACGAAGTAATAGACGAACCAAAGGGCAGATATAGACCAAAAATAATGGGGTTCGTCCGTATGTAGATCCAAATAAGTGTACCAAATTTCAAGACTATCGAATAAAAATTGCGACCTGTACCGAAATCAACGGAGATGTGTAGCTATATAGTTATGAATTTCATCTAATAGTACCAAAATTTTTCGGGTGTCATGAGACAAAAAATGAACCTACCCTTACTTCTGAATCTCAATACAAAATCAATTTTAATGGGTAAGTTTTCAAGAAATGCAGTGAAACGAATTGATAGACAAATTTTTATTACACCTTTAAAGAGATTGATTAATGATTGCCAATCGCCACTCGGGGCATATAAACGGCAGCTTATTCCGAAAATATTGCCAAATTTTCACTTTGATGCACGTAATGCTTTACGAAACTTTGCTAAGAGGAGGAAAAGAAGGCTTAGGCTACTGTTTTAATTTGTGGGTTTGATTAACTCTCTTAATTTCCATTTAAAACGTGAATCTGGCCATTTCAAGAACGATAGACAAACTCTCAATTCTGACGTCATCATATTTTCGCTATGAAAAAAATTCGGTGAGAACAGGCACTTCATTGTATTCATTGCTGCTCTATTCCCTAGCCGCAGATATTTCCCATATAATTTCAAGGATGTTATAATTACAATCGCACGCAATAAAATTTTCGTTCTTTCACGTTTTTTCGAAGATCATGTCGTCCATCCTTCGGTCTTCCCTTTATCACAATACTGCATTGTACCATGTTTTGTTTTCATTTTAAGTAAAAAATTACTTTTCAAATATTCTTAGTCGTAGACATCTTGGTATCTTGATAGCAATCTAGATTTTTTGGTATAGATGATGGAGATGGGGGAGCGAGACGTGAAGTACGTCCGAGTGTATACACTTTTTTCAGTTCAATTCTTATCAACTAAAATTAATCAATACGTAAAACTAAACGCTGTCTTACATGGAATTTTTCATCTTCAGGCCATAGATTCCGATCGGAGCTAACCTTAGCAATGGCTGGTTTTGAGAAGAAATTCAACAAAGCTTTCTCGTATAATTATTTATAGTGTGATTGATTTTCGATTTCATGATTTGCAAACCGACAGGCCAAAATAAGTTTATTAAATCAAACTGGCTAAATCGTGTTAAGTACGTACCTATATTATTTATTATTGGTCCTCAACCATACATCCTTGGCTCATAACGAGTAAAAACAAAAAAAAAAAACTAATGATGCCTGCAGGTTGTAATTATTTCTGACCGAAATTTTTATGAAGAATATTGAGTATAATGGGGAAAGAACGGATTAATGCAAACATAGAAAGGGTTATAAAGAAAAATTCGACATGTTTTTAAGTTGCCGTTGTTGCTGTTGTGGTTTTTGATGTTGTTACTGTTATTGTTTTTCTTCAAATAGACTCATCAAAGGACAAAGGCAAAATGCTGATAGATGTGATACCTACCTCAAAAACTCCGCAAAATAATTGAAAAATTAATATTTTTTCATAATCTTTGCAAGTGAATACAGTAATTATATTTTCATTTGTAAAGTAAATATATCCTGGCATGAATGAAGTTTTGAATAAAAGAAATGCAAGATTAATGAGGTGTATGTGGCTTCGAAATGAAGACTTAACAAATTTCAGTTTTCAAGGAAGGAAAATAAGGTAAACTCGATCATCTCATTAAATTACCAAACAACGAGCATGTTGATTATTAATTTAGCACCTTTGACAGCTCAATAACAAGCTTCTGAAAGGCCATCTCATAGAAAATAAATATGTTCTTCTGAAGTAAATGTGGGGACTCACATCATATGAGGTAAAGGGGCTCAGACCCCCAATGACAGTCTCCGCTGCAAGGCAGGCTAATATTCATCTCAATGACGTTAAACCAAATGCGCAAATAACGTTCAATCATAATTACTTGTACATACATGCAAGTAATGTACGAGTATCAAATTGTGACCAATCTCAACAATACGATGATGTCACGATTCTGTACAGGAACCTACCCATCATTTCTTATAACTATAAGAAATGACGCATTAGGGGCTGCTCACACAAACATATGTAATCACTATGAATGTGTGTTGGTATGCGTGTAAATAAGCCCATATATAAACCGTTCGAAATGGCTCTAAAATCGCCAGTGTTTGCCCAGGTTTTGGCTTAACCGTATATTTACATATGTAGTGGTTGAACACGCAAAATCTGTACATTATCTTCTGGTGAGGATATCTTTTTACTACAAGGTGTTCCACAGTAAGGATGATAATTTACAGATCATAAATATCAGTTACTTTTCGAGGCGATTCATGAGATTATATAAAAATTGAAACGGGCTGTTTGATGATTAATTTGAGAGGCTGGGAGGCTATTCACCGTTCGACTTATACCCATCAATCCTTGATGAGTATAGGTCACTTCCTGGAAAAGCCACTTTTTTAAATTAGGTATTCTTTTACGCCTATGGAATAAAAACGTGTTTATAATTCTAGAAACCATCAAACTCTAGAGAATTATTTCTTCTTCATACTCGACGGGTTTGGAAGTTCTACACCATAATTCTTTCGGAAGTTTTCTAGCGGAAAAAATGATAATTTGTTAACGATTTACTTACTTGAAATTCTCATTTTCAACTAGATTTGAGGTCGAGATTTACTGGCTCCATCCTAAAAAGATAGAAAACACGAGAATAAGTTTCTATTTATATCGACTCGCAGCTTTCCAACCGTTTCGGACATGATCTGTGAGGCAGCAAAAAAAAAAAAAAAAAAAAAAAAACATTGGTGGTGGTTACTTATATCCTTTTGGAATAATTACCGATTTTCGCATACCTTTAACTTGTGAGAGTTAAACTGATCAGTCGCATTTAAAGTATAGGTACCTATTTTCCAAAAAAGATGACGATGCTTTAATAGCCTGAAAAATAACCACCTTCAATCGTTAAGAGCGTCGTCAGGCGATGAATTCAAATTCAATTGAAATATGTTAAGGTCGACCCGTAATTTATGGCGAGAGATTAAGACGAAATTTTCCTTCTGGCAGACGAGCACACAATATGATAAGTATAATGGGCTACTATACTGCATGGATAATACGAAATGATGCAGTTCATCCGAAACGAAAACAAATAATCTACGGTTTGACTATGTGTATAGGTACTAATTATCTGGAAGCCTCAGTTGTATCAAGATAAGATTTTAATGGACGAGTGTACAAGGTTTTCGCGAAATCTTCATTTTTTACAAAAAAAAAAAAATTTATAAACTAGTTATGGTAATTTATGTTTTTATTTTTTATTTTTTTCGTTCATTTTTGGAAGTAATCAACCACCACATTTATGCATATTCTTTTCAAATTGGTTAGGCATATGCTTTAGAAAGTGATAAGCAACAAAAATGATGGTATTCGTTGTCAAGTATTCGTTAAAAATACCGAATGTTCCCAAATGAGAAACCGGTACTTCGCAAGCTTCCATGCGTGGAATTTAGGTGACACGAGTTTTACCAATCAACGATTAATTAGTTTTTAAGTTGGTTTTTTGTTTTTCGTGTATCTTTTTTTTTTCGTATTTGCCTCACTCCGTTTGATACCGTACGCGATTTTTTGTTCATGAAAATCGATCTGAAAATTTTTTTCAATTATTAGCCCATCTATTCCTTCGCGAAAATGTTTAGAATTTAGTTACTGGAAATCTTACCTCGTTTAGATATGAATTTTGTTTCTCTTTAACGAAAAAAGTAAAGGTAAAGTATTCAAAAGTATGGCCAAATTACGGTTTATGACGAGATTTTCACAACATTCCTATACTTGCACTTATCCCTAATATTTTTATTCAGTTTGCTTGCAAACAGGGTATTAAGATTGATCTGGAAAGTGGAGATGATGAAAATTATCCGTTTCATGAGAAAACAAAACGATTGGTATCATTTCTCCATTTTCAACTAATTTTTTTTCATGCATATAATATGTATCATCCAAAACTTATGTTCACGGTTTTGAGAAAATCACAAAAGGGATAGGACTAAAATTTTCAAGAAAGGTAGTCATTATATGGAACCGGGCCTGGTAAGAGTTTGTTGCCTATTGATTGAGGAGTTTCCGAGTAAACTGGAGTACAAAATATTCTTATCAAAGTGGTTTTTCCAGGATTCTGAGAAAACGACCAAAGGGATCAGGCTGAAAGTTTCACGACAGATTTTCTTATATGTAAGTGCAAGTTTGATAGAAGTTTGGTGATTATCCGATCAGTAGTTTCTGAGAAAACTGGAAAAGAAAAATTGCTGGAGAAAATTTTGCGTTCACGGTTTTGAAGAAACTACGAACGGAATACGATTGAAATTTTCATAAAAGGTAGTCCTCATACAGGACAAGGTCTGATAGGAGTTTGTTGCATATTGGTTTAGTAATTTCCGATGAAAATTGGAGTATAATAAATTCCTGGAAAAGTGGTTTTTCTAGGATTTTGAGGAAACTACAGGAGGAACTGAGCTCAAATTTTCACCATACATCGTTCTTACGTATGTGAAATTCTGATAGAATTTGATTCCTATTAGTTCAATAGTTTCCGAGAAAACTAGAAAACAAAAAAATTAATGGAAAAGTGGTTTTTCCAGAATTTTGAGGAAACTCTAAAAGAGATAAGGCTGAAATTTTCACGATATGTACGTAGTTCTTATGTCCGACTACGTCTGATAGTAGTTGGTTGCCTATTGATCCAATAGTTTTCGAAAAAAATGAAAAAACAAAAAAAATTTCTGGAAATAGCAAGTTGCTCGTATTGCTTATAGCATCTTTTTCGTATTTAAGGTGTAGTGGTTTACGAGTGTCTTTTCTGCATTTCAGTAATTTAGGTTGAATGTATTTTTTTATTCATTTTTAAAAAAAATTATAAATGAAAATTAGCAGACTGTGTTTTCTACCGAAGTATGGCTGCGCTAAAGTTTGTTTTTTTTTTTCATAATAACTGACTTTTCACTCTCAGCTTCTACTTCGAAGTGAAGAAAAAACATAAAATTTTGTATTTTCAAAACTTTACTTTTTAAATATCAGGTTAATATTAATGGATAACGTTGGAGGATTGTAGGAGAGATAATAATTATCTGTTTTAATACATTTACTTTATATTGCGTTAAACTTTATCAAATAAAACTGATGGCCGAATGTATTGGTTTACTTATAGGTAGGTACTTCATATACACTTCTCTCTTCACACATTATTCTACAACTCGATACAGCATCAACCAAGTCCGCCATATTTTTCTAAATTCAGTTCATATTTTTATGGTGCAATGTGTGTCAATTACGTCATAACTGATAAATATTCGTACAATAATCAGCACAAAATACTGAAGATGAATGATATACTGCTACAGATAATTTGGAATTTCAAAACATGGTCCCAGTAAGATTTAGTTCGGAGAAAAATGAAGACCAAGGTCACAATTTTACTCGTCATTAGCACGGTTAGTCTTCCTATCCCACCTAATTGACTCTCTTCTTGTTTTAAGGCAACCAAAATAGATTCAAGAAATCAAGAAGTAAAATTTAATTTCATGGGGATTCCTTGGTGTCAAAAACTTTAAAAACCAACCTCAACTAGCGCGATAAAAAGTCTCGAAAATCCTTTAAACGGTTAGGCTATAATTTATCACGAATTCGTCAAAACCGATCCAGTAAGATAATAAGAAGCATTTAGCAGCAGATAAATCGATCCCAAATATTTGTCAGAATGGTTTGAAAAAATTTTACACTTCATGTGTTTTTATTCACATCGATAATATTCACAATTTATGCGGTTCAATTTTAGATACGTTTTTTTATTAGAGAGAAAAAGTGGAAAATGTAGGCGAAAGGAGTTGAAGAGAAAAAACCAACAAGGGAACTTCGCATCTGCTACTTTTTATTGGCAAAAGCAACCCATCGTTGTAGCGGCTACGCCACTGGTTTCATCTCATAGGGTGTGGGCAAATTTTTTATTTTTATTTTCTTACACGAGCGGTACAATGTCATAATAAGTTTAGGTTAAAAACGAGTTTTCAAAAGATAAGCTTTTAATATATTTTTTGGCTTTAGTTTCATGCAAAATAAACATTATTTTGTTGCGGGAGGTTGGCAGCAGTATTGGTGTATTTTATAAATTGCAGTAGTGAGTAGAATAAGTTTACGATAAAAACGAGTTTTCAAAAGGTAAGCTTTATCTTTTTTTTTGGCTTTAGCTTCATTCGAAATAAATATTATTTCGTTGCAGAAGGTTGGCTGCAGTATTGGTATATTTTTAAATTGCAGTAGTGAGTAGAATAAAAGCTTATAAAAAAAGCCGTCGAGTTTTGCACCGATGGCAGATAATTACTTAATTCCCATAATAAGAATAGGTTCAACTGAATAAGTAAGCGAATATCTGAGCTTGCATAAAATTAAACAACGATCAATTCAAAATTATTCATCAAAACAGTCTGCCTCGGGAGATGCGGACGCTACTCAATGCTTGGAGCAGCCAAAAAAACAAGTTACACCTACAAGAAAATATAAAGACTTATACGGGCACGGAACGACAAAGAAAATGCACAAGTGTTTGCAGAATATCTTTCTATATCTCTTACACAGAACAATAATACATCAGAAAATACACATATTTTCGAATAAAAACTAGCTAAAAACTTTTCCGATTTCACATTAAATCTCAACCCCATAAAAAAGCCCTGGGTGTTGATCATACAAATGCAATAATAATTATTCCAGAAATGCTGCATACACAACTATAATATATTTGTAACATCTGTATAATGATGTATTTCGATTAAAATATGTGTCTACTAAATGGAAGGTTGCTGAAATCCAAGGAAGGAACTGAAAAATTTTAATTCTCACCTATGTCTCATATTATCCCTACCACCATTCACTAAGTTATTTAAGAAACTTTTCCTTAAAAACTGTAGCTCCAAACAGTAAAAAGGAAAATTTGGTTTTTGAAATAAGCTCTTAAGTCGTCCAGTGCGCCGAAGTCTAAAAATACTCGAGCGAAGGCTGGAAAATAAACAGTTTTGTTTCTCGGTTTTTCTCCTTATCATGCACATAATGTGAAATAATTTTTCATAACATCACAATCAAAGTTCTTTCAGTTCACTTCAAGGGTTACGACCTTCGATCGTACAGGTGCATGGATACCCAACAGCTCTACCTCACCAATGTTAATCGAACATGCCATGGTTATTATAAAACCCTAAAGTGGACAAGATATGGTCATAGGACATGGGCAGTAGGTCTATTTGCACCAGAATTTCAAGCTGTTTTTGGAATTCACTAGATTCACAGCAAAATCTTTAGATAGCGTTAGATTTACGGAATCAACAGACTAAAAACGAATGCAAAAAGACCAACTGTGGTTGTACAAAAAATTCATCCACACGTCAGTGTTGGTTTTATAAGGTTGGCACGGATTTTCGTGTATACCTAGGTATCCCATCAAAATATTGGGATAATGGAACTAGTATTACATTTTGAAAGTGGTTAAAAACATGCTAAAGAGAGAATGAGCTATCAAGATGGTGGTGCTGTCTTTCCTTCAACCACTGCAAAGATATACGAATCAAATTAAATGAAGCTAAAAAAATAATTCACGTAGTTTTTTAAACTTTCTTTTATAAGATTTTAATAGGCTTGACAAACATAATTATGATCCAATTATGAATAATCTGTAGCTTTGCAAGTATTACAAGATAATCACTGTGTTTGCTACTTCCGGTTATATTACTGGCAATAAGTGAAAGAAAGATAGCACCCCTGTCTGGATGCTCTTCTCTCTCTATCTCTCTCTTTCTAATACAATGATGGCATTGTATTCATATTTGGCTTGCAAGTAGTTCTCGTTTCATTATGTTTTTTATTTCACAGGGGTATCCCACAGAGTATTAAATATAATAAAGGATGCATGCCCATCTAAACTCTGCTTCGAAAAATGGTACCGCTTTTGAAGTAGTTGTCCCCATCCTTACACTGCCAAATTCAAATTTGTTCGCCCATATTCAGGCCCATCAATATTGATGAGAATTTTTTTTTAATAATTGAATTAAATGAACGAATAAATGTAACTAATAATTCAGAAACCACATCAAACCGAATTTCGTAGATTAAAATTAGATGAAAATTGTACCATCCCTTAGGATTGGGGATACTTTGTCTCAAAAGCAGTGCCGTTTTTCATGTTGCATATGTCCTCTATTATATTCAATACTCTGTGGAGTATCCATACACCCTCTACATACATGAGGCAAGAGAAATGTTTCAGATTACCTACCGAGTTGACAGAAAGATAAAATTTGATTAGATTGAAAAATTATTTATTTTTATCAAACAAATGAATCACTTTGCAACTATGAGAATTATATCTATGACCACGAGATATGTTATAATCTGCAAATTAGAACTGTATTCAATGTTATGCCTGTTAAAGGACGATCCATTAAATGTCGACTTGTTAGCATCAAAATATTGTCAAATAATGATGAAGCGCAAGAATAAGGATACTTAGCACATCTGGTCACAGAAAAGGTGAGAACAAACATTCAAACCAGTAGCAAACAAACATGTTTTCACATTAGCGAGAAGTTCACATCTAATGTGTAATAACCGACACAGAACTTGATCTTCACATTTCACAAAAATTAGAATAATCAGTAATTTATTAATTTTAATCGGACATCATGATTCGTGATAGTGATAATAATAAACAACAACAACAACAACAACAACAATAATTATTATTTTCAAATTTTACCGAGCAACGGTTTGGGTGGTCGCTCTGAAAACTTGAAACAGTTTTTCAACGTTAACCCAGAAGATGACACCCCATGGGTTGCCCATGCCTGCTCTATTTGATCGAAGGCTAAGACAGTACGCTCTCTTATTCACTTCGTTATCCTTTCGTCGAGTTCAACTCCGGAAATTAATCAAGAATATCGTATTCAGCATAAACAATTATTAGGAGCAGAATTTCTCATCAAATAAGTATATAGGCCTATTAAATATGTGCGAACGCAAACGAGCGAATTTTTACACCGAATTGGCGAAAGAACTGGCGATTGTAGCCGCGTGCACAAACCTTTTTGCAGCGCCGTTGGGCACAGCTTATTGACATACATTCTTTGCCATTTTTTTTTTTTTTTTTTTTTTTTTTAACCTGCGAAGCAGAAGGTGCAGCGCTAACATATCATCGTTTGCGTACAGTGCCACCACCACATACGACGCGAGTACGTCGTCTGAGGCGAACCTCTTTGATAACCGGTTGGCCGAAATTGTCTCAAAAGAATTAGCACTCTCGTACTCTGGCGGCCATACCACAGAAATAACTGTCAACATCTGAAATAGTCGTCGGTCACACGTCCATGTGGCACGATAACGATTCAAAATTTGATCGGGAAATCACGACATGACGCGTTAACACGTTGGGAGATTCTCTTTGCATGCTAAAGAATTTTTTCACTCCACCGCCTACGGAGTCGTAAACCAATCGTCGATGAACTCTCATCATTTTCGCAGTGATGTCGGTGAGTCGCGATGAATATCGACGATGGACGTGTGATTGATTTACACGACCAGCGAACGCGAGTTGAACGTACTTCGATTTCAAAACAAACTCCTCTATCGCAGGGCAATAGCCCATTCGAATAATTTTTCCAAATTAATAACGACGATAAAACGATGGAGAGTGAAGACAACGGCGGTATTTAGGATGCGATGTTTGGAGCGTTTCGTTACATTGCGGCCATTGCAGCCTATGTGGGACGGAAAAGGTGTACGAAAATATTATACGGCATTAATTTCTACGCAACACTCATTAGAGGTGCGTACAGCTCATTCGAAGTAACTGAATCGCCATTCGTCGTGGCGAACGACAATAAAAGGATTAAATTACGCGCGATGAACATCCTCTTCCTTATGTGTACCTATTATACCTGCCTTTAAAATGAATCCGCAGAAGACAACTTCCTGGTGGTTTCATGATTACGGATACGAGCGGTTGGAAGAAATAAAATAAAATTGTAGAGCAGCTGAGCTCCGCGCTAGAGAAGCAACGTCTCAAAGGTAGAGAGAAATTTAATCGAAAATTTAGTCAAAATCGTTTAAGAACACAAGAAAAAAACAGAAAAAAATTTTAAAAATAGAAAAAATCATCTTCAAGGGTTTATTTCCTAAACGATGGCTCAAAATAGCTGTAGTCAAGTAAATTAATTGTGGTAATCTGAAAGTAGGTCCCGAAAATCATTGCAGTGAAACACCACGATGCAGTTGTCAAGATAAACGACTTATTGCTTGTTAACAAGAAATCTTGGTTTTGAATCGGTGAAAAGAAAATGAAATGGCGAGGAACGGAAATGATGTTTTGGTGCTTCTGGGTTTCTTTTGGCGGGAAACAAGACTATCCAGATCCCAGCTTAAACATGCACCGTGAGATCAACCATTTATTGGTTGAAAATATTGTATATTTTTGCATTTCGCCAGTTCTCAATGAAGATACCAAAGAATCCTATAAAAAAAATTCCAAATTTTCTACTTGAAGGATATGAAGGAGGTAGATACCGTGTTCTCGAAGAGAAAATTGAAAACAACTCGAAAACAAATTTGTTTCGATTCAAATAATTTAGACCACAGTCAAGACAAATTTTTTTATGTATTAGGCAATAGGCGTATCAACTTTTAAGAAAATTAAGGGTAGGAGAAGGGAATAAATAAAGGTCAAATATTTAAAAGGAAAACTAGTTACTACTCAAGAAATGATAGTTTGATCAAACCCGAAACCTCTGGAGTTTTTTTTTATTCACATTATTTTTACTTTTTGTACCTTGGGAAAGGAGCAATGCAATGTTGTCAAAAGAAAATCTCAAATAGCTCATAAATGAATGCTTTCATTGAACTCACAGTCATAAATAAGTGAACCAAATTTTATAAATATTAATTGAAAATGGCACCCTGTATCGTATTAACATAGTTTTGTGCATAATATCATATGCGTACATTATAGTCTCATGTAAGTGCATGCATATTCAGATACAAGATGTCGGGAAGATAAACAACATAACTTCCAGGGTAAATTTCTGTGGTCGAAAAAATAAAAAAGTTTTTTACGTGAAATCTTTCCGAGTTACAAACAGTACCTCAAAGTAGGAGGAAATAAATCAAAAATCTTGTGTATATTCCTTAAAAATTGACAAAAATAAACAAAATTCTGTACAGGGGAATAAGTATTGTATTTATGTTATTGATCTCAACGTAGCTTTCAATGTTTTACTCACATTTGGGAAGGAAGAAGAGGATCTGCCATTTTTTAAACATTCATATTATCTTCTTAACCCTTCACTATATCGAAAAATGGATACCATCAAGTATCCGAGAAAGACAAATACACGAAAAAGGGATACTTTGACTTTTTGTGAAAACTCGATAGTTTTCAGGAAAAACAAGATTGAAAATTAAAATTCAGCAAAAATTGTTCTATAAGGTTAGGTCTGGTTATGAATAAGGGGTGAGTGCGGGGTTAAGTCCACGAAAACACGAGATATTGCTCAAGCTGTTAACAGTTTTAATCAAATTTTACATCTTAACCCTGTTTTTCTCGATAACTATCGAGTTTTCCCCTGCTTACTTCCTCGATTCGAAGAGTCGTAAGAAGACAATATCAGCTGGATTTCATTTCTTTTGAGTTGTAATTGATGTTCTGTGTTCCAGCCATGTGTCTGATTACCAAAAATTTTAAACAAAAAAAAAAAAAGGTTTTGTATCGGACTATTGAACGAACAAGTGCAAATAATATCGAACCACAAAGCTGGTAAAAACTTTAGCCTAACGATCATGAACATGCGACAATTGAATAGGTTGAACTATCAAACATCAGATTAACGAGCATGAACGGTGTAGCCTATATTTATACAGCATACCTACGCAAAGATATACGAGTACCACAGCGTATTAAATACAATAGAGGACGCACGTGAAACAGAAAACGACACCACTTTCACGATCAAAATATCCGCCATTGCTAAGATACCGTTAATTTTCAATCTCATTTTTATCTATTCGAAATTCGTATTAATTGTGATTTCTATAAATTAATACGGTAATATTTATTCGTTCATTTAATTAAATATGAAAAAAAAAAATTTTATTCACGAGCTCGAATGAGGGGCGAGGAAATTTGAATTCGGGTACCGAAGGAGTGGGGACAAATAGCTTCGAAGGTAGTGCCGTTTTTCGTTGCAGCATTCAGATGAACGTGCGCGTGCGCCCTCTATAATATTTAATACCTACTAGTGATGGGAATTTTAGTTCCTTTTATGGATTTCTTTCCACGACTCCGACTCTGTGAATGGAAGTAGTTCTTAGAAGTAGTTTATTAGTTCCTTTAATTCCTCAGGTTTACAAAAAATGAAATGTGTCAGTTGTCTTTGAATGAATGTAGGAAATGTTGGAATGGAGGGAAAGAAAAGAAAAAAATGAATGGAAGGAAGTGTACTGTATAGTGTTGAATAAAGATTGTTGATACATGCTGAAGCAAGCTTTAAGCTGATTATCATCATTATTCTTGATTCTTGAAGTTTGAAAAGTGGGAAGTGGATTAGTTGATTTATCATTTTATCAAAATTACAATGTAACTTATAGGCAATGGCAATTCGATAAAAATTTTCAGTACAGTATACAAATCCAGAATCAAATAATCTCATTTTCTTTAGGATTAATTCGTTTATTTTACTATAATTGAGTAATTGCTGTGAAGTACAAATAATTTTTATTTGATATGGTAAATGATAACAACATAACACTCACTGAACTAGAACTAGAAGTAAAAGTGTAAAATAGAAATGGGAATTTTAGTTTGTTTTGCAAATTTAGTTCATCGAGTCTGCCTCACCAAAGTGAACTGGTTCAATTAGTTCAGTAGTTCAGTAAATTTTTCAATTCGACCACTACAATCAGCTGATTCATGATTGGCTCATATCATTTAAATCAACTGATTTATTATATGATATTATAATCAACTCGTATTCATAAATTCATGCTAGAACTACTCATCGACTGCTACTTACTTCAACTTCAGTTTGATCAACGGATCGAGTAGAGTAGACTGATAAGAACTGAGAACTATCAAAAAAAAAAAAGAACTAATGAACTAGTTCATTTAGAAGTGAACTAAATGATCGATTAGTTCACTTCTAGGATTTGTTCAAAAGAACTAACTTGTGAACAAACTACCCATCACTAGAGTAAAACCATACGTAGGTAAGTACACAGAATAAAATGAATTTACATGAGTGAATGTCTGAACAAGAAGGAGAATGAAAAATGAAACAAGGAAGAGAAAAAAAAATTCATTAAGTGAAATGACTCTGAGTCGTTCCTCTTAAAGAGTCGTTAGTTGGAAGTACTTCTGGATGGAACGACACATCACTAATACCTACTCTGTGATGAGTACGTACGACCTTTTGGCGCGCCACTGAATTTCCACTTGACTATTACGTCGAAACAAAAGACTTTCCCAGTCCGAGGTCGGACTTCCATCATAAGGTCAAAACTTGTCAATAATACCGAATTCAACCCCTACCCTCTGCCAGGCACTACGCTGACAGGCCAAATTCGACGTGGTGAGCGATTAAGGTTCGGACATCCTTAAGCATTACCTGCCTACGTAAAACCGAAGTGTTTCGATCTGATTAAACGCTGGTAATTCGATCGTTCCAAACCTTTTGGTTTTCGGTTACCTACGTAGGTATGCAACGAGAGGACGTAAGATCGCGACCATCTATTCTCCGTAGGCGACGATTACGCCGCAGGCCAACGTCCAATATATGGTTCGTTGATTTTCTCCTACGTAATCCGCATGCTGCAGTCGGTAAAATGTGAATTGCATTTTCGAAGTCCATGTCATTACTCGCCGCGTCGATAAGATCATTCCAGATCACAGTTAAAAATAAATTATCTTGTTTATTTTTCACTCCTATTCATCTTTCTCTAGTTTTCTTTTTTCATCCATCCTATGTACGTACTGGTTACACACCGATCTCATAATTCAACGTTCAGTTTAATATCGAGTATAATCGCACAATAATAATAACAATTGACACAAAAAAAAAAAAAAAAAAAAAAAAAAATCCTCTACTTATAAGAACTGAGCGTATATACTCTCGAAATTCGCCGCATATTCATAATGCCTGGAGAAAGTTAAACAATTTTCTACAAATGGCGACCAAATGTGGAACAGCGTACACGTTCAACGCGTAAGCGCACTAATGGCTCCAAATTACACGAACTACGATATTGAGATAATAGACGCTAATAATAACGCATAATACGTAATAATTGTTCGGTTTCAAAAGCTACCCGCCAGGCTTATATATGTGTACGTAGGTATTTCTACTTATAAACGCATGCAAATCAGAGTCATAATGAGCGAATACCAGTTTAAATGAGATCACTTCTAGGTGGAGATTTATGCGTTAGCATATTATAATATGCTCCGATTTCGTTGACGTGTGGGATGAATCGGTCATTTGTAGAAGATTCCATCTTCGGCCTACTGAGCAACGAGATCGATCTGCTGCTGGAAAAGCTTGAAGATCTTAACGATGCTATATTAGTTGAGGCATTCGACTGCAAAATGTAACGAGTCCGCTTTTATGAATTTAAAATTGCGATCATTTTTACAGTGTGGTTAACGAAGAGTGACATCGAGCCAGTTTAGCCGGTGGTTTTATGGCCCGGACATGTGGGACAGCAAGCCTATGATAACGTAGAATTTCAGTTCAAAATGCATTCGTCGAATAGGAAAATGACATTTTTCAAAATTTTTAAATATTACCAAACTTTACCACAAACATGATTCAGGTTTTTCAAGGACATATTTTGTGCAGTCTTTAAATTACTTTTCAACGCGCGTTCTCCCATCGTTGAAGAAAACTGATCAGAAATATTATTGGGAATCGGTAATCTTCTTCACACGTGATACTTACTTTAATGGACTCGTTTTATATCATTCTAATAGCACCAATTGTTGTAAAAATATATTAAGGTGGTGGCTTCCTACCAGTGGTGACGAGTGTGCTTACGCACTCGCTGGTAGGTTGTGTGACCTGTCCCTACAATATGTAGGGCAAACACACCGTTGGTAGCTCACCACAGTGTTGCCATTTTAGTACCTTGGATGATAGATCTAGCATTATTTTCAGTTTTTAGCATCGGAATTTTTTAATTTAGCATCATCTTTAGCATTATTTGAAATTTATTTAACATTATTTCAAATTTTTTAGCATCTTTTTCAATTTTTTCTCCATTTTTTCTCATTTTTCAGTTTGCAAAGAAAATTAACACCAAACTGCCGTCTGCCATGAGAAGGAAATATTTTGTTTTCATCATTACCTTTATCTGCTTCCTTTATCTGGGAAATACTTGAACTCCCAAAGGAACTACACAATATGACAATAATTCTTTCTAAATATTGCGGAGGCAATTCTAAAATTCGTCAATACCAACACAAAGTAACAAAAATTGGACAAAATTAAATTTTTCCCTCTAAACTTCTCTACTTTGTTCTTTGATTTGTTTGTGTTATAATTTTTCAATTTACCAATTCTTTCGTTTTTTACTAGAGTTTATTTACTTACTATGTTCTTTGATTATTTTTTTCAAATACAAATTTTCACTTTCTTCATTTTTTAAGGCCTATTATAATGCTTATATGATTGAATATTTTTCTATAAAATGAAATTCATATCTTCCAGGCTGGGATTAATCTGAATAATTTAAATATTTACGTGTATAATGCTACAAAAATAGTACAAACTACGAAGATTCTTGGAAAAACACATTTTAAATACATTTTTATAAGCTGTTTTCATTTGCATGTTCCCAAGATTGCCACTTTTATACGAGCTAATTGCAAAACAGCTGTATCTAAGTGTAAAAGGTAGCTTTTTTACAATCAGCTGATATAAAAGCAGGAATTCAGATGAAAGCTACCGCTATAGATAGCATAATATGAAAAAGCAAAAGGAAAAAATAAGAAAAAAACCACAAAAAATTGATTAAGTAGGGGAAAAGTTGAAAAAATGGGATTTAGCATTATTTGTTAAAATCTAGCATTATTTTGGGAAGAATTCGGCATCAAAAAAAATTTCCTTCTGGCAACACTGGCTCACCATTACCAATCTAATTTTAATACTGAGCTAGGCTCATACATACAATGTGGTCGATTAGTAGATGTGCGCATGCTCTACCCACTGCGTCTTACAATTAGTCAGAAAAAAATCTTCATACCGGACCAGATACCATTCTAAAAGACTCATTATGTAGAGTCCTTATATTAATTTTTAAAACACATCCTGCTATTGCTGGAAAAATTTATTAGAAAATAATGAGGATACAGGATTTAGAGGTAAATTTCTTCATACAGTTGTACAATATTTTCTCCGAGGAGAGAGCAATACTGTATTAAGTATTTAGAAGATGAAAATATTGAACAGACAAATATTCCGAGATATATTCTGATGGTAAAAGAAAAAATACGAAGGAATGTTCATAATTAACGAGAATATGCAATAATATGGTAGGATAAAATACGGGGCCTAAACTCAAAACGAGGTGAAAGTAAAAAGTAATCTCGATAATCTTCCCGAAGTAAATAACATATAAAAATATCATTTTACAAAAGCTTAAGCTGTAAATATGATGGTGAAATTCGATAAAATTTTAGTACCAAGAGACAATACAAATCATAAAAAAGTCTACGTAAAAAGAAACGAATGGGGTATAATCAGTTTAGCATCACAATGACCAAACGTCATTCTTCTTTCACTAATATAGCTTTTAGTATGTCTAGAAATTTTATACTTTTTTTTCTTTCCAAGGTAGTGGAAGCCATTGGCAACATAATTCATTATTTTTTTATTCACACATTCTAAGCATAGCATTTGAATAAGACAGTATACTCATACATAATATACCACTACACCATAATTTTGTAGTTAGTCAGCTACGCATTCAGTCCTGTTCACGAAAGAACGTGGCATATATTTAGCTATGGCTTCACTTTAAAGAATTTGTTTTCTCGGCAAGTGTGTCAGAAAGTTCTATATTTTGTCATGTAAATATTTACTTGATCCAAGGCAAATGGTAGACGTACGAGTTCCATTAAAAAGTTTTTAAACGGTCTCCACTTCATTTATCTCCTATTATTAGGCTCAATCCATGCAAGATCCTAACGTCCACCAAACAATTGCACATTCTTCTGATTTGGTTGGATCTGATTTTTTACGTATTATGCCACCACCAATATTAACCTCGAAGGTCTTGATTGCTCATTGATTATCTATACAGACTAAAATTAAGTCTGGACATTTCTGCGTGGAATACCATAAACGGCTGTCTAAGGATCGTAAAAATAATATGTGTCTACTTCAACACTTCCGCATAAATCAGCATTAATCACATTTACTCGTGGATTTATGAACATACTCGTAAATTCCTTTTATCAACTTAGTGAGTTAGGCTATCTTGGTCACAAAACATTGCACATGAGTAAAAAAACTCAGTATGAACTGCTAAAACATTACTTCCAACACCTGAGAAACTCTTGAGAAAGGAATGATGGTTGCATTGTAAACTAACATATAAGCTTACTAACAGGCAGAGAATTTACACAACTGCATATTATTCTAATCTGTTTCCTTTTCTTCGTGAGTAGGGTTAATTCCCCTCTTCCTGTCTGGTGGACATGAAAAATGATGGAATATTTCAAATAATTAACTTCATTTTCAAATGAAATAATCTTTCTGATTGTTACACCACAGAAAACCAATATTTCTTGACTGGGGATTAAGAAATGGAATTCAAATTTCAAAGGCGAGTATAGGTAGGATGAGAACCAATAAAGTGATAATTTTTTTCAAATTATATTGATCAAATTTGACAAAATACGAAGAAACATTTTTTGTTATAACTAAAAACGATTAATAACTAAGTTTACTAATAAATTTGTACAGCATACTCACCGTGTACTAATCTGTGGCGTCTTTGGCTGTATTCTATTCATTCCTGAGGGACCACATGCAGTTTCACAGACACTAGTTTTATGTGTGTCTGTGGCAGTTTACTGCCTTAACTAATATGCTAGGTACTTGAAGTAGCTGTCTATTATTAAGGTCGGAGGTGGTTCAGCTGGTTATAATAATTGAAACATGCAAATTCTGGAATGCAACTTGAAAACTTTTTTTTTTTTGTCAAGAAAACATGAGAAATTATCGAGTTTAGATGCAGTTCTCATCTAGTATTAAGAATCGTGCATCATTCGGATACCATCCTGATATTTATTAAATACTGTCAACACTGTAAAAGTAAATCAAATAAAATAAAAACTTTGGTAAATGATATTTAGTAGAATGAATGACAATTATTACGAATTCTATACCTTGAGACTGCTTTTAAACACATCTTTTACATTAAAATATACAGTCCACACTTTCATAAGCGAAATAAAGAATATAAAATAGGTGCCCAGCTTTCAGATGTAAGCAAATATAAATTTTAAAGACATTCATAATGAATTATCGATTTGGCTAGAGGGCTCAAGGCTAAAACACTTGTGAATAAATATTTTTTAGTTAACTCTAATGATTAGAAAAAACTTTTCATCACAGTCAATGCCATGCAAAGTTATTCAAAGGATAAATCATCACCTTTGATGGATGTTGTATAAGCAGTTTTAGAGCTATTGTTCTTGAGAAATGCAATTTTATTTGGGCTCATGTATAATATTTTGATTTCCGTTCATTTCTGAAGTTTTCTCAATCAATTTATTTCCATCAAAAATGAGAAGAAAAGTTTATCTAAATTTTTTCAAAGAGCCATGTGGGGATAATACTCGTATGAGTTATAGGGGCTTGTACCCCTTGACAACAGTCACCGCCAAAAGGCTGGTATATTTTGTCTCTGTGATGTTAAACCAATATACACATGAACATTTGTATGTTCATACCTGTACGTACCCACAGGTAAGATACATTATACAGGCTGTGACTAACTACCTGATAAGGATCAATGTTACGGACCAGCACCAAACACGTTGCGTCATTTCTTATCACCTTATGGAGATAAGAAACAACGTAAACTATGACATAATACCATATGTATATGTACGTATATTGTGTGTGTGTGTGTGTGTGTGTGTGTGTGCGCCAAATCCAGTATATAAGCTCACAAAACTGGCTACAAAATCGCCAGTGTTTGCCTTGGATTTGGCTCTCCCATACTTAAATATATGAAGTGGCAGAACACGCAAAGCTGTAGATTATCTTCTACGTGTGAATATCTCTCCCAACAAGGTATTCCACAAGCTACTCAATATGTTTATTTTTTTAAGTCCTTTTCATGCAATTTTGAAATCATGAGTACTTGCCTACTTAATATTTACCTTAGAAAAACAAAAAGTTCACTCTTTTCCAATAATGAAATTGTAAATCACTTCGTTTTCATTCTATTTATTACAAAAATATATATTTTTTCTCTATGTTTTTAGCCAACGCACTATTCAAGAGACCAAAGGATGGGATGTATTCAGAGATCTACCTCCCAAAAGAGACAGCGGCTCAATGGAAAGTCAAAAATGTCTAGAATTCACTGTGAAAATACTGAAGATATTCACATACATTGCAACATTTGCAATTGTTCTTGGCTGTGGTGTACTAGCAAAATGCTGTGTCTTCCTCATGACATCTCAGATCAAATCTAATCGTTATGTTCCATATTGTAACAAAGATCTAGGTACGTACACTTTCCTATGAATCTACACGACACCGATTGTTGTTGTCATACCCACGGCCATAATCAAAAATAGTTTTCAAGGAGTGGGATACATTTTCACGAACAAACCCACATCTCATCCATCTGCCCATTCTACACGAAAGTCAACAAATTAGGATGCTTTCAGTCCCCCAGCCAAGAGCGTAGCCAGTATAGGACAAAAGGCAATTTCCCCCTGAATTTTCAAAAAAGAAAAAAAAAGGCAGCCAAAAAAAAATGTAAATTTTTTTTTTATATCCCAAATATCAGTGATATGTAGAAATGAAGAAATAATGAGAAAAAGTTGAGTAACCCGGCATGATTTTTAAGTGGGTTTTCAAACAAAATCTACTTATTTTTGGTCAAGTAGGCTAAAATTTTTATTAAATTTAAACTAACTTATTTTTTTTTTCTTCTTGAAAGTACATATTTCTTTACTTAAATTTTATTAGAAAATTTTCAATGACTGCTTTTTGCACAGCCAGTAAAATCGACTGTAACTGAACTTCCAATTTCGCTTGTTACCAGTGGCGTAACTAGAGAGTCAAGGGGAGTACTCATTCCCAGGTAGTTGAGTTTTGAGAGTGGAAAAATAATAAATGGAAATTAATTATCAAACTACTTATACGATAATTACACTGTGGACTATCCCCGGGGTCATTGGAAACTTCCTCACCTACCCCCAAAAAAAAATCACCCTCCATACATGAATGTTCCAGAATGCAGAAAACACCAAAAATTTTTTTCGTGAGGAAATAATTATTTTGTCACACTATAAAATACTCTCCACAGATAAATCATGAGTAAAGCCCTGTCACAGTTGAAAGTGGAATATTGACTAGTCTTCATAAGAAAAATTTTTAATTATATAACAGCATGTTAACCCCTCTCCTACCTTAGCTGGTCTCTGCTTTAATAAAACTTGCTCTGTCTCCTGAAAAATTTTCTAACTACACTCTTGCCCTCAGCCCTCCTAAGCTATGCCTAAATGACTCTCAGTTTTGGACATCTTTACGCTTATGGCAATTAATTTTTCATTCCAGAACGTGATAAACAATTTATGGTGAAACTACCGCCCGAAGAACAGGTGGCGTGGACCTGGTGCTTGTTTTTTGTGTTCTGCGTTCCCGAATTGGGTACGCTCATACGCTCTCTAAGGATTTGCATTTTCAAATCCTGGCGCCGGCCGCCCCTCAAAGACTTTATATTCGTATGTGGAATGGAGACGCTACACGTCGTCGGTATGGCCTCTCTCGTATTTATTGTGCTTCCTAGTCTTGACGTTGTTAAAGGTGCCATGATCACAAACTGCCTTTGCTTTATTCCTGCTTTCCTAAGTAAGTGATACCTCAACAACAACGACCACGGACTTGGTCCACTCGGTCAAAAAGACACTTTAATTTACTAATACACAAAAATTTTTCATTCGCTGTGCCACCTTACACAGCTCTCACCTCCAGGAATACTCGAGGACTAACAAACAGATCGGAAAAATCCGAATTATACGCCAAAATCGCCATGGATGTGGTGGCGTTAGGCGCCCAGACGACCGGTTTTGTAATGTGGCCGTTGCTGGAGAAAGACAAAAATCCGACCGAGCTGGTCATCATTCCGGTCACCTTATTCCTAGTCTCCTGCGGTTATTGGGAGAACTACGTCACCAAGCACTCGTTATTTGGTAAGGCAGGAAATGCGAAAGTTCAAAATGGTTAGGCTTGCTTGAGAACGGCATTTTTGCTATAACTGATGCTTGTTTGCAGGTTTGTTAAGACCAGCTTGGCGAATAAAAGATAGACTGAAGAGGACTCGTTACTTCTCCCATATTTTCATCTCCGTGTGGAAAATTCTCTGCTTTTTCTGTTGCATGCTGTTTGCTGCCGTGTACAGAGGAGACAATGTCACGAATTTATTTTCACTATTTTCGGCCGGATTTTCCGAACACAAAATCAAAGTTATAGAAGTAAGCTTCATTTATGTATGCAGGTGGATATGAAATTTTCAGCGATATCTCCTTAAACAGCCTACCTTATTAAATTCTAATTACTAAACAGAGGTCTAAAAGGAGAAAATTGAAGCGGACAGACAATTTTGAATCGCTGTAGAACTAACTAATGAATACATAAAAAATACTTAAATTGCTGGCTGTTTTGAAAAATCACATGGAAATATAGGTTTTGAAAGACTTGAAAAGCAGCATATGAATTTCCAGAACAGGGCAAGTGAAAAATTGTTAAAATTGATGAGACGGGAAAAAAATTAATCTTGATACGAAAAATATTAAAGATAATTGAAAAAAAATAAAATAAAATAAAATAAAATAAAATAATAGAGAAAAAAATAAATTTTATAAAGATGAACAAAAGAATGGAGAAATTGAACAATAATATAAGCAGTAACTATTTTGGTTGTTAAAAATGTTAGCATCATAATTTTGTGCTAATAACCCTGTATAGAATAAGTACCGTAGGTACAAGAAATGTGAATAATAAGTTAATAACGCAAATATGGTCTTTGGACTTCTGGTATGCAAATTTTCTAATCTTTGATTCTTCATAAAACTAATACCTATCGTATAGTGATGGAAAAAATATCTATATGTATCGATACTTGTCGGGATATGTTTTACTGATACATATCGATACGTATAGATGGGTAAGAATATCAATATTTGCCATCAAAACTTCAACAAAAGTTGCAAGTTTGAAGTATTTTTTTCTCGAAAAGTTGACGATTTAGCCAGAAAAGTATATCGATATTTGCCATCACTCGCACCATAGCAACAAGGCGAAAACAAATAGCATAAAATTTTATTTTTGGTTCACTATAAAGATATAAAAGATATTTAAGGAAATTCATTACGCTAGCCTAGATCTCCATAGTGGGTTCACTAAATTATCCACATCAACATGGAGCAGTGCACGAACAATTACCAGGGACAATATGACTATACAATGGTATTCGAACAACATTGCGAACTTACCATCTAGACAATTAAATTGGCAAACTTAAAGACGAAATATGTCAAGAAAATATTATCCATGAATGTAGATATCACATTTTAAAAGGCGAGTACGAATGTGGCACAGGAATCGTAATTTATGGATGATCTTAGCTTCCTATAAAATCAAGTTCATGCTTTCAAAGTAATACAAGGATAAAACGTTCTCTTGAAATAGGTCAAATACTTCGGTAGTCAAAGTTAGAGTATGGAGGTACTGAATCAGGGTATTTTGATATTCAGAACAAGAAGAACAGATTAAGAGCTAGAATGAAGCAAAAATAACTTTTGAAAGAGAGATTTGAATGGTGTAAAACATGAAATGGTTGATTATTGGAAGGAGTGATCAGACAGAAATTGCACGGTTCCGTGAAGGAGGATGTAACACAAGAGCAAGATTGCAGGAGAGGACTCCAGACAAACTAGAGAAATGAGTGGTTGCGAAAAGTTTTATTTAACACACACAAGAATCAATAAAAAAAAGTTGGTGGATGCCAGAAGAAAATTTATTAATGGTATCATCGCAAGTTTTTCCCCAAAAAATTAGAAATTTCTAACAACGGAATAGGAATGCATTTTTAATTTCAACCTTCCTGTGGCTTAATATGGTGAATTTATTTTTCGTCATTCAGATAAAATCTGCAAATGGCCTGGCACTACCTGACTTAGCGGACGTAATTCCTACTGGAGAGGCCACCGAAATTGACGCCAACCATAACATCATTCTGTACGTGCTGTTCACGCAAATTGTGTGCTCATATCTATGCTACATTTTTGGTGAGTACCCTGGTCTGCAGGATTGGAGAAAGTTTATAGTCATCCACCATTTCTGTCACCATTAATTTCTAATTTTTCTTCCTTACAGGTAAATTTGCTTGTAAAATCATGATACAAGGGTTCAGTTATGCTTTTCCAGTGAATCTCACAATTCCAGTGACGCTGTCGTTGTTGATCTCCGCTTGTGGTTTGAGACAAGAAGATCCTTGCTTTTTCCACGCGTCAATATTGGACTACATATTTTTCGAATCACCTCCGGTGTACTTCCTAAATGATTTCATATCAAAACAGGTAGCCTCAATGTACCACAAATACAACTTTCGAAGCAAGAAAGCGAAAGGAACTGCGCCAATTCAACAATAACTTGTATACATTTACAGTATGCGTGGGTATGGCTATTGTGGTTGCTATCTCAGACGTGGGTCACGTTGCACATATGGACACCGAAATGCGAACGATTAGCCACGACTGAAAAACTGTTTGTGCGACCCATGTACGATTCGTTACTAATCGATCAATCTCTGGGGCTCAATCGTCGTTGTGAGGACGAAAAAGATGTGAAAACTGAGGTATGTAAGCTGCCTCCCTGCAAACAGCGTCTCTCCAATTTGAAAATTACAACACGACTGTAAAGTTCGTGAAATTAATTGCGTAAAACAACAATTTTTAGGAACTTGTCGATCGTGAAAAGGATCCTGACGAGTACTACGAAACCATTTCCATACACACGGATGCCAGCAGCACAACACCCAAAACAGTGAAAAAATCTGACGGTATAACCAGAATTTACGCTTGCGCCACAATGTGGCACGAAACCAGGGAGGAAATGATGGAGATGTTGAAGTCCATTCTACGAATGGATGAAGATCAATGTGCCAGACGCGTAGCTCAAAAGTATTTGCGCGTTGTTGATCCAGATTACTACGAATTCGAAAGTAAATAAAAAAAAAATTTTTTTTATCATCTTAAAGGGAAAAAAAAAAAGAAAATATTCATAATAAGACGAATCACATAATGCGTAAGCGAACTTTCATGTACATTACACAGCCATTATTTTTCACTGACTTGGTGAAAGTATATTTTTTCCCCAACGAAAAAGTTTGATACGTAAACTTTTCGTGCATCTACCTCAGGGTATTCATTTTCATCGCATACTTTTAGGCAGACTTCAATAACCGTTCATTCTTTCACTTATTCTTCTTCGCAATAAGCCTACTCTACATTAATAATTCAAATGCAAAAATTAATAGAAAATATAGAAAAGTGTTTAGTCACATTAGAAATTTTTTTCACACAGAGAGAACTTCTACAGTCGCAATGCAGCCTCAAGCAAGATATTTTCCTTCAAGTAGAAACATGTTTTCTGCTAACAAAAGTCCAATACAACATAATACAACTTTAGTCTCAAAGTTTTAAAACTATGAAAAAGTTACAAAAAATTAAAAAAAAAAAACTGTTTATTTTATTATTCTTCTAAATTTTAATTCTTGACATGCACTTGGTATTTGAAAATTAACTTGAACAAAAAAATATTAGAATGTGTTCTCAACGTCTGAATGCGAAAGAAAAGAAGAAAGGACAACGCAAAATATTTTGAGATTACTTTCAGAAACAGCTCTTCCAAACGATTTAACTAATGTAGGAAAATTTTAGAAATAAAATTGAAAAGTACACCCACCAGTTTTAATTCTATTTGTGAAATTACACATTTTTGCAACTCTTTTCAGACTGAATACGACCAGCCGTTAGTAAGTAATTTTCCTTCAATTCAATGTTAAATAGGTAAATTTTTATCAATAATTCAGTGAGTAACAGCCTGAATACTTTCGAAGCAGAGTACTCAAGACAATGGCAGATCTAACTGGAACTAACTCAGCAAAATTGGCCTAGGTTTTTGTCAAACAGACTTTGAGACCTTCGTACTTTCATAAAAATTCTCAAGTATTGCATCTTTTCATTAAAATGAATCCTCTCGCAAGCATTTTGTGCCTCGCCTTTTTTCTTTAGATCCATCACTGCTTACAAAAAGAGTAAAAAACAATTTCACCACTTAAAACCTAAAATACTTCAACTACCGTTGAGATTAAAACCAACTTTATAGACACATCTCTTACAAAATATATATATATTTCAAAGTTTCAAATAGATTTTCCAAATACATAATTATGTCAGATGATGAAGATACGGGTTTTTCCTTCAGACAAAATCAAACAGATAGAACCTTCGTACTGAACGGTTTCAGAAAAGTGTAACGACGTACCCTAATTTCTGGCTGAAGTACCTCATTTTGCAGATAAGCTGAAAAACAAAATTCTCCATAACTGAGCTAGGAAAGAAGCTGCACAAAAGCACTGGAAATTCTGCCTTCAGTGACAATATCAGAAACACGCTAATTCAAACTTTTTTCAGCCCACATTTTCTTGGACGACGGATTCGAAATCAGCGACGTCAATGACGACTGGAGTCAGGTCAACAGATTTGTAAAAATGTTGGTCTCCATTATCGACGAAGCCGCGTGTCACGTCCACGAGACCAACATCAGAATACGACCACCAACCAAATTTCCCACCCCTTATGGGGGCAGACTCGTATGGACACTGCCTGGTAAAACAAAAATGTTCGTACACCTAAAGGACAAATCAAAAATCAGACACCGAAAACGATGGAGTCAGGTAAATTAATGCTGCATTCAAATAATGTAGCACTTGGATCGCGATCGTAGACTGCAGCTAGCCTATGTGATGCCATAATTTTGTGCAGGTCATGTACATGTACTATCTGCTAGGGCATCGTCTCATGGAACTGCCCATATCGGTCGAACGTAAAGAAGTTCTGGCCGAAAACACATTTCTACTGACTCTGGATGGTGACATCGACTTCCAGCCAAATGCTGTACAGTTGCTGATTGACTTGATGAAGAAGAACCGAAACCTGGGAGCAGCCTGCGGTCGTATTCATCCAGTAGGATCTGGTAAGCGAAATTTATATCCGTTTTGGTCGGCTATAGAAGTCTCCGCGGGTAATCGTACCATAAGCTCCTTTTCAGGACCTATGGCATGGTACCAAGTTTTCGAATACGCGATTGGTCATTGGCTGCAAAAGGCGACGGAGCATATGATCGGCTGTGTGCTCTGTAGTCCGGGTTGCTTTTCTCTGTTTCGTGGTAAAGCTCTTATGGACGACAACGTGATGCGAAAGTACACGACTAAATCGATGGAGGCTCGGCATTACGTGCAATACGATCAAGGTATAGGTTCATAGAATGATAAGCCAACGATTCACATTCGTGTATTGTGAACCCGATGACCCACTCTTTAATGTCGCTGTAGGAGAGGATCGTTGGCTGTGCACGCTGTTACTGCAACGAGGCTATCGGGTCGAGTATTCGGCTGCCAGCGATGCGTACACACACTGCCCCGAAAATTTCAACGAGTTCTACAACCAGAGAAGACGATGGGTACCCTCCACCATGGCAAACATCATGGATCTGTTGATGGACTGTAAACGCACCATAAAAATCAACGATAACATTTCCCTGCCGTACATCATTTACCAGGTAATTAATTTTATGCAGTAGTAGAAAGGTAGTTGTCTGTGCGAGAAGTGACTGTACGTGTAAGAGATTTTATTTTGTTGAGGAGTAACTGGCGCACTCTTATTAAAAACATTTAGGAATCACTGAATCTACGATCGTTCTAGACCAGTAGTGTGGCTAGAAAATCACTTCCTCGTCAGCGGTTGTTTTAGGGCAGTATTTCTAAAATTTAGACTATACCATCTATTGGGGGACGGACCGCTAAAGCATCACCTGGAAGCAATTATTGCAGCACCTATTTTATTGGTTGCGTGAAAAAGTTAGATCTCCTGGAGCACGTACAGTGATTATTTTCTAGAAGCTAGGTCGTCGGCCATAAAGGTTTGAGAATCTCTTGTTTAGAGTTAAAGCTAAATGAGGAGCAAGAAATTCGAAGAAAAAAAAGTATAAGTATATACTGTGTAAATTTCTGAAAGGAGGATATTTTCAGGTTTTGGATACTATGATCGGAAAAACTATAGTGAAATTTTCCCGAAGTCATGACATGCCACCGTAGACTTTACGAAATCTGCCAAAAATTTCAAAGCCAAAATAACTTTACGAAAGGAATGTAACCCTAGTAAAAGGTACACTGAAGAATATGAACTGTAGAATTTAAATGAAATCGTATAATTTCCAGACCTTCATCAATTTTTGATAAATTTTTCCCAAAAATTTTAGGTAAAAGACTATACCTATATTTTCTAAAACATTTCACGAATGTTTGTGTTCATTTTTCAAACTTTTCATCTGAAAATTCTGAAAATATTCAAAACTGGCAAGAATAATTATGTAAATAATTCTTAAAGGATTAGGTGGGGAAATGCTTTGTCTATTATGCGTTATTTTTTCTTTTTTTTTTCATGGTATCACTCGTGAAAATATTATCCCTACGACTGTTACTCCAAGGTTAATAGAAAAATATAAAAATCATAGATAGAGGAAAATTTGAAAAATAACTGATTTTAAGATAATGAGAACAAGACTCCAAGGAGGACTCATGAGGGGAGGAATTAGAGTAATAGAGACGAAAATGATTTTGGGTATAGGTAAAGAAGTGCTTGCATTAAGCGAGTCAAATGGCAATTTTAACCCAGAAAAGTAAAATTGTGTAAATCAAAAATTCTAAAACCAACGAAAAACTTGACATACCAAAAAAAATGAAAATATGAATAGGGAGTTAGTACGGTACCTACTCAAGTTTCTACTTTCCCAGCCCTGCAAGGAAAAAACATCACATAGAAACGTAAAATAACTCATACCCCTCGGAGACAATCCTTGAAGTCTGCATTAATTTGAATGATATCCTGACAGAGTTTGTTTCTTAGAACCAAAAAAACGACCCCCTACCTAATTAACTAAACTTGCACTCATCATTTCCAGTTCATGTTAATGGGTGGTACCATTCTCGGCCCCGGAACGATATTCCTTATGTTGGTCGGAGCTTTTGTGGCTGTGTTCCACATCGACAACTGGACCAGTTTCTACTACAACATCATTCCAATATTATTTTTCATGTTCGTCTGTTTCACGTGTAAAAGTAACGTACAGGTGAGTTCTTTAAATTCATCTAGTCAAAACTTTCTTGGTCGCTGGCAAAAAATAAGTGAATTTCCCGGCGTTCAGCTGTTGGTGGCCCAAATTTTATCGACGGTGTACGCCTTAATCATGATGGCCGTAATCGTGGGTACGGCACTGCAGCTACGAGAGGACGGAATCGGATCACCATCAGCCATCTTTTTGATATCGATGTTGAGCTCATTTTTCATTGCCGCGATGCTGCATCCTCAAGAATTCCACTGTATTATTTTCTTCAGCATTTATCTACTTTCGATTCCTTCGATGTACTTGCTGCTGATTTTGTATTCGATTATAAATCTGAACATCGTAACGTGGGGTACTCGAGAAGTGCAGGTCAAGAAAACGAAAAAGGTAACGGAGTCAACGACTTCATCCGCAAGATACATTTTCATGATTTTTTGTATTATATTTATGACTGTCCACAGGAATTGGAACTGGAGAAGAAACTAGAGGAGGAGAACAAACGAAAAGTAAAATCGAAATCGTTACTGGGATTCTTGCAGAATAATATGTCCAACGAAGACAACGAAGAAGGATCTCTGGAGCTGTCATTTGCTGGTTTATTCAAATGTATGTTCTGTACCCACCAAAAACCAATAGACGAACGCGAACAGATTTTGCGCATTGCCTCGTCACTCGATATGGTGAACAAACGAATGGAGAATATTGAAAGGTAGGCAAATCTCAACGGAAGTTTTACAAGCACGAAACCGACGTACGCAGTCAAATCATCACTGATCATCCCCCACAAAAATCAAATTGAAGAGGCCAAGGCATCAATTGCTAGACGCCATTTTCTTTATTCAGTGCCTGAACCTGACATACGCAGGAAAATCGTTAGTGTCCTCCAAAAAATCGCATGTAAGAGATAACAGACTCAATTTTCTTTTTTCGAGTTTCCGAGGTATTAAGTGCCTTCATCTCTGATATAATTTAAAGCAACAAAAAATCTCGTCGGTTGTTTATTTTGTACTCTCCTTATGTGTACTGTTTGGAGTCGATGCCATGCATACAAAACCATAAAAAAAGAGTACCTACGTCTATTATTTATATTTTCAGAGCTTTGGATGGACATGGACATGGAGTTAAACATCGTACTCCATCAACTGTCAGCGTTCCACATCTGACGAATGGGTCTGTAGTTGTACCGGACAATATTTCTGAAGAGGATGAAGATAACGAGAGCGAAGATACTGCTTCATTGGGTACGAGAAAGAAAAATTAATTTCCTTATCGCTAGTAAATCTGCGGCTTCCGTCAGTTTCGTTTGCCAATTTTATTTTTCACGCAGAACCAAAAATTGAACGAAATGACGACATTAATCCTTACTGGATCGAAGACAAAGATCTCAAGAAAGGACCGGTCGCCTTCCTTTCGCCAAATGAAAATCAATTCTGGAAGGATTTGATTGAGAAATACCTGTGCCCGATCGACGAAGATAAAGTCGAAAAGGTGATTAAAATTTCAGTATCTTGAAACTTTGAACATATTTGGCGGAAATAACGAGTGAAAAAACATTCGCGATATGTGGTAACGTTTTATTTTAGAAAGGTAGGTCCGTGCTTAGGATTTCAACTGAGGGAACACAGCCTATGCTCATTTCTGCTGTACCTACCACGTAAACCCTGTATATTATAATTTACAGGTCCATTTATATAGGAGCAAGGTATTTCTAGGCGGGCTGATAAAAGATAATAGAACATAGAGTAGATACGTCAACGGACTTATTGTCAAATATTAAGCTTTCAAAATATACGTTCACTTCCTTCTGCCAGCATTTACTTTGTCTGGTTTACGTTGATGAATTTGTAGCAGTGATATTTACAACAATCACAGGCGGATACAGCCATTGCAGTTATTATGTATTTAATTTAATAAATACGAATATGTTACGAGTGAAAAAGGTAGTTTTCAAAGCACTTTGCAGGTTACTTCAATAGTTCCTGTAAGATTTTCATTGTGAACTCATACAAAAATTTAGGTTTATAAATTATTGTTCGATTTTTGTGCGGTCGCTTTTGGAACATCTGCGACCAGTTTTTACAAAACTCTCAAAAAAAAAAAAAAACATCGCAGAACTTATCCGCTTTCTGCTATCCAAAAATCGTACGAATTAGGAGACAAACATATGAAAAAATGTATTTCGGAAATTTTGACGGTATAAGCCCCCTCCTTGACTATCCCTTAGCCCCAGCCTACATACAACCATCTCATAACATTCGCACGGACCCACCAACTGGACAGACTGTGAAAATTTGGGGCCTTAATTCGCATGTGACAGAAGCAGTGCTACTTTTAAGCACGAAACCGACTGATACGTAGGTAAAGTGATGAAAGAATCAACGAGAGGGGTACGTAGCAATACGCTTTGAAAGTGTAGCCAGACGACGTGCCAACCTGTACCCACAGATTACACCTTGCATCTCGAGGAGTACGATCGTATTCTGGCTACATTTATCAAAGACGACCGAAAACACACTCACGTATCGAACACGGCCACAATATACTTTTGTTTTAGGCTAGGATCGCAGCGGATTTAAAAGATTTACGAGACAGAAGCGTATTTTCATTTTTTATGTTGAACGCCTTATTCGTAGTTATAGTATTTCTTCTTCAGCTCAATAAAGATATGTTACATATAAAATGGCCGTTCGGAGTTAAGACCAATATCACTTACGATGAGACCACTCAAGAGGTAAGTGGGTATACATTTTCTAGCGGAAACTATCAACGCTGTGCCATTGCCCCCGGACCCCTTGGGTACTCGGCCACCACATTTCGCAGCACACAATTCTCATAGCCTTGTATCACCAAACATACACCAGCAATCATCATCATCATCATCATCATCATCATCATCATCATCATCGACGTCGTCATCGTCATCGTCGTCATCGTCTATCGCCACCGCTTCAGCTCCGACATGGGCCCCTAACTCCTTTACCGCCAGCTGGTTCATCGTTGGTAGTTTCACATTTTGTTACCTGGTCGTCTGACCACAATATGCTTGATGTATGTTTAGGCTAGAATTGCGGCCGATCTAATCGATCTGCGCAACAAAAGCGTGTTCGCCTTCTTTATGATGAACGCTTTGTTCGTGCTTGTTGTGTTTTTGTTGCAACTCAACAAAGCAGATCTACACGTTAATTGGCCTTTAGGTGTGAGAACAAATATCACCTATATAGAGGAGACAAACGAGGTATACGAAAAATACAGGTCTAGCATGAAAAATATTTCAAAAAATAAATTCTCTCTCTTCTTGGGTACGAAAATTAACCCGGCTGGGTCGAGGAAAAACGTTTTTCTTCTCTGTGGAATGGAAACTTCTACATGTATAACAAATCACATACCCTGCACATATGCGTATACGTGGACGTGGACTATTGGTTGGACTGTAGTTTATGATATAATTAAACCGAATCCGTTCTCAATTTTAAGTAACATTTTCCTCTATTCGTATTACTTTATTTATCACTCTCTTTTTATTGAATTCTTTGAAACGTTTCCAAAATGGTTGTGGTTTTTGTAAACACGCACTAATTAACATTTTTGTTACTTTTTGTTTGGTAACTGTACCAATTAGCGGTGGGCCTATGGTAGTATAAGGTCTTATTGTAACCGACGATAGCAACTGCCAAAGCCATCGAAAAACGATAAAGGTACTAACAATATCCCTGTTTTTGAGTTCGAAAAGCGAATTGGCTGTGAAACCTCGTCTATTTTCATCTGTGATAACCAAAACCATATCTGCAGTAGGAAATACCAAGATCAACTAGGTGCAAGGCTAAGATCAAGAGCGAGAGTCCGAGGTTCGACTGGACAAGACAATGACCAAATGCAAAACTTGAGAAAAAATACGAACAAACCGAAACATGTTCGCCAGTCTGGTTACTTGAATAAAGTAATGTGCAATATTTAAGGTTCGCTATTTGTATTTTTCATTTTGGTGGAACTGAAATACCTAACAAGTTTTACTTAACCATGGTGAAACGCTGGTAAGAGAGACCGAGACTGAGACCAAGACTACCGTGGCCAAGGTCTTGCTATTATTCATCACAAATATTTAATGCCTTTCTACTCGCCTTCCTATCGTAAAATAATTATTGGTAGAAAATTCACGCAGTGGCCTACAAAATTAAGATTTTCAAATTTTTATGACAATAGCTTCACAGTGCTTCCAGCTAAGCGAACAAAAAGCAAGTTTTTTCTGGGAATAATACCAAGTACTATCTGATGTTACAATAAGATTACAGAAGAGGGGGAAAAAACTCTCACATCACAACTGGCACTATCCCGGCTGGTTGTGTAACAGCATGTATTTTTTGTTCCTCTCTAATTCTTCGTCTTTCTAAAAACTTTAATTTTTCTAAATCTCTTTCGCTATTTGCCGGACCTTATTTACGTAGGTGCGTGTAAATACTTCCTCTTTTGTTTGTAAATTATCGCGATAAATACTTAAGGCATGGAAAACAAAAAGATTCTGTAAATAAAATTTATTTGTTGTCTAAGAATAAAATAATTTAATTTAGATTACGATGAAGAAAACATATAAGCTGAAAAAAAGTAGAAAATTCCAAAAGATGAATTTAATACTTCACAAGCTGGCAAGCTAATCATAGATACTAATTCATTTGTTGCATCGAAATCTTCGTGTTACTGTTTTCCTGATCAACGTAGTCCCCACATGGAGACATTGAGAAAAGTTCCACCATAATGTTTTAAAATTCGTCCAAAAGAATGTTTTCCTAAATTTAATGTAGATTTTGAATTATCAACTTCGGTTTTTGTCTTCACACAAACTTTTGCTACTCTTCTGATAAAACCATCTCAAGCTATACTCTTCCCATTTTTTTGACAATTCGATATTTAATCTTTCTACTTCTCAACAACTAGCTTTGCGAAACAAAAAACTGAGTCTTGCTGCTACTCAAGTCTTGCTTAATATAATCTTTTATTCTACTCGCTAATGCCGAATGCGATTTTAAAATATACCAATACTGCAGTCAACCTTTCGCAACGAAATAATGTTTATTTCGCATGAAGCTAAAACCAAAAAAAAACAAAATGAAAGCTTATCTTTTAAAAATTCGTTTTTAACCTAAACTTTTTTTTTGTTTCTCTTCATTTTACGTATTTTAACTAAACATGATTTCTAGTTCCGATTTTTATGGCAATCAGGGAATATGGTTTTTATTCAACGAAAGTCAGTACAAAAACAAATGCAGTATCATACACTTTCCTCCAACTTGTACGTACGAGTTGTGAAAAAATAAGTAACAAATAATAATAATAATAATAATAATAATAATAATAATAATAATAATTTAATTAAAGCATAAAAATTCAGTAGTCTAAGGAATTGATCTTGCAGAATAACGCAATAAAAAAAATTTTATAGGCACAGTGCGAATACGAATAAATTAGAGGAACTGAAAATTAATTTTTTTAAAATTCTTATTTCATTATTTAAATTACCACATTATTCATGGATTTCACTTTTCCTCAATTGAAAATCGTAAAAAATAAATTCTTCATTAAAGAATAGAAAAACAAAACGATCCATTCCTAGACTTTTTCGACAAATTTTTTTCATTTTATACAAATAGAAAAGTTTGACCATTTGAACTTAGCTCTTTCTATCTATTCTCTCAGAAATTTCAACATTTTTATGAAGTTGAAACAACATGCTATTAACTAGGTACAGAAAAATAAGGACTCAGTCGAATAGAAAATATTTCTGCATTTCTGCAGTTAGTGAGTTACGTATTCTGTTTCTCAAGGGATATCAGTTTTTCGCAGGCTTTTAAAATCCAAAAGATATTGTGAATGTTTTATGTCAACATTTTAATAATTATGAAATTCGTCGTTCACTCGTTCACTCAACTATCACACCATTCCAAGATTATGGTTTAATCTCATCTATTGTCATCTTTATAATTATCGTTCCACCATGACAAATATAGCCAATTTCGGTAAATATAAAAAAACAAATCCTTTCACAAAACATACAACCAGATTTTTAGAAAAGCTTCTGCGAGCTCAGGGAATAAACCTCTATGAATTCAGCTCCAACAGCATCAATTTTCGTCCACCTTTTTTTTCCCTTCTGTCTTCATGATTATTTGGATGTTTTACTTTCCACAAAAAAAAAAAAATAAATTACTTAAAAAAATAATCACTTTCCCCGAACAAGAACTCGTTGATAATCGAATCGTTTAAAAGGCAATGCAACTAACGAGTTTTCAAGTTGAAGAAATTGCATAGTCAACGCCTTACACTGTTTCATCTTTCGTTTTCTCGTCGCTATCAACCAACACCGCATGTCTTCTTCAACGATTTCTCTAACTACCACTAAATTTCATTTTCTTCACTCACCCTCTTACTCTTGGAATATAGTCTTTACGTTTTTCTCTTTGCATCCATAATCATTCTATCTTTCATAAACTATTATTTTCTCCATTCACGAACTTGAAAAAAAAAATTATTTTATAACCATCAATGTCAGCAACTGAATGTCAGTATTTTAGAGTGCCACCATTTTCCAGGTTCTCATTTCGAAAGAATACTTACAACTGGAGCCAATCGGTTTGGTATTCGTTTTCTTTTTCGCCCTCATCCTCGTGATACAGTTCACGGCTATGATTTTCCATCGATTTGGCACCATATCGCATATTCTAGCGTCAACAGAGCTCAACTGCTGCAGTAAAAAGGTAAGAACGACGCACTTTTCGACGCTCGAAAAGCACGACGATAAAATACGGATACGGCTAATTCATTCTCCGCCCCCCACCTCTCATACTAACATTCGCAGAAGGATGACCTCTCAACACCCAACTTACTCGACAAACAAGCTGTGGAGATAGTCAGGCAATTGCAGCGGCTAAAGGGCATTAACGGTGAATACGAAAACGGTTCTGGCTCCAGTCGAGATCGTGTGGGTCAACGACGTACCATTTACAATCTGGAGAAGCAACGACATAAAACACGAACCATCGGCACACTCGACGTGGCGTTCCGAAAACGGTTTTTGCAAATGAAAATGGAGGAGGCCGAAGATAACGGTGCTGCAGGCAAGTCCGACAATCATATTTTGAAATATTTTTCAACAAACTGCAGCAAAACAAAAAGTAAAGGGAGAAAAGCCTTCACTAGTTAGAAGTAAAACTGCCTCCAAGCGAAGATTTTATTTTTTTTTTAGACTGCAAAAAAATCTACAGATCAGTGGAAGGTATTAAACCATAAGCATATATTTACACGGGGTGATTCAGTTTAACTCGCACCTTAGGAAAATCCTATATGGTGCGTGTTAAAATGACTCATATGGGTTAAATGATACAGATGAGGTGAAAATAAATACAGCATCGAGAAAATAATAACGTTACTATAAAATTTCTCCTTATCTCTCGTCATTTTTGAAAAATTTACCCTTTGATTATCATACTTTTCTTCAAAAACTAAGTTTACCCCATATTTTTTGATAAACATAGCCCTGTGACTGCTGAATATATGACTTTATTGAAAAGTGCTCAGAAACAATGTTATAGACCACTGAATTTTCATTCAGGTGAGTGTATTTATTATATCATCCCCAATAGAAAAAATGTAGTAATTTTTGCAATAATTTGTTATGCTCCATAGACAACAAACAGCTATCAGATCTAGTCTAATATGAGAACTACTTTTCCTGAAAATTTTAGCCCTATCCTTTTTATAGTTTTCTCAAAATCGTGATCAAAACACTTTCTCCAGCAACTGTTTCTTTTCTCATTTTATTGCAAATTATAAAACTAATAAACACGACTCAAAATCACGATCAAAACATTTTCTCCAGTAATTTTCCAGTTTTATCGCAAAACAAAACTAATAAACACGAATGTTTGATCAAACCTGAGACTATAATGAGAACTATTTTTTGCATAAATTTTGGCCCGATTCCTTTTGTAGTTTTCTCATAATCATGAAAAAATCACTTTTCCAGGAATTTGTTTTCTCTAGTTTTCTGGAAAACTACTTAACCAATAGGCACAAATTTCTTTCAGACTTTCTCCAATATGATGAATATATCTCGTGAAAATTTCAGTCCTATCACTTATTTACATTATTTTCTCGATGGTGCATTTATTTTCACCTCATTTGTATCATTTAACCTGTGTGAGTCATTTTAACACGCACCATAAGGGATTTTCTTATGGCGGGTGTTAAACTGAATCACCCGGTATATATCAGTGATATTGCAGCCCCTACCTAGTTTTTTTATAAGCTTTTATTCTACTCAATACTGCCAACTGCGATTTTAAAATATACCAATACTGCAACCAACTTTTTACAGCAAAATAATGGTTATTTTGCATGACGCTGAAGTCAAAAAAATAAATAAATAAAAACTTATATTTTAAAAATTTGATTTTATTTCCCTTCCACTAAGAGTGTATGTTAACAGAATGGTCCCTCTCAGATCAATGTCTAATTTATCACATGTGTTCACATTACTCACATTTTATCTTATCAGTTATCACTCTTGTTCACCTCTCACCATTAATTTCTTTTCATTTACCATAGATTGTAGGAATATTTGACGTTTTCTGATGTTAAATTGAGTAATTAATTGCAACTGAATTATTTGGTCATAAGTTAATAATTTCATTTCATCTCAAGGGTGGATATTGATTTAAGGTTTTGATATGAGGAAGAAAATATTAATTTTTCTTCTCGTCATCTTAATAAATTGTGTGAAAGACATGATGCAGAAATTAAGACACTGAAGCCAAAGTTTACTCATTATCATTAGTTCAACCTTCAACACACCAAAAATAAATTGTTCGATGTAATACCTCAGACTTAGTGGAAATTCATTTTATTTATATTAGATTGAATGAATATTTCACATTCTGTTCTTTAATTAAATAATTAATTGCAATTGAATTATTTGTTCATGATTTAATCATTTCATTTCATCTCAAGTGCCTATATTAATTGAAGGTTAAAATGGTAATAAATTCTGAGAAAGGAACAAGAGTAATAACTAATACGATAAAACGTGAGTAAAGTGAACACATGTGATAAGTTAGGGATGGATCCGAGAGGAACTGTTCTGTCAATAGACATTCCTCTTTCACTCCCTTAAAAACACTAAATTCTGATCCATCCTACTTTCTCTTTTAACCCAAAAAACAGTATAGTAGTGATAAAACAATTTTTAGAACTTCCGAGTTAAATTACACCTATGATATTAAAAACAGCGCCTTTAATTTTAAAAAATGAATCATCAAACTTTTTTTTAGTTAATTTTCATGAACTATAATTTTCCCTTGATATCATAATATTGTACAAAAGAAATGGAAGGAGTCACAGACCTGCAAGAGCAGAGACCGTGGGCGTAGTTTAGTAGAGTAGAAATTCTCAGAAGGGAAATAGTATGTAAAAGATAAAAATTAACAACACAAGAAAATCTTAGAGTGAATTTACCAATGTACTCATTTTTATTAAAATTTTGGTCCTATAAAAATAAGTTGAATCAAACTACCGGGTGACCCAAAAATCACGCAACCCAAACCTTCAAATGTAAAAATTTTGAAAAAATAGATACAAGGCTGAATCTCGGCACAGTTGCAGAAGTCGGTTACTCAATTATTCATGCAAAGTTTCAGCTCTGTATCTGTAATAATCTAACTTTGAGGAATTTATGATTTTTAATTAGAATTTTTCCACGTTTGAAAAATAAATTTTGAAAAATTTTTAATGGTAAAAGTTCTCAAAAAATTCTGAAACTTGGTACAATAATAGAGAATGATTACCTGATTAAACGGGTAGAGTTTCACTTCAGTACCTTCATCCTTGTTTGTTTAAGAACATGGTCTATACCATGCTTTTGAAACAAATAAAAAAAATTTTTTAATTTCAAAAATTTTATTTCATCCTCTCCATTGATCCGCACTTTGGTGCAGTACTTCACTTTACAGCAGAATTTTGTCATAACAGTTTCCTTAAATTTGTTTGGGTATGCAACTTTTCATACGTCAATTTTTTTTTCTCGATAACACTTGCAATGAGCAGTTATGGAACTTTTTACTCAGTGCATACAAAAAGTTGCATAATCACATAATTCAGTAACCATTTCCCTATCATTGTCCCATGTTTCAAAATTTTTTGAAAATTTTTGCAGTTTAAAATTTTTTGATTTGTTTTTTATGCGTATAGATCACTAAGAAAATTTTCAGAAAAAAAACTGAGATAAGAAAGTGAAACTTTACCGGCTTAGTCTGGTAATCATCCTTCATTATTGTGGCGAGTTTCAAAATTTTTGGAAAACTTAGGCCACTTCAAATTTTTTAAAGTTTGTTTTGCCACAAATACGAAAATTGAAATTAAAAATCAAAAATTACTCAAAATTAGACTACTATAGATACATAGCTGAAATTTTGCATAAATAATCGAGTAACCCACTCCTACAAGAGTACAAAATTTCAGCCCTTTATCTCTTTTTTTCAAATTTTTACATTTGGATGTTTGGGTTGCACAATTTTTGGGTCACTCGGTATATGGTAGGGATTTATCCCCTAAACATTAGTGTCTCAAAACCTCATTTAACAGTTAAACCTGGTCCAATGCCAATAGCACATTATTCACACTTTGAACATACCTAATAACAATATTTACCTATACTCTGTCCATTATAAGAAGATCCACAACTTCACAGCTACATTGCCAACAGTCACACTTTGAATATCAGTTTATACAGCAAGAATTATAAATCTGCTTCGCATTATTTTGGTTGTTTTTGGCTAGTCTCCACGTTTTCTGGAAGAGAGCTTGCGGCGCTAAAGATTTTTGTCCTTTTCTACTTTTATCCATTTTTTTGTGAAAATTTTCCACTCGCAAAATTTTATCGCTTTAGGCAACTGCCCATAGTTGGCTAGTGGTAAATATGGCACTGCGCATAAATTCACATTATGACCAACTGGGGGTTGATTTTCTCATCCAACATCACATAGTACTACGCTACTGCTGGCCTAACTCAACTGACTGTTCACCATTTTAGGCACTCCTGTGCTGGGCAGAAAATTGACGATGCGTCGAGAGGTCCGAGAGGCATTGGAAGTGCGTAGAAAATCGTTGCAGAACGAACGTCGTAAATCACAAATGCAAACACTGGGTGCTAATAATGGCTTCGTCAACAACGTCACCCGAAATCATCGAGTTTCTAACGCTGGTGGGTACTTTCATTACAGACCACCAAGTTACATGCGGCACATTACTCAGTTCAATAGCTCTGTTTGATAGGAATACACTAACTTACACCAACCTACACCAGTAGGTATATTCCACAAATATTCCAAGTAAAACTTGGCGCAAATTCATATAACATTCCTACATTCGTAGAATCGCCCTCCTGGTGTGGGTTGGTGTAAGTTGGTGCAGTCCTATCAAACAGTGTTAATTTGAGGTCCCCTACCTAAGTAATGCACCGATGAACAAATTTCTTTCGTGTTCGCTGCTTTCAGGTATTAGCGTGAAGGATATTTTCGAAGGACATCAAAATCTCGCTTACGAACATGACGAGAGCAACGCCAGCGAACGGAATTCGGTACGATTGCAAAACATGTCCAGAAATAAAACGAGCTGGTCGGAACTGGAACGAAAGAATGGACAATCGTGATTTCTATTGAACTAACGAGAATCGACTGTTTTGAGTTCCTTTCTTTTTTTTTAATTTTTCATATTTTAAAACTGCCAAGTACGAGTACAATTTTGGCGTTTAACTAAGGAAAAATTTAAGGTAAACGAGTTACTCTCGTAGCAAACGATTTGCCTTATCCATATTTGTCATATTAATATTTATGTACTCTACGAGATAAGTATATAAATATCATTAAGCATTTTGTATACATTGTATATTCTATACTGCCTTTTCAAATGTTGTAGGTAAACAACTATTTTATTATTTTCTTGAATCTCTTTTACTGAAGGTACCTTACATTATTCGATTTATTTTATACATTTCCCTCCTTTTTTTTTTTTTTTTTTTTTTTTTTTTTTTTTTTTTTTTTTTTTTATACCTTTAAAATATTTGTTTTACGTTACCAATATCAAGCGAACTTCGTGATTGACAAAACTGTGAACGTTATAATTTTTACTTTTTCTTTTTTCTTAATCGATTTTTCTTAATTTTGTTGAGCATTCATTTGTAAATTCAAGAACTACTTACGAGCAAATAATTTACTTAATCAGTATTTACGTGCGCGTTAATACGAATACCTAAGTTAAGAACAAATTTTATGTTCTAAAAACGACTTTATATATGTGAACTGTAAAAAAAGCCATGACAATTTTGAAATAAATTTTTGAAAATAGCGTGCGATAAATAAAATTTGTAATACTTGATCAGACTTGTATGTGACAGATGACCGCGTCCATCTGAATGGAGAAATAACCGAGGTGATTGAACTCAAATCTTTTCTCTAAAGCGTGATTTTCATTGAAGAGAAAAAAAAAAAAAACATTTTACGATAATTTTCAATTTCATTTTTTTCTGATCCTTTCTCAGAAAAAAGTCAAGGTTAGCAACGGAATAGTTCTCAGAAAAAAAAGTTTTCTACTTGTTTTACAAGTGATTGGCGAACAAAAAATACGAAAAAATTATTAATAAGGTGGAATTTCGAAACTGCGGTTCGGTTTTGGTAACCAGTACCCTACCTTGCAGTTGATTTATTGTCAAAAATAATGGTTACCTATGCTAACCGGTATAAACGAACAAATGGCTGATCCGTGGTAGCATTGCTTGTCGATTCGGTCATTAGAGTAATAAGAAAGTGTAGGTATCTACTTAAGAAAAGCGTTTCTCCACGTAGTCTTCAAAATCAAACGGGTTAGCTAAATCTCCAGGCGCAAATCGGTTTAGTGTTGTGTGACAACTATTGTTCCAATTTTTAAAATAAATTGGAATAGGCCATTCACCAAAGTCAAACGCATCACCTACTTGCCCATTTCTGAAGGTACCGAAAATTTGTCTAAATGAAGTCTAATTTAAATTGATGGATCCAACAACAATTGGAGAATGAGACAGAGGCAATGGAACCGTCGACGTCATTTGTCTTGCGAGTTGTATTTTTGTTTATATCGAACTTGGCTGACCTATGGAGGTTTTAAAGACTTTGGTTTCTCTAGGCTTTTATCGTAGGTAAGGGGGAAATTTTTTTTAATAAATACAATTGCATTTCTCTATGCCATTATCGTTTAGTGGGTAGTTAGGTGAGATGGGTAATTTTTTTATTCGTGAAAAAGGGATTTCTCTTCGCCATTCTCACATGGAGGAAAGTTAGGTGAGGTGGATAACATCTTCTAAATCTCAGGCCTGTTTCATCCATAATAAATCTGGAGAAAAAAAAAAGTTCATTTCCTCCATCATTTCGAAAGCGCAACTCCGAATTTATATCCAGGTGGTATAGTCTCTCACTCCTCATTATTGGGTTAATTTATTTTCCAAACTTCAACATTCTAATCAAAGAGTAAAAAATCTGTAGGTGTGGCTAAAACGATTCTTTACTTCGATTCAATTCAACTCTCGCAAACAATTGGTTAGCAAAATCATTATTTCGCGCCTGTCAACCACCATATTGTTTACCTGCCTGGGTTAATAAAATCATAACATCTATCCTCGAAGGTATTGATTTTTTCTGACGATAAAAAAATCTATTTTTTTGATGCACACACGAGGGCTAGTGTCATTTTTTTCTGTGATAAAGGAACCATTTCCGACAGAATCCAGCAATAAAGTATTCAAGGGAACTTTTTTTCATAGTAGACCTCCGTGTTATGATAATAACGTTTCGGGAACTAACTACAGAAATAACGAAAACATTCAAGTTCCTATAATAGAATGCAGTTCAATCTGAAACTAGTTCATTCGTTCAATAGTCTTACCTACTTTCGCTGCGCCATCATAAATAAGTTGGTAACAGTCTCTAAACTTGGACTGCCCAACGTTGGTGATATCCACCCCCTATTGGACGATTTCAATGAGCTGGGGGGCAAAAATGAGAAAGGTGGTGAGGGGAATGAAAATTAAAAAGAGGCGATGAGAATTCACGGAAGTAATGATGATACTAATGATCAATGATCAAAGCTTCATTTTAATTCTTTGGAAATCCCCACAAAAGATTTACCAGGCAGGGACCTGTCTGGGGAAAAAAAATGTTGTGTATATTTGAAGGATTGGTTTGAAAGTGAATATAAGGAGAATAAGAATCAACACGATTATCCTACTAAGACGATTTATAAAATAAAAAATAACGAAGCCCCTGCCCCTTTTTGACGAAATCAAGAAGCCGATGGACCGTAGTCTTCGTTGTCTATAATTCTTCTTTTTTTAACATAAATATACAGCTCTTTTATAATTCTAAGAGTCTGACTTTGTAGCTAGTATGTGTAGAGGGCGATGGCAAACTTGAAACCCTGCAAACGGGCCACTCGCTAAAAAATAGTTGGATAACACTGTTCCACAGTGTGAAAATCGTAATTTTATTTCCATTCTTTGAAAAGAGTAATACGATATTCGCAAACAAATTTAATAAATCAGAATCATTTATCCTCACAATGATCGTACACCAGAACCATTTTTGCATAAACAGCGAATTAATTCAATTTTGCGCAAAATTTATTAAGTAAATAATCATGTTCGCTGTTAGCATACTCTATAACATGTTCGCAAATTTGATCGCCAGATGACAAAAATCGTCATTGCTGTCAACGCTAGAAATATACTAAGTTTACCGTAAGGAAAAAAAAAAACAAAAAAAACATCGAAACTTCAAAGATGAAAAAAACAAGACTGACACCATCACATCCATTACCAGTTGGGCAAATATTTCAAATTTCAAACGTATATATAAATTCATTTTTTTCCATTCCTCGAAAGTCAGTAGTTTTAACGACTTACTATTTGATGTGCCGCACACGAATCGTACAAAATGGCTGCTCTGTTCCTGCTTGTATCCACTTTTGTTGCTCTATTATCTCAGGTAAGGAAACCAACGACAGAAAAAAAAAAATCTAATTTTCAACCACAGTTAGGCAAAAAGACGTCCGAAGATGGCAGACTTAATTTTTTTTTTTTTTTTTTTTTTTTTTTGCAGACAACAAATGCAGAGCCAGCACCACCACTCACCAATATTCCATATCCTTTTAGTCCGTACTCGGGCATCTGCCCAGGTTTTGGACAGTATCCGCCATTTTATTTATGGTGTTCCTGTAATTTGGCGTCGTGTTTCGATGTCAACACCGAAGCTGCATTAGAAACGATCGCCGCCCAAAATCGATTACGGATATGCGACGTGCAACAGTGGGCTGCCATCATTGAAGGCACTATGTACGGAATCAACGACGGATACACGGTGGCAATGGTAGACGAAATTGCTCAATCGGTGCGATACGAAATGGACTCAAGAGATTTGGTTTATAATATGGACTACCCTCCTTTCTGCAATCGACTTTACTCTTCGGTAAGTCAGGCTGGTGTTTCGAAATTCAAATCTGTGTCATGCCCACTCTCGAGGAACGTACCATTCACCAGACAAGCATACATCCATTTTTCGTTGAAATCGAAACCCAAGCCCAGCACTATCTGATAACAAAATATATAGATATCTCGTAGGAGTAAACGAGTTATACGAGGGTGTATCTTGGCAATCGACTACCAAATTTCGATTCTGCCAAAAACATAACAACATACTGCATACTCGATAAAACAAGAAACAAAATACCAACTCGAAAGAGATACTCTACGTTTTCAGTATGTATACACGAAATTTGCATAGAATATTTTGGTAGGAATGATTTCTAAACGTTGGTAATCGGGTGTCAAATTTCAGCGGTGGACAAGAATAGAACCTACTCGACGAGACAAGTAAAAAATGTAATATGAACATGTGGCTTATATTCCATACTGAAGGTGCTGGAAAAGTCATGAATTTCAATAATTCTTTCAAAAAAACATTACAGGCCATATTATGTTGTGATAACGTTTTTTTACTAATTTCATCAAGTACTACCAACTACCAGTTTGGCAACCAATTCTCAAGACACACTGTATAGTTCTTACATGCGCGGACAACTCCACGATTTTGAAAGATGACTATTTTAAATGCATCTTTTGAGAGGACCCAGAATTTCTGTACCCTATTCCAAATAAGAATAACGTGATTTCAAATACTCTATTTAAAATAAGAACGACGTGACGTCATAGGGACGTTCACAAATTCACAACGATATAAAGCACAAAAACATGTTTGTACACAACATTTTTGGATGCAACCTTCATAGAATAATGTGAATCTTTACCTTTCTTTTCTTCCACCTGGTCAATCTGCTCGTATGACGTCATGTTGTTTTTATTTGGATGGAGTGATGTTCCCATTTCATAGCTACATAATAACATACGTAAAGCACAAAAACATTTTTGTACACAACAGTTTTGGATTCAGCTCATGATTTAATGATTAAATTGGTGAATAATCACCCTTTCCTCTCCCTCTTGTCCACCCATTCGTATGACACCACATCAAATAGAACGTATCTGGATAGCGATTATAGAAATTGACCGCATTGTAATCCCAGTTAAGCCCTCCTAAGCCCTCCGCTTTTATATGGATGAAAGTAAACGAAACCGATTTTTCGTCCTTTATTTCATCCCAATTGGTGTTTTTAAAATTCAAACAATCACCCTCCTATTTCATCCAAATAAGAAGAATATGACGTCACAGAGACATTCACATTTCCGAACTACATAAATCACAAAAATATTTCTGCAAATAACAATTTCGGATGCAGCTCATAGTCGAATATTGTGAATCTCTAACCTTCTCTCTTCCCCATAATCCATTTGCTCTGATTACGTCATGTCAGTCTTATTTGGTGCAGAGTATACCAGTGATGTAGCAGTGGACGTGAAACCTCCCCCATAAAGGTCCCCTAAAGAAAGGATTTCTGTGCACATAGACAACAAGTTCAAATTATAAATTAGATATATTCTATTCATTTCAAAAACGACATGACGTCACACGCCGGTTGTTGACGAGGGAAAAGGAAAAAACAATATTTGGTAATAAATTTCAATTTAATGATGTATTGATTACACTCAACTGTGCTGCTATGTGTAATATCCTTTAGTGATGTCATGATACTTTTAAAATGAACTGGGTACAGATTATATATACTCCATCTCCATCCGAAATAAGATGGACATGACATCATACGAGCTGATGGACCAGAGGAGAAAGAAAAAGGTAAAAATTCACATAACTTAAAAATGGCTGCATCCAAAACTGTTTTGATTACACTAATGTTTTTAGCTTTACGTATCTGTGAAATGTAATTGTTTCAATGACATCGAGTCTTTCTTATTTGGAACAGACTATAAGAGGGAAAGGAGAAAGTAGAGATTTATTCTATTCGACGAATGCTGCATCTAAAATGATTTAATTTACACCAATTTTTTAGCTAGACGCAGCAGTGAAATATAATTGTCTCTGTGACATCATGTCTTTCTTATTTAGAATAGACTACATAATTTTTTTGGTTTCATGGAAACCCTTTCCACAATCTTGAGTTACCTACACCACTGATTGCTAATTTCAATAATACAGTTTTTTCTACTCAGTCTTATGGTAAATATGGGTGATTGTATTTGCTTAAAATAAGACGGGGAAAGAGGCATCCACACACAGCACGAGAGGGATTAAACAAACGCTTGGAATGATTTAGCTGTACTTGCTTATACATAATTACATGCCTCTGGTGTTATATAGTTGGTAGATACAGTATGGTTTAATGAGTGCGGGTTTGTTATGAAAATAACTACTGAGTTATGAATATATATACAGTATAATTATACTATATTATCATATAACTATGTCAAACCAGTCAATTTATTCTAAGTGAAGTTTTCTGTTCAACTTCATATCTTCGTTCGTATAACTTGCACACAGCCAAAATAATAGGAATATATGTTACACAAAATTGAAGGAAATTATACACGAATTCTTCTTCAATTGAAAATGAATTATTAAACTTATTATGCCAGACCAGTTCGGGAGGTGGCACTTCTGCATGAATATAAATTCAATCAATCATTAATTATGTTCTGTTACAGACAATAAACCCAGTTCTGGCAAAACGGTCTCCTCAGGTATGATCAAGCTTATGACTTATTCGTACTTTTTTCGCGAATGAAGCGAATAGTTTTCCCACAGAATGCGGTTGTAACGTTTCAGGTCATGTACCCAAACATGTTGGCACAATCCAGTATCTCGGCCTCAGCAATGGAATCATACTATATGGATATCATGTACATGATGAGGAACGCGATGCCATACTTATCGCCTCAACTTCAAAACAATCTGTTTCAATCGATTTTTACAAACACCCCTAACCAGTACCTGAGTCTAGCAGACGATGTGGATGACAAACTGGAACTGAACATACGATCTATGTTTTCTGAAATGGTACGATTTTAACAGTCTACTTTCATAGTATTAATGCATATAACAAATTTGTCTAAAAAGGTATTTGTCTGTAAAATTTGTAATTTTGCTGAATACCTGATTTTTTTACAATAATGTTGCAGTACGATATGACTCCGTACGATCCACTCCTTTTGTAAGATGCTTCCACACAGCGACGATCGAGAACAGTATAACCATTTTCATCAACACTCCGACAAAGAACATTTTTTTTAAACATCTTATTTATGCTTCCACGCATAACATCACAATTTTTCTATAAATTACAACATCTTTATCGTTAATTAATTCATAGATTTATTTCTACATCGAGTATACATATAACCTTGGGCTGCGTACACTGAGTAAGATGATAATAAACATTTAAGGGATCAATTGGAACTATAATAAGAACTCGATTTATCCATAATTCAAAAGCCAAACCATCAACTTAGAAAAGTAACAGCATATCAGCAGACACACAGGATGGTACAAAATTTAAAGTGGAACTGCATCGTAGAAAACTGAAATTTATGGTATACACAATACAATACATCAAGCATATAACCCGCATGTCATCAAAACTGAACGAATTAGTGATGGGTAGTTCGTTCACGAGTTAGTTCTTTTGAACGAATCCTAGAAGTGAACTAATTAATTATTTAGTTCACTTCTAAATGAACTAGTTCATTAGTTCTTTTATTTTTTTGGTAGTTCTCAGTTCTAATCAGTCTACTCTACTCGATCCGTTGATCGAACTGAAGTTGAAGTAAGTAGCAGTCATGAGTGAGTCAAACAATTAACCAATACTTCTGGCATAAATTTATGAGTACGAGTCGATAATAATATCATAATTGTAATAAATCAGTTGATTTAAATGATATGAGCCAATCATGAATCAGCTGATTGAAGTGATCGAGTTGAAAAATTTACTGAACTACTGAACTAATTGAACTAGTTCAGTGAACTAGTTCACTTTGGTGAAGCAGACTCAATGAACTAAATCCAAAAGATGAACTAAAATTCCCATCTCTAGAACGAATTAAAAATACTATTATAAACAAGCTACATCTTTAGACGGTGTGGCAACATGGTTTTTGCTTTATTTTTTAGATTTATCTCAAAATTAGAATCAAAAAAATAAATAGTCATATAACATCATATAAATAGATGAAAATTCTATTTTCATTTTTTCACAGTTGAAAAAGAAAACATAAAACGCACGGTTGTAGAAAATGAAGAAGGAAAAGAAGAAAAATAAATAAATAAATAAATGTTCGCAGATATCATCATAAAATAGGAAATTTTATTTTCACAGTTAAAAAATTAAACATAGAACTCAAGCTGAGGAATAATGAAGGATAAAAAGGAAAAACAGCGATTTTAATAGGTTTTTTTGCAAGCAAAAACCCTAAAAATGCTGAAAGTAATATGCAAGCAGTTAAACGACAAAAGGATACCATATTTGATGGGAGTGTAAATATTTCTCGATAATTCCTTAGTATTATTGGTGAATAATCAATGAAATTGAACGGGGAGCATTTTTCAACGATGGCTATAAGGATTCAGTTTGGATGATATGAAATTGTTACAAAGGCAACTGTCTAAAAATGCATCGACTAGTGATGTTATATCGACGCATTTTTATCAATACGTATCGATATTTTGACCACATGTATCGATACGTATCGATACAGTATTGTATCGAAAATCAATCATTTTTTTATTGATAAAATAGAAATATCTCTGTTCCCTGTTCCACCATTCCACGTATCAAGCCATCAACCGTGGCAATTATTAAATATTAAGAAGAATATACTTTCATAATCTGTTCTATCTGCTGGTGGCCTAGCACACTTTTTTGTATTTTTATTTATTTATTTATTTATGTTTTTTATTTTGAATGTATAAAATATATCAATACGTATTGTGAGTATCGAGCAATGAATTGATACTTCGATACAGCTGTGTGTATCAATAAGTATCGATACATATCAAAATTTTTAACATTGCTGCTCAGCAAGTATACTGGTAAATGTAGGATGATAGCTTGATTATCCTAACCCCCTACCCAACCAGTGTTGCCAGATTTTATTGGCTAAAAATTGCTAGAACCACTTCTGAAAATTGCCCAAAAGCGCCTAACTACCAATTTGTCCAAATAATTGCTTCTTTATTTTTGTGAGGGATTTTTTTTTGCCACGTTGTGTTACTTGTGTATGGGAGTTGAAATCCCTACTAAACTTGTCATGTGTGACTTCACAAACAGTCTAAAATGTAGCCAACATAAGTAAAAAAATAAAAATGTTATCACATTAATAACATTTTCATCTTTAATATAAATGTTTTACCATCAACTATACTGTGTTAACAAATACACGGATTTTTTCATAACTGTTTTATCAATGTTGAATGAAATATTGATATTTCGATGTGTCATGAGAAAGCCATGTAGTTTATATCGATAATATATCGATTTAAACTACAATTCACAATCAGCTTGGGTACATCAGTGGCCCAGCTTAGTGAATTCTCTGAAAAAGATGTCATAGATTCTACAATTTTACTATATCAAATAGATAGGTAGGTAAAGACCGCATTAAAATTTCAACTTTGACTATTTGAACATTTACCCCAAACATCAGCAGATTAATCAGTTATCAAATAGATGGTTAGTAATTTTATATAGTAATTCACGATTCTTCATTATTCAATGCTTCTTAAACCCTGATTAAATGTTGTCTGCGAATCTCCGCAATGATATATATGGCATCTGAACACCCAAATGATACTGTAAACTAACACGTTAAATTACCATCATATCATTAATTTTTGATGAAATCGGTAAATTTCTACAAACATGATAGAAAGTAGATAGACTAAATTTGACACTGACAGAAATTAAGAAAATATAAATTATGAAATCAATTATGAAACACAAACACATTTAGCACAATAGTCAATTCTGGACACATAATGATTCATTGAGCAGACAAATCTTCAACTCATGGTAACTCGGATGTTAGATTGGGTTCGGATATTTGGAACTTGGAAGTCCAATTACTGATGGCAAAGAAACTGCGCATGTGCAAAACTATACTCAAAATATAAAAATTTCCTCATTCTTTTTCTTTTTTCATAAGTTGAATCTCAAGTTCTCAACAAAACATTAAGCAAGTCTGTTCCCTTAAGTTTTAAACTATTATGAATTGTTAATATGTAATCATACTATGTTCGATGATATTATAGCAAAAAACTCAGCTGGACCATAATATTTCACCTAGTTCTGTGTGTTCTGCAAAGGGACAAAAACTCTCATCATTGATTTCTCATAAGGAACTTTTAAGAAAAAAGAGTATGAGTAGGGCTTGTAACCACAACCATAACCAGAACAATAACCTCTAAAAACCTAAACAAACTGACAACATTGATTTGGGAACCAATAACCGAAACAAAATAATTTCACATAACCAATAACCAATTATCACAAAATGTAGAAACCATTAACCAGAATGATAACCAGAAAGAAGAGGTTTTTATTGGTCTTTACAAATATCGATATTATTGATTATTTTTTTCAAAAATTACCAATTATTTCCTTGAAAATTATTAATTATCAATAATTTGACTTGGAGAAAACTTTTTTGATCTATTTTAAACCAAATTTTATCTCAACCAATAATCAGAAAAGTTGTTTTCGTTAATCAGAACAATAACGGGTACCTAATGAAACAGTTACATTTTTAACCAATAACCAGTAACCATTAACCAATATGGATTTTTATTGGTTCCCATTAACCTATAACCCCAAAAACTTTTTGGTTACAAGCCCTGAGTATAAGCAGTGGCGGGTCCAGTACGTCATTTTTTGGGGGGAGAAATGACGAATTTTTTGGAGTTAAGCTTTTTTTTTGCTCTTCAACAAATTTTTGAGTGTCTTTATCTAAATTCTATGACCATACTTTCATTTTTTCCATTAAATTTTTTTTCCCTTTCTTTTGGCGTTTGGGGGCAGAAATTTCTCCACTTTCTCCCTGAATCTGGAATTGAGCACGACATTTAATTCTACAGACAATCGTCTATCGATTTGTAGAAGAATACGATTTATCAGAACCAAATAAGGCAAGTCGGGCTTGTAATTGTTCTGCACTTTCAATGGTCGCACGTGATATTTTCCCCGGAATATTATCGGGGAAATCTCACGTGCGATTAACAGACCAATGATGTGACTAACATGATCCATGCATTTACTGCTTACTCCACTGGTTGCAAGTTGTATTTTCAATGTCACATGCGAGTATGCGACCTATGGCAGGCTAAGAAAAAAACTTTCTTTTCTCGTATCTTCGGAATTGAAGTAGTCAGAAAAGCGGGTTTCTTGGTAGTTCCTTTGTTTCCTGCATATGCAACTTCTTATACTTCAGTGTTTTGAAATTATTTCACGAAACTTTACTGTCGTATACGATGAGTGCAACTATTTCCTCCATTCCCGACGCATTTCCTAACATTGCCAATTGTAAAATTTAAAATTTTTAAGTAGGTTTTCTAGTTTTCTATTGAAAATTTAGTTATTAATCTTGTGGTAGGGATGGGTACGTTTTTCGTTTCATAACTCAAGGAAAATTTTGGCACCCATAACTCAAATGTATATAAGCCAATTTATTGTTACCACGTTACAGGTCGTAATTTTTATCCGATAGGCACGAAATTTGAGCGAATATTAGTACTATGCCAAGGATATGACTTATCGGCTGGACGGTACTTCCGGTATCGCTATTTTCGAGTTTGTTTTGGCTAAAAAATTTTTAATTTTCGACCAATAGCTACGAAATTTGAAACAAATATTCAATATGATATAATTATTATAACTTGCTATATATTGGCCGTACGGTACTTCAGGTAGGTGGCGATTTTTGATTTTGTTTGGCCTACAAAATTTCTAATTTTTGACCAATAGCTACAAAGTTTGAATTGAATATTCACTATGACATATTTATTATAATTTTCTATAAATTTTGGTGCGGATCAGCCGTGCAGTACTTCGGTAACACTATTTTCGTTTTTATTTCGCTTATAAAATGCTTAATTTTGGACCAATTGGAACGTAATTCGGAACAAATATTTATTATGATTTGTTAATAACTTTTTAGTGACAACCTAATTTTACATTTTTCGAAAACCTACTTTTTCTAAACGAGTTACTGCTGCGTTAGAGTTTTTATTCTTTACATCTCCTCTACCTGCTAAAATTTAGAAAATAAATTTTAAAGATAGGCCATAACTGTGTTAAGAGTTAATTTTCTCTTAGTCGTTCTCGGTTATATTCATCTTAATTCCTACTGCAAAATTAATAAAGATTTGGTGTAGCCTATCTGCTTATAAGTCGAATTGGGGTAAAATTTCATCAGCTCTATCGAGTAAAAATTTGACTTAGAATATAGATATATCAGATTAACGAAAGAATTTGAAAATGTTTGAAAAATTGTGATAATATTTCTCATATTACATTCAAATAGGCGCAAATAGGGCATGATCCTGATTAAATGACAATAAAGTAAATAAAAAATTTATAAATTTAATTAAGTTCGTATTTTATTGTGACAATTTTTCAATATTTTTACCGACTGCGTCAGAAAGAGGTAGGTATTGTGTTTAACCTGTTTTCGGGCAATCTAATGAAATTTTGTGCCACTCTGCAACATTCAATATTCATCTTAAAAATACAAATGATGGCTCAAAAAATTGGTATTTTTAAGGTGAGTAATTCAAAGAAATCCGAAAAATTTCTCATAAATGGTCCAAAAATTAGATTCAAAATTTGGGAATTTTTTTCATCAAAAGAGTAAGATGACCAATCACAAGTTCCGATTTTAAATAACTCAGAATAACGCATCCTGATTGGATCACCCAAAAGTGTATAGGATACGGTATTTCTTGTGGTTATATACATATTTCAAATAATACCATTCTCTCAGTATTATATGAGCCTTCATTAGTTATGCACACATAAACATTCCGCCAGCAAAATTTTGAGTTTTGACATTTTACTGTTTGATACATCACCAAGTATGTTTTTTGAGGCGCTGAGTCCGAATTTGATGTTCATTTTTGTATTCAACCAATACTTCAACTGCCAGTGCTCCCTAAAATGGGTTCAATTTTGAGTTTTCACAATTTATTGTGTGATACATCATAGCATATGTTTTTTGATAAGCCTTTTTGTTAAATCATTATTACTATTACTATTAATATTGTTCAATACAGTCGATTTAACAGTATTTAAAATCAATTTTAAACTTCGAATTTGTTTTCCTGGCATCTGATATTTGAATTGCCGTAATTGAGAAAAAACAATAAGCTGAAAATCCAATTCAGTTTTGTCCAAATATTAAAATATCAACAATTATCTGTCACTTCTAGAGTAAATTCTTCTTACTGTTAAAAACTGCTAGAGACTTTCATTTAGCACTTCATAAGAAATTATTCAAATAATTAAATTTTTGAAGAAAAAAAAATGAAACCGACTGCATGTAGTGACATAAAACATAATAGAACTAAAATATTGAAAACAAGTTTTACACGTTTTATAATAGTAATTTTTTTACAAAGTGGAATTATAACTAACGCAGTCGCTGGCAGAAATACCTTTTGATATTACATAATATGAAAATCAATACTGTTTAGTTCTCACTAATTAAATTGTGCAATAAATGATATTTAAACGAATGTTAATTTCATAAGTACCTATCATTAAACCTAATATGAAATTGATTGAAATCAAATGGAAAATGGAGAGTTTTCAACAGCACATCTAAGGAATTTAAACATTCTTGACAAATAAAACCCCATAATGTTTTAAATAGATGTAATAATACTATGTATTTCAAGGTTGTCAAATGCATGTTAAATTTACAAAAAATTGCATCAGGGAGATATTTAATATGAAGGGATCTGCATTGCTTCAAAAATCTTACATTATATATTTATAACATGGGACTTGAAAGGCATTTCTCCCAGCAACTGTATTAGTTGTAATTCTACTTTGTAAAAAAATTACAATTATAAAACCTGGAAAACTTGTTTTCAACATTTTAGTTCTATTATGTTTTATGTCTCTACACGCTGTCGGTTTCATTTTTTTTCAAAAATTTAATTATGTAGTTCTAAATTAGTAAATTAGATGACAAATTATTTTTATAGTACACCCGCAAATTGAAATTTCAAGCTATAAACTTTCTTTAAATGTATCCCGACACCTTCAATTTTACAAATAAGGAACACAATGAAATTTATCGCTAGTTCAACTTATTCTAATCAGAATAATATTTTTTTTTTACAAGTTTTACTTATTTTATTTATATTTTTTACTACGTACCCATTTATAGGTTCAATCTGTTTGATAAAAAATAAGGTATTTGATAAATTAAACCCATCATAACTTCATTTAAATTATTGATAATCTGCCTCTGGTGCAATGGGCTGATAATATTCATTTTTGACTTGTAATGAAAAATATGATTTTCTAAATTCTCAACACATTCCAGTTCTTCCTATTTTGATAATGGGTAAAACATACAAATCAAAATGTGATATAATTTTTACAATTGCTACAGTTGAAAAATATATCACACTGATTATTATTTCTCCTGAGAAGAAAATTTTGGTTTTTCAATACCACTTGAAGCGCGATTGCCCCTTCAGTGGGGTTTAAGCAACTTTTCATACTCAGGTTGTTTATTGATTTATCAATTTATCGAGTTCTTCTGATTCTACCGGTACCTGCCGAGTAGTGACGCATAGATAGAAAATGAAAATTGAAGGTAATTATACAAAAATACGAAGTTTAACCGCTCATATTTTATTGTAGAATATATTTTTCGGGTGCTGATTTTGAATTGGATGTTCATGTTTTCATTGTATCAATTCTTCAACCACAGGAGCTTTCAAAAGAGGGCCAAATTTTCACTTTTCATATTTTATTGTGTACATCGTCGTGTATATTTTTCGAGGAATTAACTTCGAATTTAAAATTTTTTTTTTATTATACCCCGTCCTTCCAACCCCAAAGACTTCGAAACGGGGCCAAATTTTGATTTCTCATAATTTATTAATTGCCCAACTTTAGACTTATTTGTTGGGGCGCTGATTTCAAATTTTATATTTATTCCTTCATTTGAATCATTGATCAAACCCACGGACTCCAAATTGAGGCCAAATTTTGAATTTTCATAATTTATTGTGTGATACACCATCAGGAGTGTTTTTTGAGGCGCAGAGTTCGAATTTGTCAATTATTTTTTCATTCGAACCATTATTCCATTCGCAGGGGCTTCAGAAGAGAACCAAATTTTAACTTTTCATACTTAATACTTTATGGTACCTATCATACATCATTAAGAGTATTTTTTGAGGCGCAGAGTTCGAATTTGTCAATTATTAATTCAGCCGATCTATTCTTTGACTATGGGGCTTCAAAAAGGGATCAAATTTTGATTTTTCATATTTTATTGCCTTTTATAATATCATCGGGCATATTTTTTGAAATACTAAAATAGACTTTGAAAATCATTATAATAATATATAACTGATATGTACCATACCTTTTTATTATAATTGGTGATAAGAGATTATAATCAATTATGCGTTAAACTGAATATCAGAGATAGATAAAATGATACTTAATATTTTAATTTTTTTTATGATAAGTACGGTACCTAAGTACGGAAAAAGAAAATACTTATAGAGGAAGATATGTTAATAGTATTTTCAATACGGAAAAGGACAAGATAGAGGAAAGGCATGTCTCATTCTCATCGTTATCACTGACGCACTACGAAGGTATAAGTTATGTTCGCACAAAATACCTGCCTATAAAAATATAATAATTTTCAATGTACTACGATCTTCATCGATAGCCAAGCTGAAACCTGTTAACTTTAAGGTTTTTACAATACTTTTTGAGGCGATTGGGAGGAAAAAAAGAGATAAAAAAAACACACATAGGTATAGGTTCGACGTGTCTGCATGAAGTTATAAAAAAAGTGTAGCTTTGAATTATCAACACCCCAATTTCATCAGTGGATATGCTAATCTATAGGTTCACGAAACCACAACAGATGCCAATCCTGCTTCGGCACCCATTCTGCTATTGAAGTTTGACAACCTAATTAATTATTACTCTTCACTAATTCACTTCTACTCGACGAACTAAATAATGAGCTTGTGCCGACGTTAATGAAAAAAATAAATAAATATAAGTTGTAAGGGGGCAAATACAGGCAGAGTTGTAGAGTTAGACAATGGCGGTTCATAATTATTTAGTGTAGAAGTTCACACATGTTAAATAAATTTGCTTCATAAAATTAAAAAGAAAAAAAAAAAAAAAAAACTCAAATACAGTATAAAAAATGCATACTTATATTCCCCGGGTTTGACAAAAGTCAAAGAGCAAGAGACAGAGAGGATCAGCGTACATTTCTTGTGCTCCAATACCATCTCATGGTACTTTCTCGGATTAAACGTCTCACATTCTTTCATTAGAAGCGTATTTCATTTTCATGTGTACCTATTGTATGAACACTCATTTTGTTTTCTTTCTCGTCACACGTCACACGTGCAATCAACTTGCTGAAAAGCATTTAAGACCATATATTATACTGCATTTAAACGCATGTAGGTATATCTTGCATTATTTCGTGGCACTCAGGGTGCACGTATTAATATATAACCTTAATTTAGACCAGCGGTTCGCAAACTAGGGCTCGAGCGTACTCGAAGGCAGGGTGAGATTACAAAAAAAATTAAGTATTACGAAAAGAATTATGTTATATTTAGGCAGGGGGGCGCAAAGGTCTAGTTATTGAGCTTAGGGGCGCATTACCAAAAAAACTTGAAAACTTTGAGAACAACTGATTTAGGTTTATTTTTTACTTAACAGCAAGACTGAAAGTTTTTGTCGCTGGCTCGCGTGCTCTTGTGCACTGATGCACGAGCTGACACTGGATTAAGATTGTTGATAAGTAGCTGTGGTATGCACACTTTGGAGGAAATCCCCCATTTTGATCAATTTGAAGAAAAATTCGGGAAATTTATTGCAGATAGGTAATGAAAATGATTTGCAACAATTCAAAATGTAGGGGCCTATACCCAAGTACCTACTTTATATTATGGGTATATAAAATGAATTCTGACTGCGAACCGTGAGGAGTTGTTTTGTACAGTAAAAGGGGACAATATATCGAATATGAGTGGATTTTTTATACAGAAAACATGCTTGAAATAGTAGCAGTTTCATCTAGTACCTAATCAAATTGCGGACATGCTGACTAAACCTTTACCCTATGCAACCTTCAAAAGATTAATAAACTTTACTATCTGTCCTATAGATAAGAAGCCTGACATAGTAAATCAAGGCATCAAAGTATCAGCAAAAAAGAAAATCAGCGAACAATGATAATAGCGAAAAGTTTTTTTTGTGTTATAAGTTTAATACTTTCAAATAATTGTCTACCTACCTTCAAATAGGTAATCCCTTATTTCCGTTTCTATGGTATTTTTTTTTTCTTTTTTACTTTTATAATTTTTATATATATATATATCTTAAGTTAGGTATTAAAAAGATTCATGCTTGGGGGGTGTTAGATGTTGCCTCATGTGGCAACTTCTTTGAAATGTTTCTTTGAAGTGTTCTGTTACATTTGGCAAGCATGCTTCCATTATTGTGAACAGTGATACTGTCCCTCTTGTAAAATAGATTTGACATTCGTGTCAAAGGTCTCATATGTTGTTTATACCACTCGTGGTACATGTGTGGTGAATAACATTGCTGGGTATAACTCACTATTTTGTAGTCTGTTCGTGTTTCCCAGAATAAACTTGTTTTCAAGTTACTGTGTGTTATTTGACTGAGTGTGTTTCGAAACCTGTTCTCAGGTAAATCTTATAACACAACAAATAGAAATATATCTAAAAAATTTTCTTTAAAATTTTAAAAATAATTCAGGTTTTCTTGAAGCAGAGTCGAGGTTTTGGTTTTCTTATCATTTTTTTTAATGAGAATATACGCGTTTTGAAGGAATAATAAATTAGTTACTCAGTTCAAGCAATCAAAACAATCAAGAATTTTGATTAAAAATTTATTAGCAATTTTAGTTCCATCAAATTACCCCGTAGCTGTAATCAGATAGGTACTTCGACTATATAGAGCTGGACCAGTAAAGCTCCATGAGACCACTGTATTTTCTCACCTAGGTCTCAGAGAGGGAGGGGGAAATGGTACAAAGGTACCGGGTCTGAACCTCTCAGGAAGCCTTTAAGGGTCCAAATAATAATAAATAAATGCTCGGAGGGGGCGTCAGGGCCAATCTATGGTGGTTTTTTCGTGTCAAATCCCCGAGAGCTAAAAAAAAACACTATAATAAGTGTTTCAGAATACAAAAAACACTTGAAAACTTTTTTGACTCGCTCCGCTTGTGAAATTGTCTTCTTAGTTAATAATCCCCACTTACAGGTCAAGTCCTACAGCTGGCACTAAGAGGGCCTGTCAGTTAATTCCCCCCGGGTCGACATTTCTCTGCGAGACCCTAATTCTCGTCACACGGATACGCTGGATATTCGACAATTATCTGTGAGTTTATTTCTCCATTTGTCGTTGTATTTTTGTTTTGAGAAAAATTTTAATCATTATTAATTACCTACATTATATTCCTTAATGATACTGTGGCAGTTCAAAGGGAACCACAGTTTAACGAGTTTGTACGTAAATTTATGCCTCCGAAGTTGTCTATGAAGACTACAGCGAATTTAAGAATCTGAACTTCCCAATACCTACTTGTATGCTACATAACCAAGATTAGGTTCGTAATGATGGAAGCAGAAAACATGGTACCTACCTATTCCGAATTTAAGAGTACCTATAATGTATAGGTACTTACAATCAATCTAAAACACTCGTAACTTGAACATTATATCCACAATCAAACCTGTTATTGTAACCGGGTCGACTATAATTTTTGGCTTCAACTAATACCATTCATTATCGATGTGAAATATGATAAATATCATTTCGAAGTAGGTACATTTCATGCACGACTTTCATTAAATTTAAGTTTTTAAATGAAAATCGGTACCAATGCTAAATAATTATTTGTGATACAACTGCGTAAAATCGGTGAATTTGACAGCAATCTCCTACTTCGCACGAGTGTCACGCACCATTTTTTGCAACAACCTTTCAAAATAAAATTTCATTATGAGAAAATAATTTTTTGAAATGTAGGTAGGTACTTATCTAAACAATCAAAACGACTAATTTTCCGTTACTTAATTTGCATCTTTTCGTTCTTTTATTTTCACGGAACTATAAGAATTAATAGAATACTTTATAGAATACGGATTCAAGTGAATTTCCTCTTCTTTCTAGCAGTACCAACCCCAGATTTGTGGCTTAAATAGCGGCTGAAGAATTAATGATTGAAAGAAAAAAGGTATCTAGATTCCGAAAAATGACAAATTCTCTATTAATTTGCGTTTTTCTTTTTGTTCGTTTATTTTCATGCAGCTTAAGATAATTGAAAAATTACCGGTAAATTTTATCCTCTTTTTCGTTCCCAACACTAATCCTAACTCTCAATAGCTTAAGTAAAAGCTGAGAAATCAGAGTGAGATGAAGAGATATGTTTGTGTTTCAAACTTGGAATATGTTGTGTTCAATTAAAGAGGTAACTTAACAATCAGTTTTTCACAAATAAAGGAAATGCAGAAATTTCATAATTTCGGATAAGACATAGTGGGTATGCACACCCAAAACAATGATAAATAATCTATAACTGAAGTCCGAAGCGAAATTTTATTTCTTTACAACGGGCTTGGGGTGAAATCTTCAACTTCAAGTAGATAAAGTTAAAACCGACGAAAATGTCTATTCTTGGAATAGGATTTGCAAAAATAAGATTTTCATTTCACGAATCTTCAGTCACACGAATTGGTAGATTAAATAACAATGATTCATTTCAGCAAGTATTTCTCCATTAAACTGTAATAATTTCATGCTTCCAGAAAATTAGTGCATCGCAACGAACGTATCTACGAGGACCAGTACGATGTTTCCACTAACCTATCACTACTTAACGGTGGAATTCTTATTGAAAGATTGCCAAAAAGTAATATTCGAAAGAGACAAACGACTAATGGTACCACCCAATATTAGCGTAGGTCTTTTATTCTCGATTAATATTAATGAATCCCTGATTTAAATATTCAGCACACAAATTGATCTTTTTCAAGAATCCTATTTGAATGAATAAACCAATTTAACTTCAAAACGCAATGTTTACAGCGAAGAACGTAGGTACCTGCACAGGTTTTTCTCAGGGCGCGGTGTTGGGTTTGAGATAAATTTTCATTCGCCCATCAGAGTATCTTGTTTCATAATATTTGGAGTTTTTAAGAAAATTGAACATCAGGCTAATAAGGTTATCAGGTATTGGCAACATAAAACTGCAAAAACCTGACCTTTTGTGATGTAATTTTTTGAAAAAAATTTTCAGCATAATATAACATTGAATAGGGTACCTAATTAACCTAAATTCTAATTTTCGTCCAGTGCAAAAACACGAAAATGTCACAAAAGCTGCAATATTTTCAAATACTTTTTACTCGATCGCCATCAATCAATAATTATTATAATTTAAAAAAAAAACAAAAAACAATATTTACACAATTCTTTGCCTAAAAGTACCATACAGGCAATATTCTAAATATACAAACTTATCAGTAACATCAACAAAATTTATTTAACAACGAACTATCTTCTCAACAGGAAAAAAGAAAAACAAATTCGAAAATATGACGTTGGGATTAACAGCAGGAACATTTAACATGATTGCAGTTTACAAATCATTAGAAGCATTTTACTCCTCGAAGATAGTGAAGGTTTTGAAAACGTCAAAATTCAATTAATCATAGGAAACGAAAGGTACCTCTGTCTGACGACTTTCTCGTCTTCTCGATACCACGATCACTGGCAATATCATTTAGTATTAAACGTCAATAATAAATTTATGTAGTTAAAAAAAGAAAAAAAGTAATAAAATACATCTCCTTTCATGTAAAGAATATGAAACAAAAACAATTTCTTGCATTAGAGTTACTTATTTGGTGAAGAGTTTATATTATTATAGTACACATACAAAAAACAAAAGCTGTAAAAAGAAGGAAAAAAAGAACAAGAAGGAAAAAATGATAAATTTTCGTACATTGTAACTAAAGTTGAAGCATATTTTTGCTTCATTTATCTACGACTGAATACAGTGTCTTCAACACGAGTTTTTTGCACATCCATTGTTTCTACCAGTAATACCGACTGAGAGTCATTCTGCTGCTGCTGTTGCTGCTGCTGCTGGTGTAATTGTTGCTGTGAGCATTGTTTAGGCGACGAAGAAAATAAACCTGTACCAAAAGAAAGCAGAGCAGAAAAATATTAGAAAAACATTCCAAGCACTATTATCGTGAATACCGTTTGAAGAACCAGAACGGTTTATGTTTCGTACAAAATAATACAAAACATAAAATAACAAAGTAACTATATTCGAGTTGCGTTTGATACAGAGGAGAAATGATAAGAAGATGGTAAAAATAATATAATTGGTACTAACCGGAAGAGGACGTGTTTGTTTTATTATCATTCGTCGACATTCTAGAAAATGCAACCAATGCGTCCGGAAAATTAGGTGGTGTAGCTGGTGTATTACACGGTGTCATCTGAAACGAGAAGAAAAACACATTTTCGTTACTTTCGTATGCACCAAGAAATTGTGAATAATTCTTTCTTATACGATTATTGAACTATTATAATATGTGTGTACAAGTTCATTTTTTTTGTAAATATTTTAGAAGAAAGAAAACAGAAGTATAGATTCCATTAACCCGTGACGAACCCCACCAATATTTTTTAATCAATAAGTTTCACTAAATCTTCATTAACAAAGCCGAAATAAGCCATTAGATTCGTTTTTCTCCCTTTCAGGACACTAAATCTAGACCAACCATTTAATAAGAGCATTGCACCGGAATTTTTTCACATTTTAAAGCCACAAAATTAAACATATTTTGAAAAATGAATATCACTATTTTTGAAAGATCTGACTGTTATGTTACAAGCAATACTTAGGGTTCAGTATATTATGCCTCTAATTCTAGTAAAATTTAAATTTTCCAACACCTTTTTAAACAATACGTTTTTATCAGTAGGCAATTCGTTTAGGCTAGATTACCATAAACAACAATTTTAGAACTTGACAACAGTGAGACACATGAGCGGATCGACGGGGGTTAAGGGGCTATGCCACCTTTCGTAAGAAAATTACATGAAGATGTTTTCAATCCGTTTTTTTTTTTTTGCGTGGATGTAGATACAAATTTTTTTTTTTCCAACAACCCACCTCACCTACAATCCAACTACAATCACTCTAAAATGAAATCCTTGAGCTCCTCTCTGATGGAACATCATTCAAAAAAAATTTTTTTTTAATTTAGCTCATAATTTTTAAATTACACGTACCAATAACAAGAATCTACCTAATTTCATTCACTCAAAACATGAACACGAAAAATGCAGTTTTTTTTTCGATGAAGAAAGTTCTAAAAATTTTTCACCAAAGACGAGACGAAAATTTCTATACACATATTTTAATATTAAGAAAAATAAAAATAAACGTAACTTCCACCAGAACTTTGAGGAACATAGGTAAAAATTAGAGGACATGGCAGTAATTAAGACCTCTCTAGCTACGTTAGAATGAATATTTCAAAAAATCGTATTCTTTGTATTTTCAGGATACTTCAACTAATTAGTCAATAAAAAATAAAAAACAATAATAAAATAAGAAGATCCATGTAGTCAATTGTGAGAAAAAATTTGCATAATGTTGAAAATTTTTTTTCTCAAAAATTCAATTAAAAAAAAGTTTTTTAAAACTTTATATAATTTTTATTGGTTTAAACGAATAAACTAATACAGAAAATTCACACTGTTTAAATAAAACAAGTCATTTTTCTAGATAAACTTTATTTCAACCATCTTTCCAAGTCACGGAATGAAGTGCGAGAAAAACATCTTCACAAATCATTTTTAGCTGTATCTAATAAAATCATAGCCAAGTCGATAACACAATTAAATAACTAGGTACGAGCAGGTTTGTCTACGACTAAATATAAAATGACTGAGTAAGGTTTCAATATAGGATTACAAATTTAACATCTTCTATCAAACCTGCAATTCAAGTAAAGCTAAAATTAACATGTACAATAAAAATTATCACAGCAATAAACATTCGCAAATTTAATAATTGATTTATAAATTCTTCGAATTTGGTTCTGCCAAGTCCTTTGGTTAATGCATCAGCAATTTGATTCTGTGTGCTGATCTGCTTCATCAAAATTAACTTATTGTTAACATGTTCTTGAACATAATAATACTTAACATCTAAATGCTTCAATTTCTCACATGATTCATTCGCAAAATGTATACCATTTTTGTTATCTTCTTATATTGGACAAGGATTAGTTACATTAAAAAATAAATAAATTAAAATATTTCTAATAGAAATTACATGGACAGATGCCTCACTAAGAGCAATGATCTCATTATCTATAGATGATATAGTCACGACTGATTGCTTTTTGCTTCTTCATTGAACTAATCCTCTAAGTACAAAAATGCAGAATCGCTAATGGATTTTCAAGAGTTGGGGAAATTTGCCCAATCAGCATCAACAAAGCATTCAATAACATTACTATGTTCACATCGACAAAAAGTTAAATTTAATTCAACTATAGTAACAAGATATTTAAGTACTCTTAGTGGATACAAATATAAGTTATTATTTCCCTCATTTTGAAATTGGCTATAGTAACTAACCCCGTAACATATGTCAGGATGAGAACCGAGCATAATGTACATTAGGCACTCTAGCCACTCTTTGAACTTTTACTATACGTTACCATGTTGATAACTATTTAAATTCTTGTCTTTTAAATAGTTTTTCTATGATGGGTGAATAGACTAGATTGCACTTAAATACGTCAAACTTTTGCACTACTTTATTAATTTTGACTAATTTATCTGCATTACGTTATTTTTCATGTTATGTTCAATGTGCAAACCTAAAAATGATTTTACTTCACTTATATTATGAATTTTGAAAGTGTCAGCTAGTATAATTTTAAGGTTGTTGATTTCTTGTTGATTAGAACTACAAATTAAAATATCATCTACATACATAATTAAGTAGACAATGTCATTTCCCTGGTGTGTTACATACAGACACTCATCATATTTACTATTTTTAAAATATAAAGAATGAATAAACTCACAAAATTAAGTAAACCACGCTTTAAGAGCTTGCTTCAATCCATAGAGTGCTTTGCTTGATTTTAATACTTTCTTTTTCTTATCAACATCATAATTAACGTCATCTAGAATTTCAATTAAGACATCATCAACCAAGATGCCATTTAAAAATACATTTTTGATCTCTAGCTGACATATTTGAAGACTATGAAAATTGCATATTGCTAATAAAGTTCTTAGAATGCTGAGTTTTGCCACTGGTGCACAGACTTCACCAAAATCAAAAACCTGATCTACTTTGAAACCTCTTGCCATCAACTGAGCTTTATATAACTTAGTACCATTAGAATTATCTTTAACTTTAAATAACCAACAAAGATGAAATTATGTTACTCTGAACAGGATGATTAACTACCTTCAAAACGTTATTGGAGTGCAAGACGTCAAGTTCTTTTTGGATTTCAGATGGTCAATCTTTCCAATTACATGATGATTGAGCTTCTAATATGATTTTCAGATCATTGAAAAAGTTAAATATGCATACCGACAGACTTCATCAGCTTCTGCATTACTGATGGTGTTTTCTGTATTATCTATGTCAACTTTACCAATTATATTACATTCAAAACTTTTATTCATAATACCATCATTATTATGAGCCAAATTAATATTAGAGTTATCACTAGATGCAAAATTATTTACATTAATCTTTTTGCTTAAAAATTTTGTCTCAACAAATGTTACATCACTACTAATTACTAATTTGCCTTTCTTCAAATCAAGAAGCCTGTATCCCTCTGAATTGTGGCCTACAAAAGTCAGTGAAATATTCTTACTGTCAAATTTATTTTTACACTTTTCTTTCGGAATTAAATAAAAATCATGGTGTCCAAAAACGTGTAATTTTAAAAGATCTACATCTCGACTGTACCTTAACTTAGCTGGTTGTTGGTTTCAGTAGTTAAGAGTTCTATTAACTAAATATGCAGTGCACAAAACTGCTTCAGACCAGTATTCTAAATTAAGACTGTTGTGCAATAACAAGTGTACTTAACTATTTGGCATGACCACTCATTTGTGGACAAAAAGGAACATTATTGCCTAAAACAATACCTTTAAGTTTACATTGTCTTCTAAACCAGAGATTCATATATTCTTCTCCATTATCACATTGAATTTCAGCAATACCACGATTAAACGTATTTATAACTTTTGCTTTAAAATCATTAAACAATTCAAAAACTTGATCTGTAGACTCTAAAAGATGAACTGTTACAAATGAGGTATAGGCATCTAGAAATGTTAGCATGTATTTCTTGCCATTATATGATGTTGTCTACATAAGACCAGAAACATCAGTATGAAATAACTGTAAGGGACGAGTAGTGTGGCAATCAATACTGATTGAAAGTAGATTGACTGTGAATTCATCTGAAAAATAAACATTTTTAATTTTACATTCAACACCTGTTTCGGACCAACAACGAATTGTATTAATTTTAATGGCATAGACCAACATATTTTTCTTATAAACTTTAATTTTGATTGGTTCTTTTAAAGTAATACTCACGATGAACAACCTGTCATCATTTATATTATGATTACTTGCTTCAGAGTCAATAGTAAAAACAATCTTTTCTACAGCGTTAGAAACCCTATCCTGATCATTCCAACACATAAAAGAACATGATTCATTAACATTACAATTGCTAGCACTTTGATCCTGAACTGATAAATTGGCTTTAACATTTCTCTAGGGCTTAGCAATATGCCCTCTGCTTGAAGTAACACTCTTAAGATACACGGCATCCAGCTATTCAATGATTTCAAACAGTTCTTCAGCATTCTTAGCATATGAGAGATGAGAATCTGACAAAAAAAGAATTATAATTGCGATACACTTATCAGCCTTTGGGCAATACCCATGACCATTTTCAGAACAGTACCACGTTATAGAAAATCAGCTAAATCTTCACCACAAATCATAGAGAACAATTGAAATCGCCAACTTTTGTAATTATGTCCAGCGAATTGAGAAATACTGCTTTTGCATTCCAGCACCTCCAGCTGTCCCAATAACCATTGTATGTCATCCATGGTAGATCATAGTAAAAGCAAAAGAACCAAAGCTCTCCACAAACCTGCTCAACAGGAACACCTCCAATACACCATACACTTGTTTAAAGGACAACATAAAAAGCATTAAAACATCATATAAAAACGATGACCAAACTATGCTACTGCTGGTCCCATAATTTATTGGTTTAAACAAATAAACTAATAGAGAAAATTCACATTGTTTGAATAAAACAAGTCATTTTTCTAGACCAACTGTATTTCAACCATCTTTATAACAAGTAACAGAATCTAGTGTGAGAAAAACATCTTCACAAATCATTTTTACCTGCATATAATAAAATCACAGGCAAGTCGATAACACAATTAAATGACTAGGTAAAAGCAGGTTTGTCTAAGACTAAACATAAAATGACTGAGTAAGGTTTCAATATACGATTACAAGTTTAACAATTTTTGTTAACTTTGCGATCAAATCGAACGAGAAAAGTATCTTTTATTAAAAAGAAAACGAAATCCACAACACCATATTTTATTAGATGTACGTCAGTCGACGTTAAGATTCGAACAGCTTATTTTATCACAGTAAAATTACAGAGTCAGAGATGCTAACTAAAATCTCACAAGAATCACAGACAATTTGAATCGGCGTTTGGCAAATGGCGATTCAGTGTAACCACAGTCGGTAACAAAAGGTACAGCTAGATATATGAGCTAGCGTGCAGGTTTGCCAAAAGCATGAGTTAAATCAATAATTTTTTTGTGATTAGCACCGCCTACAGGGTGAAAAATGAAATAATTTCCATTTGAATCATTTTTAGATTTTTACAGGTTTTAAGAGCAATTTCCCACTTTAATACGTATTTACCATCAATGTTCAGTTTAATTTAGATTTTAGTAGTGATTTTTAAGACAAAATAAAGAAAGAATTTTGTTTTTTACATTTTTGAATTTTGACATTTTCCTTTGAAGTTTTTTGAAACTAAAATTAAAATAAAAGTTTTATGTATTAGGTTTACATCAACAGAAAGAAGAGAATTTGAAGAAACCTGCTAGAAAAGTTATACTTGATTTTTTTCACCATTTTTTAATTTCCCACTTCCCCAGTGATGTACTCATAGAATATATGCAGTATACTCTCAATAAATTGATGAAAACTTAGGGCATATTGAGTATACTCTCACAATATTGCATCAAAAAACATTCACAAGTCATGCTCTTAGTTATTCTTATTGTTTAATAGAATAACTTTATTCGACAAGTGAATTTTTTACTAATTTTTCAATTCTACTATTTAATTTTTTATATTTTCATAAAGTTGTAGATACACATAATGATCGAAAAGTGACTGAAATCAAAAAAATTAAAATAGAAAATTCTACTAAGAGAAAAAGCCATTCAAAACAAAACAGTAAACAAAAAATTTTTTTTATATAATAAATGATCAGAAAGTCGATGTTTACACAAGTATTTTTCGAGTGAAAAGTAACTCATATCATTGATTAATATAGTCTCGATATAAAGTGAACGCACTTCCATGTAAAAACATAAAGCATCTTTTTACATGGAAGCATATTCAGTTTACATCGAGATAGAGGTTACATTTTCTAAATAAAACGTTAAGTCTGCCACAATAAGGAGGTTAATATTTTATTCCGTTTTTAATAATTTTTAAGAAAGACTTATCATTATGATAGTATTTTAACGTTTCGTTACTTTCTGATCATTAATTATCTAAAGTATCTTCAACAAGATTCAAAAATGAGTTTACCTGATCTGGGAATAGCTCATTCACATGTACCTAATTGCTCACTTTTGAACCTTGGTGAGTAATATACTATAACAGACTCAGAAACGAATGTTGCTTATCATGGGTTGCGGACCATTTAGGTCATACGCAAACAAAAATTAGCGTGAGTTAATGAAGCAGGTTACGTGGCTAATTTTCTTTTATCAACACATGTTTATTCTCTTCGTATCGGGTTTTGCAATGCCAAACGAGAAGTTGAACAATGAATTTTGGTAGAAGCGTAATATGGTACACGGTAAGTAATCTTATCGCAGTGTAAAGTGAAAAAAAAAATAAAAAACTTCAAAGCAGTGGTTCTAAACCTCTACTGGATAGTTTGACGCCTCCCTTGGATTTTTCGAAAGTCCACCCTCACCATCCCTGGATTAATTTCACGCTTCCTTTGGTGGCCACTTCACAGGCTCGGAATCAAAGTGCTCTAAAGTGAAAACAAAAGTAAATTTTATGGTTAAATACAATGACCAAAACAGGTTCCCGAAAAACGGACCAAATTCATTTTTAATGTAATAAAATTATTTTTTCATGATTCATCCATTCATCTAAAAAATTTTATTTGATGAAGTCACCTAAGTACTTTGACTAAATAGTGGTCAACAGACCAGTAAAAACAATAATTTCTGGTTAGGGATGCCGGCGCTAAATAGGCAACCATGGTGTACCACATGAAGTATTTTTCCAAGTTTAGATTACCTTTCTGTACACTATTCTGGTGAACTGAATGGATGACCCTTAACAAATGTATTCTAAATTAGTGAACTCACGATAGTATACTCAAAGTACACGGTCTTTTCCTACTTCTACGCCGTTATGTCTTCACATTACAAAGTAACAAAGTACATATAGGGCTTTTGGAATTTTACTGATCCAGTACTATATTATAGTCAAAAGTCACCTATTTTCAGATGCGAAATTTTTCAGCGAAATTTAAAGTATAATTTCGAGGTAACTTTAGGTATCAGTCTCATTGGACATTGACTTTAGAGACCCAGGATTTTTCTTGTTATAGATACAAAACGCATGCAAGGGAATTTGGCAACACCAAAGCCTACTTCACTTATTAATCCATGCAGTAGAATGAAAACTGGTTCCTCACCAGTTGCCAGAATCACTATTTTCGCTATAATTCGATCATAACTAGAAAAAAAAATGGTGAAAACGATTACAAATTTATGATGAATTACATTTCAGAGAATAAGGAATTTGAAAATCAACCTAAAACTCTAGTTTTTAAAACAATTTTAAAAACCGATTCCTCGAATATCAATTTTTGCGACTTGGCGATTTTCACTTCACGGCTTGAAGTAAAATAAGCTTTGTCAATATAAAAAATAGACTAGTTATTTTCTTGAATTCCAGCATTTTGTGACAAGAAGTAACCCAATAATGACTATCTCAAGCTCAACGACAATTTCTGTAAAGATATTTTATTCATCAAACGGTACCTATGCATATTATTCGACCATGTTTTCAACATTATATTATGATCTTTAGAGACTATCATTTCTCGCTGTGCTAATACAGAAAATGGTTTCGGTTCAGTCTGGTCAGATTTTGATCCCCAACAAGTCTCTTTCTCATTGGATTCGATCGCACAAAAGGACAGTTTTGAATCCACAAATCAAGCAATTAAGATCGTTTTTTTCACAAAAGTGAGTATAAAAAGACTTTCCAACCAGGAAAATCTTTAAAATCATATTACGGTTTAAAATAGCTGTTTATTTTCACTAGCTCACAAAAAAGTAAAAAGAATTCGACTTCTTTTCTGAGAATTTTCACTTAAACACGCCAACACTAGCAAAAAATATTAATATTTTGGATGTTCATCAGATAATACATTATCTTTCATTTTAAAGTACGAATAATTATTGGTTGCTGTTTACTTTGATTAAAATGATCAATGAAAGAAAGCTCCAAAATTCAGTGCCGAATGCAAAACATTTCTTTAATATTTTTTTCCCTTAAAAAATTCCTTAAGGAAGGTTTTTAAGGAAATTTTCTAAATTTGGTATTCTAAAAAGTTACCTTAAATAATTTAAGGAGGAATATGTAAGGAAAATTTTAAGGTACATTAGACAGTACCTTAAGGATGAAAATATTCCTTAAAAGTATATAATTCTCGTTTATTATCTTGTTCAGTTTACTGTTGTTAGTTGTATTAGTTTATTGAATTTGGTTTTTACTTTTTATCCAATGACAATTGATTTATGTTTTGCATTCGGCCCTCAAAACAAAAAATTCAAGTATTCATTTTTCAACAAAAATATAAAGCCTGATTTTATATTAAACGTCCAACAGTTTCCAGCAATTTTTCAGAAAAACGAGCATAAAAATTATAGGTTTTTTTCATTTTTTGATAGAAATAAATAAACTTTTGTATTTAATTTATTTCAGTTAATTTTTTTTACAAAATTTTTCATAATTTATAAAAACCTTCTCATCTTGTGAAATTTGGCTGGGCTATAATTTTTGTTTGGGGATTTGAACAGACACATAATCCACCGCTTTACCTTGCCTCCATTTTATTAAAACATATTAGTTTTCCTAATACTTTTCAAAGTAAGTAATCGAGGAAAAGAAAAAGAAAAATTTAGAAAAATACACGTAGATACTACGAGTCTTGGGAACCAACTAACGAGGCATGGAAAAACGTCTCGAAACAGTAGAAGCATTCTTAATTTCTGTTCCACAAAAATAAATTTCGAAAACAGTTTCAATAGCAGCAGATGTAGACAAAAAAAACAACAACAATAACAACATAGCACCACCTCAATTTCAAAATACAGCAGATAATTTGAAATCACAAAACCACAATGTATCCCAATTCTACATTGCCACCTGTGCGACCAATACCAAATGACGTTGAACAGTTTAACTAACTTTTCATTTCTATTTGACGAACCAATGAGCCAGCAGTCGACGTGAGCAGAAAAAAAAATAGAAATAAAAATAAAAGGGAAAAAATTCTAATGCAGCAACAGCTCCGTTAGAAAAAGTAGGTTTAAGAAAATTATAAAATTAGTCATTAAAAAGTTATTAACAGATCATAATTACGATGATTGTATTAAATTTTGCAACTGCTGACGTAACAATATGCAGTTTAAAACAATTATCTCTGCTCCGCACTAGTCAACTGTGATTTTTAAGCAAATAGATGGCGCTACTATCGATCGCTAAAAAAAAGAAATAAGAGTGAAAAATCAACCAAAAAATTTATTAAATCACGTGCAAACTCAATAAGCAGCCAATCAGCTATAGCAATGATAAAGATTTATCCCTCTTATTTGAGTTGCACTAGAAATCCGTCAGATGTCAGCAACATTGCTTAAAAATCCCAATATATTATAATTAATATTGTTTGTAAATTTCTTAGTTATTGGTTCAAAATCAAACATTTTGTATCCAAAATAATATCCTAAATAGTTGCACCATAAGTACCATCTAGCCAATTCTTACCAAAATACGTAATATGTTTGAATAGTTCATAATAAATATTTGTTCCGAATTACCTTCCTAATGGTCAAAAATCAAGGATTTTATAGCCAAAACAGAAATAGAATTGATGTTACCGGAAGCACCATACAACCAATCCGCATAAAAACTGTATCAAGTTATAATAGCAAAATAGATTATAATGAATATTTGTTCTAAATTTTGTAGCTATTCGTCAAAAATTAAAATTTTTTAGTCAAAACAAAAATGAAAATAGTGATACCGGAAGTACCATAAGGCCGATCCGCAACAAAATCTACAGGTCAGATCCTCGGTTTAGTACAAATGTTCATTCCAAATTTCGTGACTATTGCGAAAAAACTGCGACCTGTACAGTGGTAACAAGAAATTTGCTTTCATTATATATATCATTATAATAAACATACAACCTGATTTTTTAAGAAAAAATTCAACGAAAATTATTCAGACAAAATTCAAGGCGCATGCACCGACTACAAACGTTTCGTTGTTTCCATCCTAATAATGAATTGATCAGTGTTGCCAGGCCAGTACAAGCCAAATTGCTGCAAAGCGGTGCTTCAGAGCTTGTATATACACGTACACACACATATAAAAGCCCCGAGTTGCCACCTTGCGGGCCATTCCTGGATTTTTGCTGGAATATGGGTAACACTGCAAAATTTATTGTTTCAGCGGAAGCATGTGTGTGGCTGTGTGGGTAATGGCGCGTGCGCATCGAATATAAAGGAAAATATTGAGGAAATAATTTAAAGGCATAATATTGTGAAACAATTTTGACGAACGAATTAATTTCAGCTGACTTGTATTATAGCGATATAATTATATGACTTATGAGTTTTTGGTACCAAAATTTTCCTGAGTTATGAAACGAAAAACGTACCCACCCGCATCCGCAGGTCGTTCAATGACACCAAGATTAAGGAGTAGATTTTCGATAAAACCCACTAAAAAATTTAAAATTTTTCAATGTTGACACTATTTCAAACACAGGCGCTGTGAGTTTTATGACGTAAATAATCGTAAAAGAACGAAAGTCCACGAACACCTTAACACCAGAGAAGGTAATTTCCTTGACATTAACCGCGGCGTATATTTTCTACACTATACCGTACATACAGAATTAAGTAGAAGAGCAAATCGTTCGCCAGAAGTCATTCGTCAGCTCATTTTTGACCACTTCACCAGTTCCAGCAGTTAACGGTTTGTAAATGAGGGTTTGAAGCAAAACAGGCCGAACAAAAGTGGAGGTGAACGCAGTACCTTACACAGCGGAGAGTGAGGAAGTTGAAATTTTTCAAAAAATGAAGAACAAAACAGAAGCTTAGTAAAGTCAAAACTGATAAATTGTAATATTTTCAGCCATTCATTTAGCAGAAGGTGAGTACGATATCGCCATCCCACAACAGCCTAAATGGCCAATCATAACGAGTGGTGTAAAACTTGTTTTCGTGAGAGTCAAGTGCTTATACATAGAGACGTGTAAAGGCGAACTCGTTCTGTGATATGATGCAAAAAAGTACACTGAAACACAGGGCCACTAGTTGGGACTTTGAGAGTAAAATATGTTCTATTAGTTCTATTCTCTTACTGATAATGATGAAGCATATAATGATTTCGCGATAACGTTAAAACATGATGAAAACATGGCAGTCCAGCATGCCCAAGGAAACTATTAGTGCCTTACTGTATGGTAAGTGTAATGTGAAATGAAACACAAAAATTTGAACTCGTATACTGAGTTGCCTAACTGCACGGCGCAACTGAAGTCCCTTATAGACCAGTTCTCGGTAATCTTGTTACTACTTGCACAATGAATTTAAAATATCTCTGTCGCGCATCAACCGCGGTAACTGCGTATTTTCCCAAAAGGACAAATTTTGTAATGGCTACCATTCGAAAACCAGTGGATCGATTCCGCTCAAATTCAATATCAAACCAGTCCCTAATAGTCTCCAAATGCCATAAAAATTTCAAGTCAAAATTTTTTAATTTACGGGAGTTATCGAGATGACAACATGGTGGGTTTGCAACATTTTGAGAACCCCTTTCTCCGAAATTAGCGGATGAATTTAAAAAATTTCAACATGAATGTGTAGCCCATGAAAGCTTCTAACACTACTTTTTCCATAGATGAAACATCGGAGGATGCACAGACTCCCAAAAAGTGCCGTAAAGTGGAAAAATATATACAAGTATATATAGTGTGCAGAAAAATTTAAGTGACCTATATATTTGGTGATCTACGACTCAGGATCGGAGCTTTTCCACAGGTCCCGCTCCTAGGTTCTGCCACTGCACCGAATGCAATAGTTGAAAACCTATTTACAAATAATGGTTTCAGGTTGCATCTTCGGTGACTACACTTTTCATCATCTTTTCTTTTTCGAAACAATATTATCGGAAATTAACGATGAAAAGTGAAAAAGTAAGTTAAGCAAGTTTTCTCTCCAAAAAATACAAGTTAATACATTTTACCCCTTTTCTACGGCCACTCATTCCCAGAAGAAACACAAACGTTGGGTCGGTTTCCTTCGAATGTGATTTTTGTCGCTTACATATATACTTTTCTTTTCAACCTTTTAATTAAAATTTCTGATCCCATAGAAAAGTCCCAAACACGTTGTAATCACGAATTTGAAAACAAATTAAAACCTAAATGAAAAAAAAAATACATCATCATCATAAATTAACGATAAATTATACAACAACGAAACCGAAATTTATGAGAAAATCATAAGGAAGTCGGAATACTTCGGTCTGAAATTGAAAGGTGCGAAAGATAGAATTTTGTGTAACGAGAAGTTGTAATAATCGCAAGAAAGGTGTTAATTTTCACTTGGACGTCATTTTTTCGCTAATACCACGTTTCATTTTTCAGTAGGTTTTCTATGAAAATCCACTTATTAACCTAGGTGTTATGGAACGAAATTGTGGTGGGGGTGGGTACGTTTTTCGTTTCACAACTCGAGGAAAATTTTGGCATTAAAAACAGTTCTCCGTTACAAGCCAATTTCTTGTTACCACCGAACAGGTCGCAGTTTTCGTCTAAGAGTCACAAAATTTGGAACGAATATTAGTACTAATCCAAGGACCTAATTTATTGATTTTGTTGCGAATTAGCCGTACGATACATCCGGTATCGCTATTTTCGTTTTTACTTCAGCTATAAAATTTTCATTTTTCGAAAAAAAGCTACGAAATTCGGAAAAAATATTCAGATTGGCCAGACGGTACTTCCAGTAACACTATTTTTACCGACTCCGTAGGGCGGAGGTTATATGTTCGGTATTTCTATCTTCGGAACTAACGGAATTTTGTTCCCTCCGAACAAGTGTCTTACTTTATAGATTTTATTGAAAGTAAGCTCAAAATGTTGTTGACCATCAAGCGAAAGTCCTAGGCTATCCATATTTGAAAATTAAAAAATTAGAAGGGTGTAATTGAAGAAAATGAGAATTTAAAGATTGAAAAAATTATTATGTCATAAATTTGGACATTCACACCAATAAGAGCAACTCATTCAGATTAACGCCGTCGGTTTTTTTTTTTGGTTTTGCGGTGTGTGCATAGATGTACACACAACACCACACAATACCAAGAAGGCTGAGCGTGTTCTTCAATGTAAACATATGTGTGAGCCTAGCTCAGTATTCAAGTTTAGTTACGTAGACAAAATTCATAGCTGTGAGCACAAAAAGGTAGTTTGTGGACTAAAAGTCCACTGGCCCACTAGTGATCGACGAGTGTGTAATACACGCATTTGTCAAAGATCACCCGTTGCCACAGGTTTATTTTTTTTGGTGTTTTTAAATAAAAATTTTGACCTATAAAACGCTTAATTTTGGGCTAATAAGAAAGTAATTCGGAAAAAATATTTATTATGATCTATTCTAACGTGTTACTAATTTTGGCACAAATTGAACAGACGGTATACTTACGGTTCAGCTACTTTAGATATTATTTTGGATTTAAAATGATTTTATTTTAAATAAATAGCTAAAAAATTTGCAAAAAATATTAACTATAATTTATAGCAACATTCTAGCAATTCTGGTGCGGATTGATGGGAAGTAAAAATTAATTTTTGTTTGGATTTTGAAAGAGATAATTGTTTTTAAGCCGTAATTTTACGTCAACAGTTACAAAATTCAATACAATCATTGCAATTATGATCTAATTATAACTTTTTAGTAATTGATTTTCTACTCTTTGAAAACCTACTTTTTCTGCTGCAGCTGCGTAGGAGTTTTTTTTTTCTTTTGCTTAAAATATTTTCACAGAGAACGTTAATATAAGTCATAGTTGGTTTGTTTTCATAAGCTTTTATTCTATTCACTACTGAGTAGGTACAGCGATTTTATATTATACCAATACCACAGCCAACCTTCTGCAACGAAATAATAGTTATTTCGTATGAAGCTAGGCCAAAAAAAAAATAAATAAAAGGGTTTCTTTTAAACATATATTTTTAATATGTAAACTTATTTCTCTAGCATGAAAGTAACGTAACACTGGCAGGCAAACAAATCATGTTTCATGGCTTCAGCGAACGTTACAGGCATACCAAAACAAACACAAAATACGTTTCAGCTCTTAGACCAAAGTACCGAGTCCCTACAGATTCTGGCTGGTGAGAAGGATTGACAAAAATTTTCGAGTGATTTTTCCGCCACCAAGAAATTTTTAGAAATCATGTCTGTTATTGACACTTTGATCACGTTTTGCTCGAATTTTTTCCACCGGGTAATATTCTGTCGATGTTAATTTCTGTTTCCTTACATTTATCGCACAGTACTACTTGTTTCATCGAGTCTTACTCGGATGAGTACCATATAGTCAATGACTACCGGACACTAAAAAGTAAAAAACCATATTTTAAATTCCATACATATCTGATTTCGAAATTCACTAATAAAATTCTATAAAAAAAGCCGATGTCAAATTATTAGCTGTCCAGATTCAAGATAAAAATTCAATATGAGACATTTTCTATCTGTTGCGTTTAGCGCTAATCACAAAATTTGATATGAAAACCTCTAATTCGTAAATTTCAGCGGGTCTAGTTTTAGTATATTTTCCAAAGGAAAATACAACTATTGCATTCAGTACAATGACAAGACTTGGGGTGGGACCTGTGGAAAAGCGTCGATCCTGAATCGTAGATCACGAATATATAGGTCACTCAAATTCTTCTGTACACAATATATATGGATATATGGATATATATATTTCCACTTTTTGATCATTTTGGAACTTTTTGGAAGTCTGTCAACCCTCCACTGTTCAACCTATGACAATGAAACTTGGGGTAGTGTTAGAAGCATTCCAGGGCTACACATTCGTGTTAAAATTTTTGAAATTCATACATTAGTTTTTGAGGAAGGAGTTCTCAAAGTGTTGCAAACCCAGCATGTTGTCATCACGATAACTCTCGTAAATTTGTAAATTTTGGCTTGAAATTTATGGTAGTTTCAGACTATTTGGGACTGGTTTGGTATTGAATTTGAGCAAAATCGGTCGTCGACTGGTTTTCGAATGGCAGCCATTACAAATTTGACTTTTTTTACTGATTTTGGCATTTTTTGAGAGTCTGTGGAGCCTCCGCTTTTTGACTTATGGTAATTAAACTTAAGACAATATTAGACGCTTTCATGGGCAACATATTCGTGTTAAAATTGTTAAAATTCATTCAGTAGTTTCGGAGGAAGGGGTTCTCAAAGTTTTACAAACCCACCACGTTGTCATCACGATAATTCCCGTAAATTAGAAGATTTTGGCTCGAAATTTTTATGGTAGTTGGAAACTATTAGGGAATGGTTTGATTTTGAATTTGAGCGAAATCGGTCAGCTGGTTTTTGAAAGGCAGCTATTACAAAATTTGACACTTTGGAAAATACACACTTACTGCGGTTGATGCGCGGCAGAGACATTATTTCATAACGCGTTTACATACGTACATACAATTATTACTCGTATTGTAGAATAGGATAGGATAGAGACAGAATAGGATTGGTAATCAAATAATTTCACCATCACCGGAATAACATTTTCAGCCTCTCGGTACCACTCTATTTTGGGTCAAAGACATTACAATTTTCTTCAATAATAGCGATCATAAGGCGCAGATATCAAACATGAAGGGACACCTCCCTCCAATAAGGGGTTACCACACAGTTTGGAAACCACTGGTCTAGTAGAAACTCGCAATTTTCTCGCTTGACGAGCTATCAGCAATGTCAATAGCTGACACCCCGTAAGCACAAATCTCGATGGAAAAAGCGCCGAGTGTACAGAGCGTCGCAATAATTTCGATCATCGTACGAAAGAAATACCTAAATTTCGACTTTGATTTCGAAGGACATCCGCTTAAAAAAACTGAATTCCCTAATACCGTAGTTCGCATTGAAGAAAATCCGAACAACGAGCACAAGAAAAAAAACTCGATGGAAGAGTAGTTTTCCTTGGAAAGGAAAACAAAAATTAAAATTACAAAAAACGAAAATGGGCGAGGGAAATGCGAAAATTTGCTTTCCTCTTCCTTCGTTATCAATAGCAACAACAGCAGCAGGTATCCCTGTTGTGGGCTACCACTCTTACAGTGGGCGTCGGAAAACAGGGAAATGGGACAATAAACGTCGACTCGTTGGACCGAATACGAGTTGGACACGGCAATCAAATGAACCGTTTCTGCCGTCCTTAAAACGCAACCAAACAAAGTTTTTTACAGTACCTCCTCCCCTTTTCTCCCTTACAACAGCTATAAACTTCAACTCGTTTTCTCGTTTTTCTTCCCAACTCGCACCGAACTGTCAAAAAAAAGAATTGGCATACTCGACACGTGCGCGCGACGCACGCTTTCACGCACTCTCATTCGCCCGTTTTTTTCCGGATACCCCTCTAGCGAAACAGTTCGGCACAGCTTTCCCGCCCACCCCCCGTCCCTCATCACCCAACCCTCTCCACACCGTCGAAAGTTGTATCGGCAGCAGAGACGTGGTCATCTGCGGTACCGTGTAACAACCCACCGATGGCGTAACATACATACAAACATAAACAGCCAGCACATGGACACCCGCCATACACGCGCACACACGTACACACCAGCACAGCCGAAGCTTCGAAGACAACATTTACCTTGAACTTGACAGATAAAATGTAAACCGCAATTTATACAGACCGGGTCGATATACAAGAGCGAGGCGAACACGCCATTGTGCGCTTTCTTTATCGTTCGCACAGAAAATCTCTTTCTTTTCGTTCAAACAGAACGTCCTTTATACTGCCTAATTAAAATTAACTCTAACCCGTGCCCTGGAAAACCCAGGAATGATGAACAAAATTGGGCGCATTGAGTAATTGGGGGACTATGGAAAAATTTTTTACAGCGGTTTAAATCATCTTCAACGTCGAGAAATAGGGCAAGAAAGAGGATTTCAAAAAATTGACATAATTCAAATTCTGCACAGCAAAAGTAGGGGAAGGTCCAATTTTCAGAAAATTCTATACCTCTCGTCCATTCCTAATCAACATTTAGGAACAATTTAGTTCCAGAATTCTTGCACCAAAATATGAGAAAACATTTGGAATTTTTTGAAAAAACCTGAAATCAGAAGAAATAAGTTTGGGTTAAAAACAAATTTCTGAAAGATTATCTTTTATTACTTTCTTTTTAGCTTTCCCTCCATGCAAAATAAACATTATTTTGTTGCGGAAGATTGGCTGCACTACTGGTATATTAGTGTATTTTCCTTTGGAAAATACAACTATTGCATTCAGTGTAATGAGGGGACCTGTGAAAAAGCGTTAATCATGAGTTGTAGATCACAAATATAGGTCACTCAAATTCTTCTGTTCTCAATATATATATTGTGGTGTCCAAAAACGAACACACATCCCAAGTATGAGGTTTGAATTCACAAAAAAAAGTATATTAACGAGTCTTGAAAAACTGTAGAATCAAGAACTCACAAGTCAGTCTAAAGAGTCAAGCTACCAGCCTACCAGCAAAAGCTCCCAAGGCCTATGCAAAGTGTCAGGCAATTTCATAAAAACAAATAAAATAAGAAATAAGTAAGCCAACCCATCAGTACAATTCACGTTTAACATAAATAGAGTTACTTACAGTTAAATAAAATGTAATCTTGGTCGTGCAGTTCTTAATATTTGTGTAACCTCACAGTTTCTCAATGTTCGACAAACGAATGGATTCCGATTAAATATGTTCGTAGTCGAAAAAACATTTATTGGTAAAATGGGAAACAATTTTGCTAGAGGTGTTCACCTTTTGATTTAGTTTTGGTAAAAACAGTAAATAAAATGACTTAAAATGTCAAATTCAGACTGTACTATGTTGTGAACATATAAGACATTCACAATGAATGGAAAACATTCACGTCTAAAACGAGACTAACTGTTCACTGTAAAACGAAAGTTGTGAACAGTTAAGGAGATAACATTTGTTGGTTCATTGTTGATTAGGTTTAAAATATAAACTTCACTGCAATGTATAAAAGTCAATGATTAGAGCTTGTCGATATATTTTGTAGAACAGGAATTTATCTGTGTTGAATTCGATGTACAGATCCTGTGGTCTAAATATAGTACAAACTTATAACTCGTAAGCCATTCCCTAATCTTAGTATACTTACAAGAGTTGATTCGAGTGGTGATGTGGAGAAGACCGTGGGGTTTTGGATGTCTCAATATGTCTCAACATATATATTTTCATTTTTTGCTTATTTTGGTACTTTTTAGATGTCTATGGAGCCTCCACTGTTTGACATTTGCCAATGAAACTTGAGGTAGTATTAGAAGCTTTCATTACACATTTGTGTTAAAATTTCTAAAATTCATCAGCTAGTTTTGGAGGAAGGGGTTCTCAAAGTGTTGCAAACCCACCATGTTGTCATCATGATAACTCCCACAAATTAAAAGATTTTGACTAGAAATTTTTATGGAAGTTGGAAACTATTAGGGAATATTTTGGTATTGAATTTGAGCAAAATTGGTCCCCTGGTTTCAAATGGTAGCAATTACAAAATTTGACACTTTTGGAAAATACACACTTACTGCAGAGATATTTCAAAATTGTAGCAGTCAGTTGAATAAAAGCTTATAAAAACGGTGAAAGTTTAACAACTATTATGAAGGATATGTTTTGAATCATGATAAACTACCTATAAAATACCAGTCAATAAGGCCTAGGAATTTGTATGAATCATTTTTAGAGCAGGAAATTCTCTTAATCTCAGAGGCCTTTGTTGTACATATATTCTACAAAATAAAATTATTGGTTTCATACTAAATTATGGTAAACAAAACTGAAAAAAAAAAAATAATGATGCAAAACACATTATCAAAATAACTTCAACAGGAAAGCTAACCTAAAACTTTCAATTTTCAAAAATATAACTAGTAAAATGAGATAATACACTGACCCAATTACCTGTGCGAGAAATTTCTCTATCTGATTTTATTTTCAAAATTATTGAAGACTAGATATTACCCACAGCTTTGCCTGCATCCATGATTCCCAGTTTGTCTTTATCATTTCAATTAGTTTGACATTAAGCCCCTCTCCCACAAAATTTTGAAATAAGGTAAACAGCAAAAATGACAGATCTTGCATAGTATCTTACTTAAAGTTGAGACAATGGAAAAAAAAAGAAAAAAAAGAAATAAAGATATATAAGTATACAAGCCTTAAAGCGCTGCTCTGGGGAGCTTTGGTTTGTGCCAACTCTAAATTTTTGGTAATACAGTGGAATTTGTTGTTTCAGAGCAGAAAACAAACTTTTTTCTTCGTATCTGTATGTGGCTGTGTGGGTAGTGACGCATACCCATCCAGGAAATAATTGGCGAAATAAAACTGGGAAATAATTTGTGGAATAATATCCGGAAATAATTATTATAGTGATAGAGAGGGGGAGTGAAAGATCAGTTCTTTTCATTTTCTTTCACTTGATTTTATTTTATTTTTATATCTTTTTACAGCCATAAATAACAGCAAGCAAATGAAGAATTTTGATGAAAATTAATAGTTTTCCTCACAGAGAGGGGCTAAAGACTTTGACAATGGTTTCAAACCTTCCCCCAAACAACACAAATTAATCCTGAAAATTTCCTTCTGTTTAGTTGAGAAGTTCTGAAATTATGGGCGAATGAACATACTGAGAAGTCCAAGATTTTGAGACTTAAAAATAAAAATTATTTTAAATTGTAATGATGACAAAAGCATGACGACATTATATGAGTGCTGAAACACGAATTCGGACAATATAATATCCGAAACTGAATTCATCTCTAAAGACAAAAATATGACAACAGTAATCAAATTTGATTCTCTTTTACAACTTCTTATATTTCATCATGTTTTATTACAGAGCCGATAGATTCACATTTTGACAATTCTCTGCAAGATAATTTGATCTAATTTGTTTCACTGACAACATGAGATGAATACAGCAAAATATGAAATCGATAGAGAGTAAAAACCCATCAGATAAAATGCATGCAGCCAACATCCATTTTGCTTTATTGCTCATATTCTTACATTTTGCTTATTGTATGTTGACATGTATATTTGCTGCCTTTTGTATTCTTGCTTATATATTAATTTTTATGCTATTAATATTATCTGTATCGCTTATTTGACGACTATTAACAGACAATCAAATGAGGAAACCTTGCCAACAGGAAGAACTGACTTGTAAAAACAAATTATATTTTTCAATAAATCTTGTTCTAAAGATACCCAGTACTAAGTTTGTTTTAACAAGCAGTCCTTCTTGTGTAGGTGGATAGTAGTAAGTCCAAGTCTCAAGTCGTACGTTAAAGTCCTCACGTAGGCAATTTATAAAGTGTACCATCTTCGGATGTAGATTACTTCAAACCTGAATCTACCTTTGCAGAACTAGGATGGTAGTTGAACTTAGGCTAGGTTAGGTTGAAGATAAAAGTAAAATTAGGAATGTTCTTTCAACATGAAAGATCAGTAGTGACGACAAAAAAGTCATTCTTAAAATGTCAATTACATGTCGCACTTCAAGGCCATCTTTTATGAAACACCTGCGAGGTAATATTTTAGTCAACAATACGATCAGATGGAGTTCTTAACATCTGATGGGGGGGGAAATTTGGTTTGTTGCCGACAAACTTTAGACGAACTTTGTTCAAGATGACTACATTACTCTATCATTAAAGGCTGTGTAGAGCCTTCTTTTTCGCATAGTGGATTTGTATTTCATCTATGTTATTTATTTTTCTCACCTCATCTTTCACACACCAAAAACTCCGAAGCCTAAAGTTTCAGATAAGAGTCTTTAACACAATCAAATCACCATCACTTATGAAGACAAACATTTAGGTGAAGACAAAAGAACTTTCTGATGGTTTCCCCTATTTGTTGTATACAATAGCTTTTTTTTTATTATTTTATTTTTTCCGCTTTACACTTTGTTTTATCCGCTTTGTCGACACTGTAATTCTTTTGTAATTATAGTCTTTGACAAAATAATTCTGCTGTTTATTTTTGTAAGTTCCAAAACTTTAATGGATCAAAACTTCATTAGGTTCTTTTGTCGACACTCCAAGCTTATTGCTGATTCATTCATCATATTAATTTGCTGACACATGAAAACAATGTAAGCTGCATTCCATTGTGTACAAGAAACCTAATTCAAGTCAAAAAGAATTCAGCTGCAGGGTTTGACAAAGTTAAAAAAATAAAATGTCTTGAAGTCATTTCTCAAGACCAAATAAATCAGTGTTTTGGCTACATGATGTCTTAGTTTTAAGACATTGTGACGTTATTAGCATTTACACACCACCATACATGAAGGTTGACTTTATGAGCCATTTCATTTTGGATGCCTCAATACTTACACTGAGTTTCTCAATTTTGTATTTCAGAGTCGACTAAAACTAGATAAAATGGTAGGTACTAACTGATCAAACCTGAGCTAAGAAACAGAACATCAACAAACCATCATTTCCCTTTGATATGGTACTGGAATAGAAATTCTAATATGCTTGGAAAGTTCGTCATTCCCACCCCCTCCCATCATATCTCAGACTAATTATGTTGAAGGTTGACAAATAAAAATGATCTGGTCAAACTCTTGTATATTGTCTCATATAGGGAGATAGATGTGAACTTGACATTTCTACTTACAGGCACCAAAACATACGAGAAAAATAATGAAACTTTAACCTCTGTTCCCAGCTAATAATGCTTTTCCTTCTAATTTTGTTTCATATCTCAGCCTTGATAAATTTTTGATAACTTTATCCTATCTAATTTTCTTTAGCAGAATCATGAATAAGCATGTGGGAAAAAAATCAAACCCTAGATAAACAAAATGCCAAATGGAACTTCATCTTTCTATTTAAGGAAGACTTGAGAAAATTAGACTAAGACATTCGAGTTTTTTCATGTCTGATACTGTTGATCAGGAATTGGGAGAGAGGTGAAGCATCTTCAACTTTTTGACCACACCTATTAGCATTTCTACTTAACTACCATATAAGAAGAAAATGTTGAAACTTTAGCCCCAATTTTCTGCTTATTGTGTTTTTCTGTTTAATTTTGTTTCCCATCTCATCCTTGCATCAGCTTCTGATGTGTTATATAGTTAGAAACCATTTCTATTCAAGTACTACACAGAGTATGAACGAATACATGAAAATTTTTACTCATTTCCCAACTACTGATATTGTTAAATTGAATTTTTTCTCTAAACTCAGCCCTGGTTAGCTTATACTATATTATTTAGTTGATAATAATTCTATCATCAGTAGGAAAATAAAATAGTATATCAGAAGAAAATTAACAAATTCAGAAACCATAAAATTCAAAGTTCACATCTACTTCCCAATATGAGACAAGACATGAGGGAGATTGACCAGAACATTCTAATTTGACCACCTCAAATATAGTTGGTCAAAGATATGATGGGAGGGGGCGGGAATCACGAACAATTCAACCGTGTTAGCGTTTCTATTTTGGTACCATATCTAAGGGAAATGACGATTCATCGATATTCTGTTTTTCAGTTCAGGTTTTGGTCAATTAGTGCCATATTATCTAGTTTCAGAAAATTTCACAGTACTCTGTTTCCTCAACAATGAATATAATAGCTGATATCCAAGAATAGAAGACTCTGAAATAAAATATAGTGAGAAATATACCCGCATTATATTTTCTTACTAAGGATGATGTAGATGGAAAACTGTTTCTAACTAGGTATCAGAGTGATAAATAATCATCAATAATTTTAATTTTACAGGTTACATATTTAGAGATGGAGAGTTTTAATTTATTTAGTTTTCTTGTTAGAGTCATATTGATAATGCGTTTTGGGTCATAATTTTTATTTATTTTAGTCTTATTTACAAAAATTTAGTTTGAAACAAATAAACTTTATTTTGTAGAATATAACTATGTACAAAGAGGCCTCTAAGAAGGGAGCATTTTCTGTTACAAAAATGCATTTATTTAAATTCTTAGGCCTTACTCATTTCAATATTCTCTAAGTAGTTTAGAATGGTTAAAAAAAAATCATAACAATTGTTGTTGATAAACTTTCATATTTTTTTCTTTTGATTTCATGTTTTTCAAAAAATTCCAAATATTGTCTCATATTCTGGAGGAAAAATGTTCCCACTAAATTGTTCCAAGCTGAGAGTTATGAATAGACAAGAGATTATAAAATTTTGTAAGAATTGGGCCTTCACCTAATTTTTTTGATCAGATTTGAATTATAGGAATTTTTTTAAATCCTCTTTTTCCTGCTCCATTTCTTCATGTTGAGATGATTTTAATAGCTGTAAAAATTTTTCAAACAGCCCTTTAATTATTCACTGAGAACAATTTTTTCCACATTTCCTGAGTTTGCCAGGCCGGACTGAAGTAAAAAACATTAATACGGTTTATTTCTATTGTACGTTATCAAAATCGACGTAATCGTATTTTCTTAGTATGTAACACCCACAGCTACATTTCCTAACAGGTACGAGAGATAGTGCCTCAAGCAACAAATTTTGAGGGGGAAACCGAAAAAAAAAATGATTCCTTGAAAAAATATGAAATTTTATCACCGAAGAATTTTTCATTTTTCTTCATTACCTGTGAAGGCTCAGAAAAATTTTAAAGTGTCTATATGCAGAAAAATGTTAGATTAAACACTATTAACGGAATGAATTATAGTATCACCTAACACAATCACAAAAACATGGAAAATTCCATTTTCGTTTCTACGTAATCCGTGCAGACCGCGTGTAAATTCAATTTAGAAACTTTGATCCATAATATCGTAGGCAGTAATGAAAGTAAAACAAACGTAAGAGTTTTTGGATCTGGAAATACTCCTTTCTCAAAGTTCTTCATTACGGGAAAAAATTAGAAATGGAGGTTTTTGTTCCATGTTAGTGAGTGGAATAGAAAGACCAAAAATACTTCTATAATACAAATAAGGAATTTTCCATGTTTTTATTTTTATTATGTTTTTGTGTTGGTGTTCAGGCAATGCCTCTTTCAATCCATTCCTTATAATATGTTACATACCAATAAGATACATATGATGTTCGAAAGGCAACCTTTGGCAATCCTTAATGTCATTTGAATTGTAAGTTTTTGATCTATTCAATTTCTTGAAATCCCTTATTTCCGGTTCTATTTCGTAGTTTACAACGAATTTTAAAGGTTGAAAATCTTGTCCTTATAATAATTAAACTATAAGAATGAGTCACAAATTCTTCTAGCTCTGCTGTAGGGTATTTCGTGGCTATGCGGAGCTTAAAACGAGAACACAAGACTCATGAGTACAACAAGATGTAGAAATATACGTAGATATAGCAACAATTTTGGACAGGAAGATTTGAAATATCGGTTTTATGCACTTGTCATTATGATTATTGAATAAAAGAAATTCATAGGGGAAAAAGAAGACTTCATTAACAATGAAGTAAAAAACAACAACATACCTACCAACTCTTTTTTCAAATAGCAGACAAGGTATGTTAATATTCGTTTAGAACTAATACATGTTCGAACATAAAAAGCATTAAAAATAAAATAATTAATTAATTAAAACTTACTAAACCAAAATTAGCTGCAGCCGAATGTTGATAACCGGGAAGAGCGGACTCTTGAAAGAATATACTGAGCGCCGTCTGGAACAAATAATATTATAAATAATAATTAATACCTCGTTAGTTGAATTTCTGGTTAAAAAATTCATTGACCCTTGAACAATTAGCGTTTTTTTTTTTGGATTGAGGGAACTAAAGAGCCCGAAGAAGGCGAGTGTCTCGCAAACAGCAGAAGCATGACGAGGAAGTCATTTGGGAGTTCTGGTCTGAAAAGATTAAAGAGGAAAAATTATTCAAAAAAAAAAAAAAAAAAGGTAATAAACCATTCGAAGACAACTCTTCTTCCAATATTTGTGAAAAAATAAGTAAAAATTTGTATGAAATTGGTTCCACAATCGAATGCTTGTCACAAGCCGAAAATGCTTCGGTTCAGGTAGTGATGTTAGAAGAAAGGACAAGCTTCATGGAAATTTTGAAGAAAGGAAAAACTCAGCTGCTGACACACAACTGAGGCTTCCTACTAGGTTAGAAGAGAAATCTTCTTCAAGAATGCGTCAATAAGAGAGTACGTCGCCATAAAAGAAGCTGAATAGACAAAAAATAGAATTCAATTAGGACACTATCGTAAAAAGGGACTGAGAATTTGAAAAATCATACATTCAAAAATTACAAATAAATTTGGTATACCTAATTTGAGACCAGAATTAAAATAAAGCAAGATAAACAGGTAAGGAAGACTAATAGAAAATATACTCGTTTATTATTATACTGAAACTTTTCAATAACATTTTGCTGAATATTTCATGCAATATCTGATCGCCAAATTTATATCAAGCGGGCATCACATTGAAAGGCTTGAAGTTTTTTGTCTAGGACCTTAGGGCTCAGTTTTTTGATAAATGAAAAAAACATTTCCGAACGTTTTTCGCTTGATTGCTCAATGATGGGAGTAATCGCAGGGACAAAAGTTTCATTCCTATTGTGCGTTATTCTATTATTAAACAAACTCAATATTTTTTAAGGGGCTAGATTGAGGTCTTTAACTTGATTGAGGCTCAATTTTTCTAATTAGGAGGAACCGTTCTAAATCGGGGGCTGGTATCCTCTTATGATTTACATGAATGAGGACTGTATTGTCTAATTAGTACAGTACATTGAATTACTCATAAAAATAGAGCATGCATTATGCTGAATACTTGTAGAAGAAACCATGACACTTACAACTTCAAATGTCAGAAATTCAGATAGCACCAGAGTACAAAATAGACCTATTTCTAACTGCATATTGCACGTAAACATTATTTAGTAGGTGCATTGTAAATCGATCAGTGAATAATAAATTTATGAGTAATTGCGTTGATTTCACAACAGTTAATGATTCTTTTCGAGCATGGGAGAAAATTTAATATATCGGTTCAAAAAGAATCTTAAAATAACAAGTAGCTTTCTATACATGGTTTGGATACTCTCAACAGACAAAGTATTCCTGTAAATACGGTACTAAAAACTTTTTTTTATTCAACCTTACAGGCTGAGCACAGTTGAGCGAAGAAAATAGCGGTTGGTACTGATCTACATAGAAGAGAAAAAAAGAAGCACACTGTTAAACTGTAAATATAATTTACGGTTTGTTTACGACGTGACTTGTTAATGGCGTAAACAAGCCTTAACAGGTGCAAACTTTCTGTTGATATAAAAGTCATTGAACTACTTGAATATGAATATTTTTCCTCTTTTTTTATCAAAGTGATTCTCATAAAATTACTCATCAATCTGTCGACAAAATGAAAAATGGAAGCATATGGAAGCATTCGAATAAATTAATCTGACATCGTATTATCATTAATTCAGAGAAAAAAAAAGTATTTTATTATAAGCTTTTATTACACTCACTACTGCAAATTTAAAACATACCAATACAGCAGCAAACCTTCTGAAACAAAATAATGTTTATTTCGCATGAATCTAAAGTCAAAAAATTGAAGCTTATCTTTTGAAAATTCGTTTTTAAGCTAATTAATTTCTATTCTTTTATTGACGGAGGACAGTTGCCGAAGTAGGCAAACTTACATTGATAATGTATAAAAAATTTTCGTGGCATTAAAAATACAGAAGATATGGATTAAACGTATTTCACTAGGTCAAGAACTTATTCAACTAATTATCGAGCCATTTTCACACGGACTGACCAACATCAAGGAGTAAAAGAAAAATGAAATCTAGCAGAATTTGCTGAACAACCTGAGAGAACAAATTCTTGTAATTTTATGTGTTTTATTTTTTTTTTTTTAGTTTTTTGCCAAATAGACGTGTTACCTATAGCTTCTGAAAATTTTATTAATATATATGTGTGAGTTCAAGGAGTAAGAGAAAGATACTCAAAAAATAAGTGACTCAGATCTGAACAAGAGCCCTTAATTTTAATTAAATCTGATGGAAAAACTTAGCCTTATAAAGAATGTAGACTACATACTATTAGGTAATACAGATAAAAGGACGTACATTCCCTTCCGTTATGCTTAAAATCAGAGTTATCACACGATATAATGTGGGAAAATTATATTTCATATCGACAAAATTAGGAGAAACAACTCTGAATACTCGAATACGTCTCAATGATGTAGGTATCTAAAATTCGATGTTTATTCGTTTTTCTTGATTTGTGAAGCAATTGAAATTCATTTTTATTCACTTTTCCGCCGGACGAAGAAGAAAAATCGTTTTATTCTCATTATGAATTACCCAACTTTTGTAATTGATTTTTGTAACAGATTTCAAACATCAGTGACACACTTCAGAGAAATCACAAATAAAGACGTATCTAAAATCGGTTATTATTTTTTCGGGGGTGTGCTCAGAGGCTGCGTGAGGGGAGTGCGAGAATGATACTCCCCTTCGACTCAAGTTACAGCAAAAATATATTGACTTGCAATTGCAAAAATTGGAGGAAGCGATGATTTTTTTTTCATGGCTTTTAAATTAAAGTATATTTATTTTGAATTTTTTTGTCAAAACTTCGATTTTTCTGTCCGTATTTTGAAAATTGATCGATTACAACAACCCAGACGACACTGCTTGATGCGACCTCCAGATGTTTTATTCAGACCTCTGGTGTTTTGAAATTTTCAAAATAACTTACATTAGAGTGATCATTTCTAACACCAATTCGGATAATAATCCGAATTTTCAAAGAATATGTTGTTTAAGACTTAAGAGGTTAAAGATGAATTTTCCTGGATTTTCTCCACAAACAGGACTATTTTAGATTTACTTTCCCGTTCTTTCTAAGTAAAAGTTTTCTTTGCGTTCGATTGCGATTACCTCTCCGCAACTGAAAACTTCCATAAATACCTAAGTTTGTCCCTATACTAGTTTTAGAAACAAATCCGCAATCTGCACGCTACAGCACCGTTCAAGTTTACCTTCATTTTATGCACAACATTCAACAAGTTGAAATATTTAGCGAAATGTTCACAAACATAGGTAACAGGACTATTCTTCCAATGCCAACATGACGCAGTTAATTTCCATTCATTTCCATTAACAAAATTTTAGTATTAAAACAGCATGAAATTTAATTAGACTACTATGAGTAAAAAATTAAAACAGAGAGATCAATTTTGGTACAACATCGAACAGTATCGTACCTCTCAAAATATTCTCACCTACTGCCAATTGGCCACATATTCGCATATGCGAAAAATTTTTATCATTCTTGCAGCTTAGAAAATATCGAAGGCTGCGAAGGCCTTCATCTATCTCGGCACAGAAAATTCGATTACATTGTAAAATTTTCAAGATTCTGATAAATGGCAACATACAGACGGAGTACACATAAAACTCGCATGTTCGCAGTTTTTTCTGATCTACCTCAACCGGTTTCCAGTAGAACGTCACGTCAGAACGAAGACATCGTAGGTACCGGTTCGCTTAGCTAGTATATGCATTTTTTAGGTCCGTTTGAAATCGTATTTTATGCACTGCTCCATTAGAGTTGCACCTACTGGCCACAACCAATTATTCGCCAGCTGGTTTCGCACCATCTTCGAGAGAAATATTCATTTTCTAAGGCCTAGATGACGAAACTACGAATTTTAAGGCCACACAAAAGAGCGTAGGTTGTAGGTATTAGAAAAAATAGTTTACATTTTACAATGTGAAGAAATTTCGTAGAAAATGGAGCTGAATTTTCGGGCGCAGCTACAGAATCAGCTCAGCGAATAAACTCGATATAAAAATGGTTTCAACATGCGTCAAAAGAAAATGAGACACGGATCAGGAAAACGGAGGCGGAAAGATGACAGAAAACCAATAGATATGACGATAGTGATAAACGAAACGAGAAAAAATCAATCATCAGATAAAATTACACGACTTTCTTCCCGACAGGACGTGACTAGTGTGCGTAACAAACAGCACGTTATTGACGAAAAACACTTAAATGGAAATTTTGTTACAAGATGATCTCTATCGTAATCAACAGCGAATTTAAAATGAGTGCACGTCTGGATGTGAAGTCTTCTCACCAGCGAAAACAACGAAGGTACACAATGTAAACTTGAAGTCATGATCGTAATAGGTAACAAATATTGAATTTTACGAGATTATAATATTCTGTCTACGTACCTTTCGTCTACAATCGAGTTGAATTGGCAATGAAACGATTTTCATCATTTCACAAAACTGAGTCTAATGATTCTTCAGTGTGATTACTGTCTATGATGGTATGGAACAAAATTTTCATACTTGTTTTAACGGATTTGGGTAATATTTCATTTGTTCCATGTATGGTGTTACATACTCATGAGATAAATATAATATTCGAAGGGCAACCCTGGACAACCTCTGATGATTCCGGAAATTCAGGTTTTTGACCACATCAAATTTCGAAAATTTGCTTATTTCTGTGCCTGTTTCATCATATATATGGGATTTTAAAGGCTGAAGATTGAGTCCTTGTATTAGCACAATTAAGTATGTGAAATGAATTCATTTACCTTCACTTTCCGTTTTGTGGCTAATTAGAAATTAAACAAGACTCTCCAACTAATAATAGGCTTAATCATTATTTACACAGGAACTAGAAAATAAGTAACAAGTCATTTTTTTTTTTTTTTTTTTTTAAATGAATTTTAAATTACCAGAAATGAAAATAAATCTGTTTTGTGATATTTATTTTTATTTTTTTAACTCATTTTGTCAATTTTTTGATGTCATTTTACATTTTAATGAATTTATTCTCTTTTTTAAAATTGAACAGTAAGACCTCTATACATATTATATCATTGATTAATCACCAACAAAAATTCTGGGAGAACGTTCCGTGAATTTTCCTGAGACGAAAATTCGTATCTCCGATTATCTTTATGAAGGAGTATACATACTTAAAAAGCTGTATAGCTACTCTAATAGACCTGTTGGAATCAAAAAAGGAAATATAAGTTTATGGTTTATCAAATTAAAATACAAAAAGAAGAAATTTTACTAATAGGGATGACAGAAAAGTGTATTGCTCTTGAAATGACATTAAAGTTTTCCTACTACATGAACCAATAATGAGGAAGTTGAAAAATTTTTGTTTCTATGGCTAATAATCCGAAATAAATCAATAGTTAATGAATCGACCATCGTAATGAGAGTTTTTCATTTACCATCGTAAGTGACTCGAAAACACCTGAAATTCATTAAAACTAATTTAAATGATTCCATTACATTTCAAATAGACACCTGCCATTTTTGAGAGTTCTTTGGCCAACCTGTCCGGCGAAGCGATACCAATGTTTTTTTCATTTTTTTTCAACTAAAATAAATTAAATTACTTAGTAGGCACGACTGTACGAACATGTGTTCATTGATTAAAAATAATGATGTCACGCAAGTCAGAGCAAGAATCTAGAAACCAACACTCACCCTTTGGTCAAAATTGAGGGCACTGCGATCACAAAACTTGAAAACTAGAAAATAATTCAAAAACAAAATTCAGTATAAAACATTTTTTTGGGCGAAAAGGAGAAACAGGAACTGCAAGATGTTTCCAGAAAGAATTTGAAACAAAAATCCAAATAAATTAACAATTAAAACAAACAGTAACCTACTGAAAAACGGGAAAAAATGATAAAATATTCATTCCTGAAATATAAGGTTGCAGGCTATTATTCTTTGCCATCCCAACAGAAACTGCAAATAAAAATTCTTATAAGTAGTAGTAGTATTGTAGTTAGATGAAATTTTTCAAAGAAGGTAAGGGTTGATGATTTGGAACTTTATGCACAAAAAATTGAAACAATCGTTCAATTTCAACGACTTTTTCCTACCCCAGTGATGAGGTTAACAAATCCGAACAATCTGATTACAGCCCACAAAATCGGTAGGTACAATGATTTTAAAATCAATTGGCGAACTATGCGGCCATTCGCTGAACACCCTATATAATATATAGTACATAATATAAAGAAAGGGCGAAACAACAACTGCCGAACGTCATTGCGCCGAACATGTTTGCAGCAGGCAGAATGTCGTTTTTTTGTCGTTTGATTTGCCGACAATTTAGGAATTGTGGATCGAATAAAATACACGCTTTACACATTCAACAAAATAATATAAAAAAATCAATAAATTCACTGATACCGTTTACTGGAGAAAAAACTGATTCACCGACAGAAGAATCAGGACAAAGCTAATTTCATTCGATGATAAGCTCTTGTCTATCAACTTCTGACCTACTTTATTACGCGTTAAAACGCATACATCTACTGCAGAACCGAGAATGCATTGTCGAATAAAAGAAAAATGTTGCTCTGATTAATCAATAAACAAACGAAGACACGTTGATGGTTAAAAAATGTTCGAATAAAACTGAATGTCAACACTCATATGCCAGTTATCACAAGAATTTTCAGAAATAGAAAATATACCGCAGCAAAAAATTTGAATTAATTCTTCTAAACATGAGTGGTGAGTTAAACTGAAAAATAATAAAGTAAGTGGAGGAATTGGGCGAGATTTTATCGAAATTGAAAAATCCAAGTGCTGAGTTTCAAGCAGTAAGATCAGATGGTAACTTTAGGTATTCAGGTTGTACGAGGATTCGAACCCGTACCGGCTGAGTACCTAAACACCCCACCTCACCGCCACCCAAAATGTGGCACCGTTCTCACTCGACCACAGCGCTGGGTGACAGTCACTGAGGGAGAAGTCCTTATATGCCAATGTGTGGTAGCCATCACACCACTCCCCCTCAGTATAGCGGAGCATAATACGGTCAATATAGAGGCGCCTGGTTAGTAGGTGTATGCACTGGAGCGTGGTAGATGCCCCCCTCATCACTTCCCCATGGCACACAACCTACAGCGCCATCACATTTTGGTGGTGGTGAGGTGATGAACTACCAACTGGTTTGCGTGTCCGAGAGATGGCATTGTTCCCATCTTTCATATCACATCAAGGTCACCACTTAAGGTATTCAGGCGGCACAGGGATTCAAACCTGTACTGGCTGAATACCTAAAAACCCCACCTCACTGCTACCCAAAATACAGTACTATTCTCACTCGGCCACAGCGCTGGTGATGGTGATCGAGGGAGAAGTCCTTATATTCCGATGTGTGGTAGCCACCACAGTAACAAGGAATAGTATCCTTTAATAAGCCAAATACAGTCCATAAATAAACCAAAACATTTTTTCATAAACAGACCATCCAGAACCAGATCTCTGTGAGGGTGTTCATCAAATTGTATGCTCTAGTATTTATTTATATTTTTGTATTTTTCGTTCAAAGAAATTTTTTTTTTTGTCAAGACTAAAATTAACTTTGACACTGCACACAAAGTCAAAAGCGAGAGATATCGGCCAGGATATGTAACAAGGACAACAGTGACTGAACAGAGAATCAGAATAGTTCAGTGACTGGCGGATTTTATCAGAAAAAATAAACTAAATAAATAATTTTTTGTAATATGTACACCAAACGCGTGATTTTTGAGTCAACTATAGAATACATAAGAGGGCCAATTCTGGAGCAGTCTGCGGAAATAAATATACCACATACGACACATAGAGCCTATCAGTTACTAAAAGTAATGTTTTGACTAGGGTCTATATGGATCCCACTGGGTATTTCATGGCCTGCACCTTATACAGCATATTGAAAGACATGAAAGAAACTATACATTTTGTTTGTATCAGTTAGTTCAGGATGAACATCTAATACTGGTTTTCAGTTGGAGAGAAGTTTGCATAAACAAATCAAAGCACATTCTCATAATTTCTCTACCCGTGCCTAAATAAATTTTTTCTAGGCATTGGAATGAACCCCTCTCCATAGAGCCCTAGTCTAAAGGTTACAAGCTATGTTTGAGATGGAAAAGGTAAGGAACTAGTTTCTCAGAAAAGGCTGTTTCATTTGTAAGTGGAATTTTAGTTCCTAAAAAGTGCACATAAAAGTTCCCTTTTATAGTTGATCATGTTTGTATCGGTAAAAATATTTCCCTCATATAATTCACGTCAGTATATCGCTACACCCCTTATAATACTTATAATAATTTACTTTATATGCAATCACAATCTGTGCACTGGAACACTAAACGGTTCACAGCCACAATAGAAGTTCACAACAATATCACACCATATCCATCTCACTCACCAGACATTCCAATCTATCTCCCTCATTCATATGACAATCTCACATGACCATCTCTATCTCTTTCCAATTGTAATAAGAACAATACATTCCTAAATATTCGTTGAGTTCAAATTGTTTTCTAAAATGAACTATTTCTCATGCATCAGCAAAATCACATTATCTTCCCTCATTCTGATTAAACCATGTCATTCCAAATTATGTATACCTTAGTTATGTTAATCTGCGCGACAATTCTGACATCGATTAATTTAATGAGATCAATTCTTTTGTAACTATGCAATGTTAAGGGGCTTGACAGATTATTATTATAATTATTACTTGAAGCTGAAATATGTAATAATTTTCGGTTAGTCATTTTATGAATCAATCAAATTTACAAAAAAACCAAAGTTACTGCTACAGTATCACATCGTGCTTTTCTCATCAAAAATATTGTTTTCATCTATCCATTGAGACTTACCAGTTTTTCTAAATTTTTGTCATTTTGTAGGAATAACTCTTAATTAAAACCTTAGAAGTGAACTGAGAAGGAAAATTCATTTTCAATAGAACTTGCAGAGAATTTAAAGATGAAATGTAGCACCTTTTCGCCATATTGAACGCAGCGATTATAATGACGAGGCGTTGATTGTCATAAATGAAAACCTGCTTAAAAAATCAAAAATTTTACAAGTCCTTATCAATTCTTGTTTTTGAGGTAGGTAGTGTTTTAAACACATTTTTCGAGTAATCAAAATCAGTAATGACCGGGTAATGACTAATAATATCCTCAGATATTCCCTATTACATATTAACAAATATATAATAGTAATTATTTAAATGGATATAGGTATTTGAACATTTTGAGTCTCAGAGAACTATCATAAAAGGGTAAACTGTAATCAAAAATAATAATGTTCAATAGAAGAGGCACTATTGATCATTTAACAGAACTTGAATTTCAACTAAAATTATTATTATTTGTATACCATAATTTTATTATTGTGTAGGTTTGTCTAAATCGTGACATGTAACTACTGATTGTAAATCGTAAAATATAATTTTGACTAAAGACCCGATAAATACAAAAAATAAAAACAGAAGTCATTAATAATTGATTTGAAACAAATGTATAGTAGTATACATAATATGAGGCCATACGACTATACTTTAAATAACATTACTTTTAATGTAGCTGTCTCTCTTGCACATCCTGTACCAGCAAATTAAGAACTGATAAGGATTTGTTAAATTTTGAGTTTGAAAGGGCCTCCATTTATGATATTCGACGCCTCGTTTATAATGCATTTCTGTTAAACGTCATCATGGGGAGGGAGTTAAACTCGTAAATCGACTGAGACCCCCTCCAATTTCCACACCGAAGTATTCTAAATTTACAGGGTACGTGTCTACTAACGGTAAATTAAGATCCCTCGAAAATCGTGTTCACTAACTCCCCTCTCCTCAAATTATGAATGGACTCAGGGCCATAGAGAAGAAATTTGGACCCGCAGGGGAAAAAATTTATGGCCCAACAAAAAATAAAAAATTGCATCTGTGTTCAGGTATAGTATTCAGAATTTATCTGTAGGAAAGGTTTCACAATATTGGGGAGGCCAATTTTTTGAGCGGAGCGTGTTAAAATATTCTTTTAAAGGATTTTCAATAAAAAATCTTCTCATTTTTCTAGTTTTTTTTTTTTTTTTTTTTTTTTTTTTGGAATGCCCGGCCCCTAAAAATCCTAGGCCCAAGGTAATCCCCCTTCTCTTTCTCATCAAGCTTGTCTGGACTGCCCGAACACCTCGACATTTTTCATTTACTCCAATTAAAAATACTAAAAATCGAAACTGAATCACAAGAACTGGTCCCATTGACGAAAAATAAACTGATCATGAGTCATAAGTAAAATAATAACATACAATAAAAGACTAAATAAAACTTAGAAGGGCAGCCAAGGAAACCACAGTCATCCCACGTGAAATAAGAACACGTTTTAACGAGTACACGTGACTGCTAACTTATTAAAGACGATATCAACAACAATAATAACAACAAAAACAATATGGCGCCTGCCTAGAAAATTAACAATTACCGAGTGGAACTCGCTTCCAAACTCATTGCAGGCCTCATCGTTAAAAAATGCAAAACGTCAAAAATTCGAATTCATAAATGGAATGTGCAGAAAGAAAAACAGGAGAGTTAAAAAAAAAAAAGTACATGTAAAATATTGTAAATATACGGGCAAAATTAGGCAAAAATAGATTAGGAAAAAAAAAAACCAAAAAATATGCATTACCGGATGCGATGGGCATATCAGCGCATTATGCGATAGGAAAAAGTTTCAAATTATGCAACGTTGCCAAATCGCGTAAGTACGTTCTCCTAACCTTGACGCAACGAGCTTTTTTTCTTATGCGAAACGATCATTATAGAATGTATACATACATACGAATAGATATAATAAGTACTTGAATATTCGCGATCATTACACAACATACTAACACGTACGTATACGTTGTTCATACATCTAGTTGGCAATTCATTTATGAAATGATGATTGACCAAAAAAAGAGAAAGAAGTTCTTATACTGTAAACATACAGTGTGTGTGCACTATGCACATTGTATATTCATAAGAAATGAATGCGTCAGGAGGGAGGGATGGTGGAGTAGCAGACGCCATTTTTTGCGCCGTTAACAACGCTACTTAAATTAAAATACTATACAAACGGTAATTTTCTTCACGTACAATGTACACCAACATCAAACACTGACACACCAACATAAATATGTTGGGCCAATAACGTATATTTGCGTTTAAAAAAGCGAAATTGCATAATGGAAACGAAAGGGGGAAAATGAGATAAAAATAATTGCACGACCATTTTTATCATATTTTTTTCTTTCTTTAATGTTGATCTGACGACCGTTTAAAAGAGAAGCCACGTGGCTAAAGGAAATGTAAAATACGAAACGTGTAACGAAGGATGCAATTATCAAAAAGGAAAACCAAGACGAAAATATATTAAAATTGCTTAAAACTAACATTTTGAATGAGAAAATCTTATGCAGATTTGCAAATGTTAGGAATTTTATTTGGCCTAACCTAACACCTCAAAAAGTACCTAGTACCTATAAGGTAACTGGAACGTAAGTAGTGTCGCAGCTAAAAGCTAAACCCACAAACTGGTTATCCAAAGTGATCCTAGAGTCACACTAAACTTATCTTTCGTTTTTTCATCAATATCACCGAGGAACGATTCTGAACTTTCACTAATTTTCTCGATAGCATAGTAACTTCAGTATGGAGTACAAGCAAATTCATAGCATAATTCCACAGTTAAATAGAAAATCTGAGGACAATGAATTGATGGAATGAGAGAGAATTTTTCGATTATATCTAAAATTTTGACGTAGGCCCATATCTCACAGATCAGGTGGATATACGAGACAACTTTTCAAAATTAGGCTTTGCATAGTGGATCATGTCTAACAGCCGCAGGGACGAATCTGACCAACCAATAAACGAGGGAACATGAAATGCTGTACACCTCTATTAATCTGCATGATGCTGTCCTTTTTTTTTACACTTTTACTGTAGTTACTAACGTAACAAAATGTGATAGTTTATTAACCATCTGGGGGCGCGTGTTTGCATTTTCAACTCAAGTTGCAACTGTCATTATGACGTCATGGTTATCGTGGACTGGCCACGAGTTGGTGCGCACCTACAGGGCGCATTGACTTGGCAACACAGCATGAGAGTTGTGTTGCCTGTGCTGGTGTTGTGGCGGTCGCCAAACAGTTACACTTCGGTGAGGAGGAGTGTGACGACGTATTATTGTTCGTCTCATGGACGTTAAACCGAACTGGTGGTTATGCCACTATAATGGTAACAACGTCCTCTTTCGTGCGAAATACCCAGGATGGAAATTTTCTTGTATTTTTTTTTTTCAAGTGTGTAAAAGCTTTTAAAACTTGTCTTTAACCGAAACTTTTTTTTTGTTTTATATTTTTGATTTTTTCAAATTACTTTGATAGTTTTCGCAAACAGACTCATCGGTTGTTAAATTTTTTTAATACGAAACATAAATAAAAGACCATCCTACATTCCCATATGAAGTGTAAAACACATGAGTTGAGTTTCAACGTACCTCAACGGCTAGTAGAACTCGACAAACCAGAGCCAGAAAAAAATTCTTAAATTGATGACTCATTCATCATAATTGATACGAAGCTCATTATAGGTTTACAAGTTGATAGCAGAATTTCGAGGTCAATTCGTATAATTTTTAATATTTTTTAAAGGATGGAAAACTAATGTTGCTGAACGGAATAATGGTCATACCAGAGTAACAAGGAGGGTGTTCGCGTAAAAGGGTACAATTTCAAGGCTTGAAAACGTCATTCTGTACTGGTTGAAATTTTTATGTCAATACATTACATTACATAACAATAAATAACATTAATTTACGGAAGATTACCCCCGGGACAAACTTCTAATAGTATGATCAAATTATAAATCACCAATACATCCTATATTATACACTACAGGCCTAAATATACACAAAGGTTGGGATTATGTACTTTTTTTCAACAAAATCTCATCAGTTCACGTCTTGCTATAAATAACATCTCAATATCAAACATTTCCCTGTGGACTTCGTTTATTTTCAGAGAAATTTCGTAGAATCCGGAAGGTGGCACGCATCGACTTCGAAAAAATTTCATATAGTTTTTTTTATTATGGTACCCAGATCCCAAAAACGACTTTTCTCAAAAGTTTATATGGGACACAATGAAATTTATCAACGAACTGAAGGGCAATTTTCTTTACGGATCAGGACAAAATGCAACGTGTGTTGCTTTGAGTTCATATTTCGATCAAGTTTGAAAATGGGAATTCGCCCATTAGTTCCAAAATGGCGATTGCTTGAATTTGAAATTTTTCGACAGCGAGAGTAGAACATAATTCTTGAAAAATTCGACGAGGACATACTTCGGGTCCATATCTCGGTCAAGTTTAAAGATGGGGAAAATCCGCCCATTTGTTTCCAAAATACAGCCTTTTTTAAATTTTCATTACGATACAAAATTCTTAAAACCTATAATGAACACCACCCGCAATGCACATAATTTGAAAATATTTTGTCAATTATAAACAAGAAATCTACTTCTTCGACTGGCGTCCCCATCTGGATTCTTTTTTATATATAGGAGAGAAATTCAGAATTTTATTTTCTTAAAGGGTTTTTCTGAATACCAGCTAAAGAGGCACATTAAGAAATGAAGGTTTCTCACAGCATAGTTCCTAGATGAAACTGATGAAAGTTCGCATGAGGAGGTAACAAATAAAACGCGTCAAATTTAAAATCATGTAGAAAAAGTTAAAATAGTTTCACGGCTGGCCACTTTAATGCCGTAATCAGATTTCATCTATTTACCTGCATTGCTTCTAGTAAAAAACTGCATTTGAAATGGACCATCTTATTGAAACACGTTAAATCCCAATTACATTTCTGCATTTCTTGAAAAAAATTTTTTTCGAATCTTCGTATGTCTGCCATTTACACTTTCAACAAGTTCTGCCAGTACTTCATCCAGAAGGTAATGATCCACCATTGATATTGAGTATCAACAAAAAAAAAATTCAACCAATACAACACGACATTTTGAAATCTAGACATTTGACTTTTTAATGTATATAGCACAGGAAACATAAACGCAAAATTGCAAGGTAGAAAAAAAAGCATTAGACGCGCAACTGTCAAGTTTTTTATTACTTTGCGCAGAACTGCGCTACAGCCACGAAGATAACAACATGCTACCTATTTAAACTGTAGCCCGATTGCCAGTGTTATGATATCATAGATTCTTGTAAATAATCAGGGTTTCACATGTTACAGACGCCTAAGTTTTAATAAAAATCAGAGTTGGGGAAGTTTGTAAGTAAATGAATACAATTCGTCCACTCTGGAGTTCAAGAGCTCCAGAATGAGCCATCGCACGATGCATTTGAGGAATTCGTTCGACAGCGAAAGGGAACAATAAATTTTATTACTATTACATGGATACATTTTACTTATAGATTTTTTCAGAGGAAAAAAGGATACGACCAAAAATTGGCAAGCAGAAAAGAAGAATTTTAATTTACAAATTTTTCATAAATTCTTGGACATTTTTCGATGGAAAAATAAGAGAAAAAGCTGATTTTGATGGAATGTATAGTATGAGGAAACAAGAAAGAATATTGACGATTTTGGACCCAACGAAAGAGTACTCTCTTTTTTTTTAATCAAAAAACATAGTAAATATTCCACCGCAGAATACCTATATCTGTGAACCCCGAGTACTAACTACTGTCACCGGATACATACGAGTCGATATGATATGTTTACGTCAGCAGGAATACTCTGCACTTCCACAACACTGAACAATTCCAAACGATACAAGTATAGTTAAAAATTCGATATAACACTGAAATAAAAAACAATTCCGTATCAAAATAACTCGCTTTCAAAACGGTATAGTTCAACAACCTGCGGGACCCTTATGAAAGCTCAAACCAAAACATTTCTTCGTAAAAGCGAACTGCTCGCTGACGATGTATTATGGGAGGCATTCCAGCGGTCTATAAATTTAAAATGCCTTACATCGATGAAAACGTAACCTAACTGTGAAAATGCTTTTTTTCATGTTAGAATTCTTGGGTGACATTTAGAACGACGCTATTTTCTCCCCATCGTATCTACACTCTTTTGGCCATCTTAAACGGGCTGTCTGCTTTCATCATGAGCCAAGAATTCGACCGATAAAATGAACGACGACAATATGATATAAGAGACGATTTATATATAAAGAAATTTCTTACCATAATGTAGGTTTTGTTTATTATTTCGAAATAAAAAAAGGAAAAGCAACTGAATTTGTGGCTATCGATCGGAAAGGAAGAGTGAAAACCGAAATCAGTAAATTTAGTGCACACGGATTGGTCATAAAAAAAAGTGAAAAAAATGTTCGCCCTGTCGAGGCTGACAAAAACGAATCGATATCGAAGCTGCCTACTAATTTTCTGTCACAGACTACATGTCGACGCAATAAGGAAATGTGCACGTAAAGGTGCTCCAAAACCGCAAAAGAAATGGAAAGGAGAGTAGGAAAATTCGGAGGAAACGAAAATGTTTGTAAATGCGGTGAGAAATTATTACTCGGGTGAGAATAGAAATAGAAAGAAAATCGATCCTTATGACAGAAGTTGGAGCATTCTCGACTGAAATGGAAATTGGATACTATACAAGGTCAAAATGTGCACTTATGCATGTTATCGAGTTTGTTCTTTTTTTTTTTTTTTTTTGAACTGGAGAACGAAGCGGCGGTTGCAGTGTCGGGCTGCGGAAAACAAGAGAAAACCGTTCGAATAAATGGAAATGAAAAAACTTCTATCCATTCGATTATGAGATAAATTGTTCAAATTTCAGCCACAACGTTCACTGCCTCAAAGTTTTCAAGTTGAATTGAATCGATAATTCTATCTGGCTGAATATCATTAACCGTCACAGATGATGAGCGGATGGAAACATCAAGATGGCTCAACGAAGTTCCAAAATGCAGGAACATAATGCAGAGATGAGAGCACAACCATTAAAACGTTATTACATAAAAAAAAATCTATTTAGGAAAACAATAATATTTTTACCTATTGTATGCCAACAGCCAGACTGTAACTAGATACTGTAAGTCGTTATGACTGTCGTAACGACAACTTTTTGGTCGTTAGGGCATAAAAAATAATGAAAATGACGTCAGATACCACGACAGCACCGGATTAACCCAATGGGCAAAGTGGGTAACTGCTCAGCGGCTCGTGGCTTTAGAGGGCCCGGCCAGACATTGAAAAAATTTGTATTATATCAAATTGAATTATTTTTCAAGGCTCCAATTAAAGTTCTGCTCTGAAGTCACTTTTATAATTACTGTTTTTAGTATAGACTCTTCCTGAAAATTAAAGTTATTAGAAGAATGAAAGAAAAAATCCAATACCACAAACATTTTCCCCATCAATCATCCCACAGGTACATAATATTACTATTCAGAACAAATACTGCTTTGAAATGGTATACTTAGTCCATTCAGCGAGAGAATATGGATGTGCGGAGAGAACAGAAAATGTAATTATTTACCCTTTGGGACAAAATAGCAAATAATTTTTTAATCAGAACACAAGATTTTTTTTGTGCTTTTCATTGTTCATAAATGTACTTAATATAAAAAATAAATAAAACTTTTTTTCAAGTGAATACTTTTATTAAATGAATGCAGTAAAAAGGAAATAACTCCCTAAAAATGATAAAATAAAATAATCTTTTCTGTTTTGTTTGAATAAAAATGTAGGGCGGACAAGTATGCAAGAATTGTGTGGAATACCTTGTCGTGAAAGATATTCACACAAGAAGGTCTTCTACAGAGTTTGCAAGTTCTGCCACTTCATACTGTAAAGTATGGGAGAGCCAAATCCTTGGCAAAAACTGGCAATTTTGTAGCCAGTTTTGAGAGTTTATATACTGAATTTGGCACACACACACAGACACACATACGTACATATATGTAAGTGATTATGTCATCCATTACGTCGTTTCTTGCCTCCGGTGAGGTGATAAGAAACGACGCAATGCGTTTAGTACTGTGCCTTGACATCACCGAGATTGTTATCAGGTAATTGATCACAGCCCGTGCAATGTATCTTACCTGTATGTATGTACAGGTACAAACATACAAACGCACAAGTGTGTATATGTTTTAATCTTATAGAGACGATTAATTGCCATCCTTTAGGTGGAGACTGTCATCAAGGGGTGCAAGCCCCTAAAACCTCATACGAGTTATGTCCTCACAAATTGAATGTATCCAAATTTACCCTTCCCATTCCATGCCAACTTTATTCAACCTAGGAGTGGAAGGTAATTACAATTCTCTACTACTTTTTCAGTGTCTCCTCCACACTTTTATTTGATGCCATTTCTGGATGATACAAACAAAATAAAAATAATAATTTTATTTTTCATTTTTAGGTAGTTATTTCTTTTTTACCACATTAATTGAATAAAAGCATTCACCTAAAAAAAAATTTTATTTATTTTATTTTGTACTTTTTAGTGCGTAATTTTATTCAGCTGAAACATAATAGATACAAAAACTATCCAGTTCAGTGATAAATAAATATGGCAATAAGAATATGAATAAACATTTGGCAGAAATAGCTGATAAAAAAAATAGTTTGTCCTACAATACGAAGTGAAAGTGTAACTTCTATTATTGACTCCTTCTTATTGAAAATATATTCCCAAAATGTGAAAAAAGGAGAAGGAAAATTCCTGAACCTCTTCAGATTTTTTGTCTCTTTTTACTACGGGGAAACTCTCCAAATATCTCACTCCCCGCAAATCAATATGAAATTACGGAACCATAGAAAACATTTGCTGTAATTTACTAAACAACGAAATATGAAAAGTCAAAATCTGGCTTTCTTTGAAATCCCTGAGAGTCAAGGAATGGATCAAATGAAAAAAATATAGCACCTCCAAAAACATACCTAATGATGTATCACATAATAAAATATGAGAAGTCAAAATCTGACCCCCTTTTGAAGCCCTTGGGGATGAGAAATGGGCCAAAAGAAAAGATGAACAGCTAATTTGAAATCAGCGCCTTAAAAACATACTCAATGATGTTATTATACAATATAATATGTGAATTCAAAATTTGGCCCTCCTTTGAAGCTCTTGGGGGTTGAAGAATGAGAACTAACAAAAGAATTCTAAATTTTAGACCAGCAACACAAATACCAAATGTCGGTTACCTCAGTCTCTGGAATCTAGTAAAAATAGATGACTGTAACAGTAGCACTGCTATCCAATTAGCACAACTAAAGAACATAGAAATAAAACCAGGCAACTGTTGGGCACGATCCAGTTATCATTGTAAAGTCTAAAGTATGTTTCAAAATGAAGTTAAATAAAAGCATTTAAAAATAGCGTGGTTAAAACTGAATCATAAGATTAACTGGAGAATTTTGAATCATCTACATAATCATTTTTATAAGATTTACAAATGTGACTCAACTGAGGATATTGTTTGTGTTTTTGAAAATCCGCTTTTGACTAATTTAAAATTTTATAACTGACTTCACAAATTGAATTCTTTTTAAGAAAATTAAAAAATTAAATTTCTTTATTATGTATTGGACAAGTGATCAAGGTTATGTGTACACAAAATAGTTTCAGGAAAATTCATACCATAATTTTTCAATGGTATTTCCTCAAGTATGTGAAGATATTTATACGTAACTACCTCGAGTATTACTAACATACCAACTTGCTAGTTTTTTTAAATCTGTAATTTGCATATCATCGTCAAATTTTGTGATTAATGCTAAACTCAACGGAAATAAAATGTCTCATATTGAACCTTGAATACCTATTGATAGTTGATAATTTGAATTTTGACATAGGTTTCTATTCGTGATGACAATTTTAGACTTAAAATGAATGATAAATTCAAAACACTTTGACAAAATTATAGAACACTTTAATGCAATTTCAAAGAAGGTAACATTGATTTGTTAAATACAAGTTACTATTTCTAGTTGAACATTGCAGACTCTGAGTCCCTTAATGTTTCATGATTACAATAGAAATGAAGATCTACTGATTTTTGGTTAATGAAGTGAACACTTAATTCAGTAGCTGATGAATATGATAGATGATTTGTGATTGATGTGAGGATGTTATGATAGATGATGTCATTATTGATCAATGGCATGATAGAGAACTATGAGATGACAGTATAATATTTTGTACAAAGTAGTTCTTCTAGGCGTGATTGAATTATGTATAACTAATAATATCAGCAGTGCTGATTTGGGTGTGCATCTTTGAAAGTTATTGATGATGATGGCGCACGGTAGAAATGTCTGGGTGAGAAAGATGGCAATGATATGAGATGCGAGAAGGCACCTAAGTATGTCCACACAAATTTCGTGTATTACCTAATTATAAAAGGTAGATGACAGTTTCGAGGTAAGATGATATACGAATATGACAGTTAGTGAGTAGAAATATATCATTAAACTATTATTGAATTTTATTAATTTGTTCATACCTACCGTCCATTTTGAAGTTTTCAATTTAGGATTTGTTTTTTGTTCGTTTGTTTATTTATTTTTTCTTAAATTCTATCCCACGTTTTCTTTGAGCCTTATCTGAGCTTTTAAGCTACATTATGAACATGTCAGGCCTATGTTTAATTTTAAAAATCACCTTTCATCAGGTTTAACAGCATAAAAATTCAATTTCCATCAGGAGTTAATTGGATAAATATGTTAGGCCTATATTTCATATGAAGAATCACCTTTAATCAAAATAAACAGCATAAGAGTAAATTTTCCTTTAGGCCTGAATTTTATGAGTATATTAGGCCTACATGTAATTTGAAAAATCACCTTTAAAATCACAATACTTCGCCTAAACAGCATAAAAGTGTCATTTTCCATTAAATTTACACTTAATGAATTTGTTAGGCCTACATTCTTTTAATTCCTTCACTATTATTAGTACTTGTCCATTCCAGAAATATCAGTACTATTTTGTGAGGGGTGGCATAGCCCTAGTTAAGATTTTAAGGTATAACGATACCTCCCTGAAATTAAGAGTTTCAATAAACATTCATGTAATAAGATAAAATTACGTTAAAAACGCATTTTTAAAGATAAGCTTTTATTTTTTTTGGCTTTAGCTTCATGTGAAATAAATATTATTTTATTGCGAAAGGTTGGTTGCAGTATTGGTATATTTTAAAATCGCAGTAGTGAGTAGAATAAAAGCTGATAATAACAAGAAAGTTTGTTACTTTACAGAAATGAAATAGTTATTATGAACCCTCTAACAACTCGAAATACATGCATTACCTTGTCATTATATGAGGTGGAATTTGTCATTTTTTGTCATAATGTTCTTTGTTGTTAGATCAATAATGACTCAGAGAATCTGGCTACTGGTAAGGATAGCATTCCCATAGGCGTATTTTCATTTAATTTCTTGAGTATACAAGATAAAAATATTTTTGACCTGCTCCTAATGTTTTGGTTTGATCAAATCTCTGGAAAGGTCAAAAATATTTTTGTCACTCAATCTACTCGCAATTTAACTCAAATAATATTATTTAATAACAACTTAACATAACAAACAAAACAGCAAATCAATAATGAAGTAACAAAAGAAAATTACTGCCAACGTTGATAAGAAACTTTTCGTAAGAATTAAAGCCAACTTTACTATCATGCTGTGAAATGAAAATCTCAACATTACAGAAATTGATATGGGAGAAATCAATTTTTAAAAGTAAGAGTTTTAGGTTATTCTTAAATTTTAACCTTCCAAAAATGTAATTTGTTATAAATTTGTAATTGTTTTCGTCATTTTTTCTCAAGTTATGATTGAATTAGAACTAAAATAGTAAAGATGGCAACTGTGATGAGGAGCCAATTTTCATTCTACTTCATGGCTTGATAAGTAGATTTGTTTTTTGAGCAGGCTTGCCAACTAGCGGGTATTTAGACACTGCTGCCAGTACAAAGAAAATTAAGTATCAGTGCCAGTATTTCATCAGTGTTATCAGTATTACCAGTATAGAGAATCGAATAAGAGAGGAAGGAAGTAAGATAAAACAGTACGCGAAAGAAGTGAGCAAAAATTCAGAAGCAGCAAATTTTGGAAAATGGACTGTGGCAATAAAAAAGGTTCATTTCAAGTATTTTCATCTGCCAAAGTTGGCTCCTATTTTGGATGAACTAATCAGTAATCGTTCAACAATATTCGGTTTATTTTATTTGTCATGTGGGGTCAACAATAAGGTATTCTATTTCAATTCAGCAAGATGAATTCACCAGTTGAAGAGAAAAAATAATTTAAATGTAGCAAAATAGCATTCCTGGGTGTTATCTGGTGTCTTTTTTTTTTTTTTTTTTTTGGAAAATAAAATAAACTTACTGTTGGATGTTCAGGTACGCAACATTTGTCTAATTACTTCAATTCTTTATGGATTACGTTGCATAGGAACAGCTACAGAGAATGAGAAAGGAAGATTGTAGACTTTTGCTTTTTGAAATTTTCTCAGAGGCGCAAGACATATTCACGGGGATGCATTGCATCCCTTGCATTCCCCCAAAATCCGCCAATGAGGATTCCTGGTTTATCGAATGAAACCAATAAAGTCAAGGCGCCGCATGTTATTGAGCAATACTATAACGAAAAGGAAATTTTCTAGATCAAAATTTAAAATATTTCACGAAGTTTTCAAAAACAAATCATTAACATTCAATAGAAATTTAATCGTTCAATAAGTGTGATGATCATAGACCAATAATAATTTGAAGCAAAGTATCATGCGTGGAAGACCCTTCATTCGCCGAATATTTCGGAATTGAGGGATTATTGTTACGAAACGCTGTAGTCTTTAAAATTTTTGGAAACGAATAGCTCCACGTGACATTTTGATACTCGTAATTCTGAAAAAATTTTCAGGCATTTTATGAGAGAATTGATACATTGAGGACTTCAGTTTGAATAATCAGACAATTTTTCAAGTAGACTTTCTTTAGAAAATCTACGTATTACACTTGGTGCGGTATTAGCCTCTAGGGTTGGGGGTGTGTACGTTTTTCGTTATATGATCTCAGGAAAATTTTGGCACCAATAACTCAAATTCATATATATATATAAATAAATATAAGTCCGATTCTTGTTCCCACGGTACTGGTCGCAATTTTAATCGGATAATTACGAAATTAGATACGTACATTTATACTAAGCCAAGGACCAGACCTATTGATTTTGGTGCGGATCGGCCAGACGGTTCTTCCGGTACTACCATTTTTGTTTTTATTTTGGCTATAAAATGCTCAATTTTACCCCAAAAGCAACGAAATTCGGAGGAAATATTTATTTTTATTTTTTGTAGTACGTTTCCGATTTTGGCGCGGATCGGCCAGGCGGTACTTCCGGTTTCGCTATTTTTGATTTTATATTTGTCATAAAATGCGAAATTTTGGAACTAAATGCACGAAATTTGAAATAATATATTCATTAAAATTTATTGTAGAATGCTACCAATTTTGGCGCGGATCGAGCCGATGGTACTTTCGATAAAGCTTTTTTTCCTTTTTTTCCCATTTGCATGAACTTTTCTTTTTACAAAAATTAACCACATGCTTAAGTTTTCTTTTTTTTGATTTCATAACTTTATTATATTTCATTGGTTCTATTTTAAATTATATGATTGTGTACAATACTTTATCATCTTAATTAAGTTTTTATTTTTTCAAGAAAAAATGTTTTTATATTTCACATTGTCTAATATTTTGTCAGCAGCTAACACATTTCATACTATCATCACATACCATTAACGCATATAAACTTATATACAATTAATGTGACCATCAAAATTCATAATTTTTCTCTCGAAACCTACTTTTTCTAGCGAGGCTTACTGCGTTAGTTTTTTTTTTTTCCAAATAATAATTTTAATTCTGATTTAGGGCATGAATACATTTGTTTGTCTCATCACTCGTAACTACATACCACAAAGACGAAACGAAAATTCAAACTAAATAATAGAAACAAAAAATAGTGAAAAGATTTTAAGATTCTTTTCTCTAAACTCCCGAAGGATATTAGACAATAATAATCAGAAAATTACTGGCTGGTTGGAGTAGACAGATGTAGGTAGCACTCACACAGAGTTTGAAATACTGTATTATTTCTCACAAACATTTAGAGAATTGGCTTGCTTAGTTAAAAAATTCAAAAACTGATGTACCAACTCCTCCTTTGAGGATATTTTAGCAACGCTTTACTCGCTTTGGTTCGAAAGAATAGATTTCGGCACTGATTAAAGGATTTATCCTCAAAACGTTGACTTTATCATTTATTTTTCCATGCAAACGCCTACGCTGAACTGAAAAATCGTTTCCCTCCCTCAATAATCATACTGGAATTGGAAACCATCGATTCTAATCCTTAAGTATTACATAAAATAGGTACATTTTGTACGCAGCATCCATTACAAAACTATGCATTAATTATAATTTTTTGGGTAAAGGGGTAGAGGGGGATAAATCTGACGCGACGAATTCTCTGTAACGGAGCCAAAAAATATATTAAGAATTACAAAGGTTGTTTGTTTGAAATTAAACATTAATCACGTCCTTGGTAATATCCGTTATTCATAGAATTCGTATTTTAAAATCGATTTCCAAAAACTGCCTTTATCGGTGTAAGGGAGGGAGGGGTGTGATAGCTCAGAAATAAGGCCTACAATGTGGCAAGGTTCAAAAAGTAGACGAGTGATTCAGTAATTGATATACGACAGGTATTTACAATAATTAGACGATCTATCGACTTCGTATTTTGCATTTAATAATTACATTCATCTGAACTAGAATAATTTCAGAAGGAATATTAACGAATGAGGCGAGCTGAGGGATATTGAACAGCAGAATGCAGAATATTTTGAAGTGAGAGGAATAAATATTCATTTAATGTGTTGAAGAAAATAAATGTAAAACAGGAGACACGGTAACACGATCCCACCAGAACTAATCAGAATTACTAAGAAACAAATTTTAACATCAATTTTTGCAAATGTTTTATTGGCTTTTTAAAAATACCGTCTCCATAATATATCTTTTTAATTAATTCTTCCTTTTTTTCAATAGGGATTCAGCTACGAGGCCATTTTACCCATCGCAACAGCGTCCGGAACATTGCAAGATAATTATAGTTAGTGTCGAAGAGGGAGATAAGATGGTCGAAATTCAATAGCCAATTTTCAATCACATTCTGGAGCACCAATAGAACAGAACAAAACCACCAGCAGTGACACTGTCATTTTGGATTGGTTGAAAGATGGCGGCGGTGGCGGTTGGTCGCGAACTTTTGATTGCTAAGCCGAGTATCTAGCCACTACGCCCCGCAGACCACTCTTTTTACAATGACCCTTGCATTAATATTGATTCAAAGAGGATGAAACTTGACATACTGTTGAAATTAAAACATTAATAATGATGATGATGATGATTAATAATAATAATAATAATAATAATAATAATAATAATAATAATAATAATAATAATAATAATAATAATAATTAATAATAATAATAATAATAATAATTATAAAAACAACAAAAAAAACAACAACAACAACAAAAACAAAAACGTTATTTTTATTATCAAAATGTGTGAAGGCAACATTGAAACGTTTATCTAGTCTTCTACATTTATTCGCGGCAACGTCAACAATATAATTAATTACCTACTCGTTTAAGCAAATCAAATCTCTCTTCGCAACTCTCTTTAAAAGCGAATACAAGACTGATAGATAAGAAAATGGTGCCAAAAATCGTTGAAAACGTAGAATGCGGTTGACATTTTCACATAGGTACCGGTACCGGTATTCATGATGTAATTGCTTCGGTAGTCACCAGTCACAATAATAAAATAAAATAGATGAAGAATGAAAAATAACTAGAAAAAATTTTGACATCTCCAATATGCTTCTCGAGCGTTTTGTTTCCATTTTAACTGCATGTATAACACAAAAAAACTCTAGCGCAGCTAGCCTCCCAAGAAAAAGTAGGGTCGAGAAAAAGAATTATGAATTTTAATGGTCACATTAATTGTCTGTAAGTTTATATGCGTTAATGGATTGTATGAAATGTGTTAGTTGCTGTCAAAATATTAGACATTGTGAGATATAAAAGCATTTTTTCTTGAAAAAATAAAAAATAAATTAATATGATAAAATATGCTAGATCACCGTGTAATTTAAAATAAAATCCATGAAATATAATAAAGTTATGAAATAAAAAAAAATAATACTTGAGCATGAGGTTAATTTTTGTAAAAAGAAAAGTTCATGAAAATTAGAAAAAAAAAGGGATAAAAAGCTTTATCGGAAGTACCGTCCGCTCAATCCGCATCAGAATTGGTAGCATGCTACAGTAAATTTTAATGAATATTTATTTCAAATTTCGCACACATGGTTCCAAAATTGTCTTATGACAAATATAAAAACGAAAATAGCGGTACCGGAAGTACCGCCCGGCCCAAGCCAAAATTAAAAACTTACTACAAAATATTAAAATAAATATTTACTCCGAATTTCGTGGCTATTGATACAAAACTGAGCATTTTATAGCCAAAATAAAAACAAAAATGGTTGTACCAGAAATACTGTCCAGCCAATCTGCACTAAAATCAATAGGTCTGATCCCTGTCTCAGCAAAAATGTTCGTACTAAATTTCGTGATTATCGGACAAAAATTGCTACCTGTACCTTGGGAACAAGAAATTGACTATGTATAAATGAATTTGAGTTACTGGTGCCAAAACTTTCCTGATATCATGAAACGTGAGGGCTAATACAAGGTCCATTTCTCCGGCCCCCCATTTCAAATTTTGACCTGAAAATTTTTGGCCTAATTGTGCTCAGTTTGTGCAAATATGTGCCATCAATTTTAGAATTTGTGCTCACCTCCTTCCTTAGATATAAAAAAAAGAGTCTGGGTGGGGCTGGAGAAATGCGAGCCCCCCCATTTCGAATTTTGACTCTAAACTTTGTATGCTAATTGTGCTTTATTTGTGCTAATTTGTGCCGTTAATTTTAGAATTTGTGCTCATTTATTTTCAAATATAGGGGCCTCAGAAATTTATGTGTCAGCCCTCCCCATTTGGAATTTTGAATTGAAACTTTGCATGCTAATTGTGCTTAATTTGTGCTAATTTGTGCTGCAAATTAAAAATTTTATACTCATTCCCTTTCAAAAATATTTGTGGTTTTATGTCTCCCCTCAGCCCCCCATTTTGAATTTTGACCCAAAATTTTTCATACTAACTGGATTCAAATAGTGCTAAATTTTGCTACCAATTTTGGAATTTGTTATCACCCCCTTCTTAATATATAAAAAAAAGTTTGTGGGTGGGGCTGGGGAAATGCTATCCCCACCCATTTTGAATTTTGACTCAAAACTTGGCATACTAATTGTGTTCAATTTGTGCCAATTTGTGCCAACCATTTTAAAATTTGTGCTCACTTTCCAACTCAGATAGGGAGGATAAAAGATTTCCCCTCAGCCCCTTTTTTTTTGAATTTTTATACAGAACTTTGCCCACTACTCTTTTTTGATTTGTTCTTAATTGTGCCAACAAGCTTATAATTCCTGTACATTCAAATCTTTAGTTATTTGCAAATCAAATTTGGGTGAGGCTGGGAAAATACAGCCCCACCCACTTCAAATTTTGACTTGAAATTTTGCGAACTGATTGTGCTCAATTTGTGCTGATTTGTGCCAACCATTTTATAATTTGTGCTCAATTATTAACTGAAATAAGGGATGAGGAAGGTTTTGTCTTAGCCTCTCCTTTTGGAATTTTGAGCTGAAACTTTTCCCATTATTTTATCTTCAATTGTGCTTATTGGTGCCAGCTTTCTTTTTTGAAATTTTAAAGTTGCAATTTTAAGCAACTAATAACAATCACCCATTTCTGCTGTAGCCTAAATAATAGTCATTTATAACAAAATTTTCAGTAGGGTCAAGAAAATTCAAGCCTTCCATTTTAAATAGGAGTTAAATTTTATTACAATTTTTATGACAGTTTGTACCAAATTTTTACCTTGGTACTTTTGAGGGAACTATACTTAACCCATACTTTGCAGTATGTCAGATTTTCTTAATTTGGTATTTTCTGGTTGTTACTAAAAAACTTTGTAAGTATATGTAAATTTTTCCATTGATCACTCTCTATTGACAGTTTTTTCCATTTAAGTTGCCAAATCAAAAATATTATCATAAAAACCTTCTATGTGAATTAAATAGAAAGAAAAAAAAAATTTTTATGGTCATATGTGTATAAATTATTAAGTAGGTATTCACGCTATTTTAATTTTATATACTTAATAATTTAGAAAATACATTTGGTGATGTATCACACGATAAAATGTAAAAACTCAATATTAAGCCCCTTTAGGGGCCCATTTGGGGATGAAGAATGGGTCAAATGGAGAAAAGAACACAAAATTTGGACTTGGTGCCTCAAAAACCATATTTTGTGATGTATCACACTATAAAATGTGAAAACTCAAAATTAACCCCTTTTTGGGGCCCATTTGGCGATAAAGAATGGGTCAAATTGAGAAATCAACACAAAATTCTGACTTGGCGCCTCAAAAAACATAATTGGTGATGTTGTATCGGCCAAAAGAGGTGGTAATGTACCTAATTAGAACCACTTTCGATGTTACACCATACACTAAATATCACGTACTTGAAAATCAGTAATACTTCTAAAATAATTCAAGTATTCAAGTTTACTATCCACAAACTATAGTGGACCTTAACATGTTACAGAGACTCAATAATATTTTAAAACACACGAGTGAGTTTATACCTTTAATAAAATAATAAGTTTGTAAAACATAATACATAAATCATTACGTTAATACTTATACGTACAATATCACAATCCGTTTGACAAGACTATCTTTTCACTAGAAACTTCTGCTAGAAAAGTTCCAGATACTAAGAAGTAACTGTCGAGGAACTGTGTCTTCTTCCACTGAATCGAGGGATTATATACTCATTCAGGGTACGAGAACGTACGTGTCAGATAGGCTAAGTGAGGTAGGGTGTTGTTATTATAGGGTTGTGCTGACTCGTAGAATACTGGAGGGACAGGCACAAATACGTCTTGAATATACAGATGGTATATCTATATTCATAAAATCAAACACGGGTAATTTAGTGGATGTTTATAAAGAGTTATAGGATAATTATTGTTGATAAATATCTACGTTTTTTGGTATTCGGAACTGTGTGAACGAATATGTTCGTCATTTCTTAAAATAGACAAAAATATACGTTACAGATGTATTACAAAATAAAATGTTGAAACTCAAAATTAACCCCCTTTTGAGGCACATTTTGGGATGAAAAATTGTTCAAATTGAGAAATGAACACCAAATTTGGACTTGGTGCTTCAAAAAACTTATTTTCTATTGTATCACACAGTAAAATGTCAAAACTCAATAATTTTGCTAGAGGAATATTTAGACATGCATCTCTAAGGAAGGTTAATATAGTACTGACAGAATGGTGTTATCTGAAATATTTATATAACTACAATAACTACAAGAAATACCATTTCCTAGACACTTTTGGGTGATCCAATCACGATGCGTTATTCCGTAATCTGACTTTTTTGATGAAAAAAATTCCCAAATTTTGAAAAATATTTTTGGGTTATCTATGGGGAATTTATAAGATTTCTTTGGCCAGTGTTATCTATATATATAAAAGAGAATGTATGTCTGTTTGTCTTTTATACATTACTACACCATTCATCCGATGGCCATGAAACTTTAGGAAGTTGTTGAGTATACTCCAGCGAAGGTTTCTGGCATAATATGAAAAGAAAATATCAAACAGTTGTCCAAAAAATTCCCAAAATATGTATTTTATTCAATATTGATATATCGAAAAAAAATATTGCATCGATCTGGTGAAGAACATCAATACATCGCAAAACATATCGATGTTTGTTGTATACCTATGCGATAACAGTGACAAGGAGTTTGTTTCTAATTCTGTTGCATTATGCATAGGATATAGTAATATTTTCCAGAAGGGGGTTAATTTTGAGTTTCCACTTTTTATTGTGTGATACATCACCAAATATGGTTTTTGAGGTGCCGAGTCCAAATTTGGTGTTCTTTTCTCAATTTGACCCATTCTTCATCCCCAAATGGGCCCCTAAAGTGGCTTAATATTGAGTTTTTACATTTTATCGTGTGATACATCACCAAATGTATTTTCTAAATTATTAAGTGTATAAAAACAAAATTAGCATGAATACCTAATTAATAATTTATACACATATGACCATAAAAAAATTTTTTTTCTTTCTATTTAATTCACATAGAAGGTTTTTATGATAATATTTTTGATTTGGCAACTTAAATGGAAAAAACTGTCAATAGAAAGTGATCAATGGAAAAATTTACATGTACTTACAAAGTTTTTTAGTAACAACCAGAAAATACCAAATTAAGAAAATCTGACATACTGCAAAGTATGGGTTAAGTATAGTTCCCTCAAAAGTACCAAGGTAAAAATTTGGTACAAACTGTCATAAAAATTGTAATAAAATTTAAGTCCTATTTAAAATGGAAGGCTTGAATTTTCTTGACCCTACTGAAAATTTTGTTATAAATGACTATTATTTAGGCTACAGCAGAAATGGGTGATTGTTATTAGTTGCTTGAAATTGCAACTTTAAAATTTCAAAAAAGAAAGCTGGCACCAATTAGCACAATTTAAGATAAAATAATGGGAAAAGTTTCAGCTCAAAATTCCAAAAGGGGAGGCTAAGACAAAACCTTCCTCATCCCTTATATCAGTTAATAATTGAGCACAAATTATAAAATGGTTGGCACAAATCAGCACAAATTGAGCACAATCAGTTCGCAAAATTTCAAGTCAAAATTTGAAGTGGGTGGGGCTGTATTTCCCCAGCCCCACCCAAATTTAATTTGCAAATAACTAAAGATTTGAATGTACAGGAATTTTAAGCTTTTGGCACAATTAAGCACAAATCAAAAAAGAGTTGTGGGCAAAGTTTTGTATAAAAATTCAAAAAAAGGGGAGCTGAGGGGAAATCTTTTATCCTCCCTATCTGAGTTGGGAAGTGAGCACAAATTTTAAAATGGTTGGCATAAATTGGCACAAATTGAGCACAATTAATATGCCAAGTTTTGAGTAAAAATTCAAAATGGGGGGCTGAGGGGAGACATAAAACCACGAATATTTTTGAAAGGGAATGAGTATAAAATTTTTAATTTGCAGCACAAATAAGCACAAAATAGCACAAATTAGCACAAATTAGGCACAATTAGCATGCAAAGTTCCAACTCAAAATTCCAAATGGGGAGGGCTATACTGTCGAAAACCTTCTAGTGTGAATATCTCTCACGACAAGGTATTCCACAGTGGTGACACCGACGTGATTTTTTTGGCTACGTCGTGGGTGTCTAGGCGCGTTGCGCTAATTCAAAAACTAGGCGCAGTGTGCTGGCGAGTTACTCGCTTGTGATACAAATTTTTTCACAGACCTAGACACCTTTGGCTGTTGAAGCAGAAGTCTGACTTTGAAAGTGGGAAATTAAACCCCCCCTTCCAAATATATTTGCCAGAAGGGAACCAAGAGAAGTAGACCTGGAGGAACAAAGTTGCCCTCATCCGCCAACTCCTCCAGCTTTGACCAGAGACTCTGAAATATTTGAGACTCCGGAGAAGTAAAAACAAACCCAGAGGCCAGAAGCCTTGCGTTTGGGAGCTGTCATCAACCCAAACGAGACAACAGCTCGCACCCTCAGAAGTGGTCGTCTTTTGAGCCAAGACTCCGACCCTTTGACACCAGACTGATAACTGACGGGGTCTGGTGGAACCTTTTCCAGAAGCAACTCAAAAGAGGTACAGCAAATTACGATGCCCAACACAAACAAAAGTGAAAATACAACAAACCCCACATCGAATCAGCCAGGAACAGGTAGAAGTGGTCAACCACAGTTGACCCCTGAAGTGCTTGCACTGCTACTACAGCTGATGCAGATGCAGACACTGCAGAACCCTGCAATCTAAAGGCGGAGGATTGAGATTCCAGAATTTTTTCCAAATGAGGTAAAACTCTGGTTGACTCTCCTCGAAGGTTGTTTCAAAATGGAAAACTTGCAAAATGATCAGAAATATACGCACATTTGCAGCGGCATGTTCGCAGAAATAATACGCCGCATTCCGGATATCATGGAATGCCCTCTGGCGGAAGCAGACAAGTACAGTTGGTTCTGCAAGAAAATTCGCAATGTGTTTGGTAAGACCCAAAACCAGATAATAGATGATGTCATGGGTGGAATGAAGATGGGAGATGATAAACCCTCCATCTTCATGGCCAAATTAAGACAGAAGGCCGATAATATCGTATCGCCGTCGGTCATTGGGAACCAGTTCTGTAAACAACTGCCCCAACATGTTGTACAGTGTCTGGCAGCTGTGGGTACCACGGTAATTAACAATTCCGAGGACCTAGACTTTTTGGCAAAGAGTGCCGATAGTGCACTGGAACATTCGAAATCAGCATCCTCGATTTTTGCAGTATCGACAGAGACCAGAGAACTAGCTCAGCTCAGAGCCCAAATAGCTCAGCTGACTAGCGAAATAAAGAAGAAAAGTAACAATAGTAACTCAAGAAATGGTAGAAGTAATAACCGATCGAAAAGCAGGAGCAACAACAGAAACAATGACAGAAAATCCAGGTCCAGAGACCAAAAGATCAATTCTACCAGGGGTCAGAGTCCAACTCCCCCTAGAAGAACATCATCCTCCAAACCCTGGTCTCAGAATTGGGATGATAAATCCTGCTTTTTCCATAATAGATTTGGTGAGGAGGCCACCAAGTGGAATAACAGATGCCAATGGTGGGGAAAAACGTACAATAAGCTGTCAAACTAGAAAGAGGGGTCATCTATGTGCCTTAACATCCCTTGAAAAAGTATTCACGCCGCCTGTTCATCAAGGACAGGACTAACAGGAGATGTTACCTTATAGACTCAGGTGCTGACTTGAGCATTTTGCTAGTAAGTAAGAACCAAAAGGCATTTCCTCCGAAATACTACCTCCGAACTGTGAATGGTCAAAACCTTCCAGTTTACGGAATAGAATCCAGCAAAGTAAGCATCGGTTTGCGAAGAGACATGATGTGGTCCTTCACAATTGCGGATGTTCCAACTCCGATCCTGGGCGCAGATTTTCTCGCGCACTACGGACTGGTCATAGACCTCAAAAATGGAAAGATCATAGACAATAATACTGGTCTATGGGTGGAAGGCAAAACGCTAACGTACCAACTGGACACCAACATATCCAGCTGCACTAAAGTCGACGAACAATTCCTACGGATTCTATCAGACTATCCTGGAGTCACTCGACCATCGATTTGCAGGCATCCGACCTATAAACATGACACCGTTCATTACATAGAAAGTAAAGGACCGCCTTGCCATGCTAGAGCCCGCAGGTTATTGCCTGATAAACTCAAAGCAGCACGGGAATACTATGATTGCATAATAGGGGAAGGCATATGCCGCCCCTCGAAAAGCTCATGGAATTCCCCGATCCACATGACCAAAAAAGCAAGTGGAGAGTGGCGAATTGTTGGAGACTACAGGGTCTTAAATGCCAAAACAGTTTCTGATCGCTATCCAGTCCCAAACATAATGGACTTCAACGCAAATATGAAGGGTAAAACAATGTTCACATTAATCGACATCAACTGGGCATTCCACCAAATTCCAATGGCTGAACAGGACATTCTAAAGACAGCGGTCATAACCCCCTTTGGTCTATTCAAATACCTTCGAATGCCATTTGGACTCTGTAATTCTGCACAAACTTTCCAGAGATTCATCAATGGATTGTTTATGGATTTGCCGTTTGCTTATGCATATTTGGATGACATATGCATTTGCTCAGAAGGCGGTGAGCAACAGCACGAGAAGAATGTAAGAACCATCGTACAGCGTATACACGCTGCTGGACTTACCATCAATGTTGGAAAAAGTTTATACAAACAAACCAAAATTGACTTTCTCGGCTATCAAGTCTCGACCGAAGGCATTTCCCCTCTGAAGACCAAGGTAGAGCCCATATTGAAATTCCCGAAACCCTCAAACATTGCAGAACTCAGAGCTTCTTGGGGATGGTGAATTTCTACAGACGTTGCATTAAAAATGCTGCAGCCGAACAAAGTAAGCTGTTTGCATTGATCAAAACAAATAAAAAGAAAGACAAGACTCCACTTGATTGGACAGAAGAAGCTGAAAAAGCCTTTGAAAACATCAAAGAAATACTGGCAAATGCAGCTCTACTAGCTCACCTAGACAAAAGTCTGCCATTATGTGTCGCAACTGATGCAACCAACTTTGCTATTGGTGCAACACTGTACCAAAAGGACAATGACAAGAAGTTACCACACGCTTTCTTCTCCAGAAAGCTATCAAAAACCGAGAAGAACTACAGCACATACGACAGGGAGTTACTGGGAATATTTGCTGCGTTGAAGCATTTCAGGCACCAATTAGAGGGTAGATGTTTGACTGTGTATACAGATCATAAACCCCTAACACATGCCTTCACGCAAAAGACAGAACCAGCTTCCCCGAGAAGAGCTCGACAATTGGACTATATCGGACAGTTGACTACGGACATCCAGTATATAAGTGGAGAACTCAACACTCCAGCTGATGCTCTTAGTAGGATCGAAGCCATCTCGGCACTGTCTCAATTACCTTACGCTGAAATAGCTAAAGAACAGTTAAGGGATGCAGAATTGCAAGAACTGTTGTCGAACGATAACACAGCTCTCAAATTGTGACAAAGGAAAATCCCTGGTACTAATGTTTTACTAACATGCAACATTAGTACAGGCAAGAATAGGCCATCCCTGCCGACAAAGTATCGCAAATTGGCTTTTAGTAGTGTGCACAATCTATCGCACCCTGGACCAAAATACACTGCTGCATTAGTAGCATCAAGATTTGTTTGGCCTCGAATGAAGTCCGACTGCAACAAATGGGCTCGCAGTTGCCTGAATTGCCAAGAGTCCAAAGTAGGAAGACACACTTGTTCGCCACTTAAATCTTTCAAACAAACGGAGCGGTTTAAAACAATAGACATAGACTTGGTGGGTCCATTACCCCCATCTGTTGACGATGATCGATAGAGCAACTCGATGGCCAGAGGCAGTTCCTCTCTACGAGATGACAGGTCCCACGGTAGCTGCCAGGTTATACGACACCTGGATTGCCCACTATGGCGTACCTGAAGTCATCATTACGGACCAGGGTCACCAATTCGAAAGCTCGCTCTTCCAAGAGCTGTCTAAGAAGCTTGGTGTACAACACAATCACACCACAGCTTACCATCCTCAAGCAAACGGTAAAGTTGAGCAATGGCACAGAGCTTTGAAAGCCTCCATCATGGCTTGCGACACCAAGAAATGGGTTGACATACTACCAACCATCCTCTTGGGCCTTCGATCTGCTCTTCAAACGGACACAGGTCACTCTGCGGCGCAGTTGGCGCTAGGCAAAGAGCTACGCCTACCAGGGGACTTTTTCACCCACTCGAAAGAAATTAGCCCCGAAATGCTCGTCCAAAACATACAGACTGATGCTAACAGCTTTTTGAAACAGGCAGCTCGTCATGTCCAACAAAAGATTTATGTCTCCAAACACTTGGCCACAACTTCTCATGTGTATGTCAGAGACGAAAAAATAAGATCTTCGTTGGAGAAACCATACGCCGGTCCTTATAAGGTTGTATCACGAGATGACAAGAATTTCGTGATACTAATCGCAGGTGAAGAAAAAACAATTTCAATCGATAGATTGAAACCTGCGTACCTTATAAACAATGACAGAAAAATGCTCCAAAGAGCAACAAGGAAGATGACAGAAAGGAAAATAGAAGAAGAAAAACAGACTGCACAGTCCAATATCACACAACCACAAAAAGTTGAGGACAAACCAGTCAAAAAAGGTGATAAATCACAAAAATCATCAGTAGAAAAAACAAAAACAAAGAAAACGGTGAAGTTTAGTGATGAGATCGTTAAAATACACTACGATCCATCGGCCCTCTTATGCCCACGAAAAAGAGGCAGGCCCCTAGGCAGCAAAAAACGAAAAAACCAGAATCCAACTCGAAAATCCGAGAGATTGGCAAGGAGAAACTAAAAATATTCACAAAAATTAATATCCGCCATGAAATCTGCACACCCGCATAAAAATACGCACGAGAATCTGGGAATATTTGTAACAAAAGAAATTTTGTAGATAAGCAGAGAATAAATACGTGCAAATAAAACACAACACGAATAAACAAACCCATGTGCGATACGGAAGAAAACATCGCAATGTGTTTCTATTGACAAATACTCCGATAACAAAATAGTCAATAGATCGTGATGTCACAAACGAAGAGTGCATTCCTTTGTGAGATACAAAATTTCAAAAACACGAAAATTCAAACACGCTTAACTCTGCTTGTACTTAACAGATTTTGACCGGAAAACTTTTCATCAAAAGAATATTTGATGCACTATCCCCTCCGAACATGTCTGAAATGAGATAACAACTTGGAATAAAGCTGTGATCGAAAAATATTCTCGCAACGTTTTTCACTCGCCTTTCTGCTGTTGACTATTTAACACGCCGAAAATTCTACCATTTTTTCTTTTTTCCAACATTTTTCTGTTCTTTCCTTCCTTGCATAATGTTGTCCCCAACTAACACACCATTTTCAACCACAGATTTCCAATTTGTAGTTCCACCTGTATCTCAGCCAGTAAAGACTAAGGAACAGATGGAACGAGAAAAAGAAATCTAAAGGATTGAAAATGAATTGCTAATGGACACAACATCGGCTGCGGACATCGTCAAGATGATGTCCGCACCCCTTCCTGCCCTTATCTCACCACCAAAATTGCCAGAGAAGACACCGAGAGTGGAGTGCCCACCCCCAGAGTTCTCAGCCCTGGCGACATTGGAGGTGAGGAGGCAACTTCCTGCGGAAGAGGTACCAAAAATATGCCCTCCTCCTGCCCTTGGTCTAACCTATAAACCATCAGGGAATTCGAACTCTCCGATGTTTAAACGGCCAAGACCATTAAACCCCTCTGGTCCTCTTCCTTCCCATTGTCCTCACCCATACACTCGTCCGGCAAAATAAAACCGACTGCCCAGACATAGGGGGAAACAAAGCTGGGAATCCTACCAGGCTAGATTCAACGCTCGTAAGATGTCTTACGAGTGTGTAGGCACCGCGGTAGGATCGGCTCTGGCCAAATGGGAGAAGGACCAACAACAGCAGTAGACTCGATAAGTCCCCCCGGGCATGCGACATCATTTTTGCGGTGTGAAAACTGGGGGGAGTAGCTGATAACAATCTTGGTGATGTAACGGCTGGTACCAAACGCGCTGCGTTGTTTCTTATCACCTCGACAGAGGCAAGAAACGATGTAACGCATAATATAATTATGTACATGTACGTATGCATGTGTGTTTGTGTGCATGTGCCAAATTCTGTATATAAACTCTCAGAACCGGCTCAAAAATCGCCAGTGTTCGCCGAGGATTTGGCTATCCCATACTTAACCGTATGAAGTGGCAGAACACGCAAATACTGTCAAAAACCTTCTGGTGTGAATATCTTTCACGACAAGGTATTCCACACATACTTTATCATCTTAATTTATTTTTCATTTTTTCAAGAAAAAATGCTTTTATATTTCATATTGTCTAATATTTTGTTAGCAACTAACACATTTCATACAATCATAACATACCATTAACGCATATAAACTTACAGACAATTAATGTGACCATTAAAATTCATAATTCTTTCTCTCGAGATCCTACTTTTTCTAGCGAGGCTTGTTGCGCTAGAACTTTTTTTTTATTTTGGGTTAGGATTAATTTTTACAGCTTTTTCAGCACAAAGATTTTTTTAGGAAAAGTGTAATGCATGTGCCTATCATGGAAAAAGAAACGAATAGTTACCTACTCGAAGAGGTTAGGGGTCAATATTGAGAATGCTCCACGCGATACATAACTGCCAGATAAAAAGAGGAATGAACAATGATTTTCAAGCAGAAATGAAAAAGAGAAATGTTCAAGGTACGGTATCAATGCTGTGCTATCAATTTTTCCAATATAAAAATACGAAAAGGATTCGCAAACAGCTTGCGGATGGAAGTCAGTGATTTTACTTCATAATTTAGGACTGAATAAGAAACTATTTTGAAAATATTCAGAAAGAAGTTGGTAATTTAAAAATGCTAACATATGTTTCGTTAATGGTAACAAACTTAGAAGAATTTTGTTACGAAAATAGTAAAATTTTTCCATGCGAGGGCGGCAATAAATTGTTTTTTTGAACTCGTGTTTATTATTTAACATCGACGAAACACCTAAGATGAAAATTCAATGAACCAGTTATCCTGAGAGATTTCAAAAAATCAAGATTCACTGTCAAAAATAGATGAATTTTAGGCATATTTGATGTATTCAGGATATCTAACGAATAAAGATGGCCCACCCTTCAGCCCGCTCCACAGATTCAAATACATTTGACAAATAAACGAATATTTCCCTAATCGCCGAACGTGTGGTAGACTTGCTCGTATATGCTCGTATATTTGGCAATGCTCGCAAAATATATGCTGGATGTTCCCGATTAATGTCGGTAAATTTTCACAAGTCGAAGGGAACAAATATTTATGTTTTCCATGCCTATGAATTTGACATTATATGTGTATCAGTGTGCTCGTCATTTGGCAACTACAATGGCGAGCATACTCGATTATTTGCGTTCGGCGACATTCGGTAAATAGACTAATGTATGAAGTCGGCATTACGTAAGGTTTTTTCTGAAGTAAAACTTTCTCAATACAACGGGGAGTCCGAAAAATTGTAACGTACCTACAGCGTGCAAAAACTTCATAGAAACCTAGAGCACCCAGCAGAACCCCAAAGGTTAAAAATAGAAACAATGAGTATGCCTTATCGCTGCTTACGTTTGAATATTCTGCATAAATCTCTTAGTGAAAGTTTTCATCAACAAAACAGAAGTTAAAAATTGCAGTAATGAACAAAATTTTTTCTCAAACATAAAATTCGTAAAATTCGATCCACTGAGAAACTCACTTTCTTCTCTTATTAAACTCCAACAATAAACTACACAAATAAAGCTATTTATGATTTAGAGTAAGATAATGCATGGTTTACTTCTTTCTTCTAAGGGGGGTATTTGAGGAGAAATTCGAAATTCTCGAAAACGAACATGAAAAAAGAAAACAAAAAGGATTCAAGGGTCAGCATATTTCATAGAAATAAAGAACAATCCCACCCCCGAAAAAATTTTCTGCATGCACGACTGATGACTCAGCCTGCGAAGATTCTCTTCTCATACCTAATTCTTAGTGGCATACTAACACGCAAATAAACATACTTAGTTGCGGACTAAACAATATTTCAACGAACCACATAAAGCATTGCGATTTTATTTAGAATCAGATTATAGTAAAGAATTATTATACATGTATAGCGAGTCCGTTTTTATCCAATTTGGCTAATATATTCGAGTGGTTCCCCAACAAGATCAATGTCTAAAGTACATATTTAAGATAACAGCAATGAGTAACGTAAATATAAGGTGTTAAATTCATAATGGATTTTACGTTTTACAACGAGGAAGAGATCAGAAATGACACTTAGTTTTGAAATAATAATTCAAGATCATTACCAGACAATATTAAATTCACAGAAAAAAAAATTGTTTTCCCTACTTCTTGAGACCGTTTCCAATCAAGCGAGAGAAAATACTTCCTTCCGATACTCCACAGTTATAGTCAAGTCACGCCAGACCCAGGCAACAAGTAGGGACTTGAGGTATAGCAGTACCGGACCACAGGCTTTGAGGAGGCCCATACGAACTGTGTTAATAGCCGAAGTACACAAAAAACATACAAAAAGATTAGTACCAGGGACCCATCGACCGATCAAAGACGGCCCCGACATTTCTGTCGTTGATCTAGGTAACAGCTGAGACCGAATGAATTATTTCCTCAAATTCTCTATTGTGAATATGTATATATTAGTTTAAAAACCACGTAAACCAGCCCAACTATTTAAATATACAATGATTATTTTCACAAGGTAACTTTTAATTAATCGTCACTTGATTGCTGAAGCATATTATCTAAGAACCTCTAAGAACTTAATAAACCCGGAAATTATGTGATCCATAACAGGGCCTCAGAGAAAAATTGCCTGCCCAAAAGAAATAAACTTAAGGGCCCCTCTTAGCTCCAGCTGCAGGATTTGTCTTTGGAGAGGGGTTATAAATTCAGAAAACAATTTCGTCACTCTTCTAATGAAATAAATTTTTTAGATACATTTTGGGTTCTAAAACATCTAATTTGGTGGTTTTCTTTCAAACCTTCAGAAAATTTACTCCCAAAAACCTCATCCTGGATCGGTCCTGACGCCCCTTTTAACACTTATACTTAAAAATTACAATTTATTTCTAAATTAAGACCATTCCACGCCTCCTAAAGATGTCCGGGCCCGATACCTTTGGTATCCTTTCCACCTCCCTCTCAAAGGTCTTGATCCAGAATTAAATTTTTAAATGGAGCTGGAGGTACAGAATGATAACAGCCATTTTGAATGGAGAGGTGAATTCGGTAAGAGAAAATGAATCTCGAAGAGGAGTGCATATTATGTTTTTCATATCAACAACCTAATGCATAACAGTAATGTCAATTATGTTACGAAACGGAAAAGTTCTCTATTTTCGTTTTCGTCTTTAATTCTTGCGAACGGAAGGAAATCGCCCACACACCCTAAATCCTCTTATGGCTGATATTTTGAATGAAAATATTTTTAATGAGTCGTTAAACCGCAAAAAAAAGGGAACACATAAACTGTTTGAGAATATTTCATCACTTTTCTTTCATGTCGGACAACCTGGGAGAGGGGGTAGAGAAATAACATCCACGAATAAACTCAGAATACACATTTTTTCCATGTGATCTATGATGTGATCCACAACCTTATTTGTAGATAGCTTTATTGGTGATCAACTTCATCTTAACAGGTTCAGCCTACATATATCAGCAACTATACCGCAAATGTACTGAAAGTCATAGAGCTCCCAATAACGACGAACAAATACGGAAATAATGCCAAGAAAATTACTAGACGAGGACACATTTTTGTAACAACACGTGACTACAATTTGTTGAAAAAAAATGAAAACACAAAATGTAAGTGAAATAAATTTTACGACAAATTTACGACCTCAGACGTGTACTTCATAAACGTCTCACGATTAAATTGGGCGAAGAATTTAAAAAAAAAAAAAATATATAAAAAAATTATACATAAACTGCATGCATATATTTCCTCCAGATAGTCTAGCAAAAAGTAAGAAAAATAGAAGTCTCGTTACGACCCACAAGAGCTAATTACATTTCACTTGGTTTTCAAGAAAAAAAAAAAAAAATACTACAAGTTTTATCGCATTTAATCTTTCAGCCCACGACAATTAAAACACAAAATAAGAACCAGACGGACGCCTTCACTTAATGCGAAGGAAAAACGAGGCATTGGAGTAAAGAAATCGTAAAATTCTAAAAAAAAAATTAAAAATGAAAACTACAAAATTCTTATCAAATTGATGCGGGAAATTTATCAACGTGTTTATAAGATTCAAGTTCATTTTTCGTGAAACAACGAAAAAACAGACTCATCTTAAAAGAATTCTTTCATAAAACTGAAAAGAAAACGGAAGTTTTCAAAGAACAGACAATTAAAACTAAAATTGGCAACAAATTAGCACAGATGATAAATAAATAATAATGATATGAAATTTCGTAGCTATTGATTGAAAATTTAGTCATTTTAGGACCTAAAATCGGAATGAAATCAAACAGTTCGGAAGAACTGTCCGAATTATCCGCACCAATACTAGTAGCATGTTAGAATAGATCACAGTAAATACATGCTCCCAATTTCGTAACCACTGGTCAAAAGTCAAGGTATTAATTCTCCAAAATAAGGACCAAAAACAGACGTAACTGGAAGTGCAGTCCGGCCAATCCGCACCAAAATTAGTATCAGAATGTTAGTATACAATAACAGATCGCAGTAAATATCTGTTTCAAATTTCGTAAGTATGGATGAAAAACTAGGCTATAAAGGAAAAAGTAAAGATCCAATCTTTTCAAGAAAGCTGCATCTCAACATTGTTTTGCCAACACCAATGTTTTTAGCTTTACGTGGCTATGAAATGTGAACGTCTCTGTGACGTCACGTCGTTTTCTTTTTCGAATTTTTTGCTCCACTGCAATGAAAATATGTTGAAAACTGTCTTCAGGTCAGTCCATTTATTTTATTTAGTAATAAATTTCAACAATTAACTAAATGTCTAACTACAAATACGTAGCTATATTTGATACGGCAAACAAGTATCATACTAAAAACCTTTTGGCCATATCGAACAACGCTATGGGTTGCCAACACTTAATTCTTTGAATCACCGAAAAAAAACTACTCTTTGAGAGGTTTCGTTTTTGAATATTCATCAACCCAACTGAAAATTTATTTTTTAATGATAATGACAGATTTCAAATTTGCATCATACTTCATTTTAACAGGAAGCATATGAAATGTCTAAATAATAGCGACCACTTTCCTCGTTGACTTACATCTTTGACTGTAAAAACTAAATGTGAATCGTTAAAAGAACAGAAAATAATTTTTCATATTTCTTCGAAAGTGAATTGGAACCAAATTTTAATTGAAGAACTCTGGAACGAATAGGAACCGAAACAAAAACTTATAAATGAATATGAAAAACCAAACAAGAACTGAATCCTGAACTGCTTTTGTTTTTTTCAAATTAGTACTTATACAGCACTCTGCTTAAATTTCGAGAGTTACCGTTATGGCATTAGAGAAGTGGTTTGGTTTTGTTTTGTCATAAACAATAGAAACACTGTGGCTGGTGACAGGAAACAATGTATATAAAAGTGCTTGATAAGAACTTATTTTTCTGAACATTTTCTTTACTTGCACTGGGTTCTCTAGGAGAAAGGTATTCTAAAAATTAGACAAAAATTCTATTTTAAACATTGTTTCAAATCTTCATTTTCAGTTTACTATACCTCGCATCATACTAATGGACAGATCTTGGTCACAATATGCGAGATAGACTACTAGAGTATGCTTCTTGATTTGGTTCCCAGCAGACCAGAATGAACCAATTTTTCAGTATCACTTTTTAAAATTTTATGGTTCACTCGGGAATAGTTGGTAATCACAGTCTAAGTTAGACAAAATAAGCATTTGCACGATCGACCCTGGCTTTTATTTTATTTTATAAGACTGACTAGCTTTTACCTGCAGCTGTACCTCTGTGATGTCTATTAATGTTTATTTGCCTTTTTTTACTTAATTGACTTCCATTTTTAAGTGGCTCTTGATGTCCAACAATTGGTTCTATCCAAAATTGAACATAAAATTTGAATCCAGGACCATAAAAATCCTCATTCTACTCTATAATTCAAGAAAAAGTTATTTTGACCTTTTTTTGTTGTCTCAAAAAGTCTAATGATGTAGTTTAGTCCAGAAGTACCTGATACATTTTGATAATATATTAATTATCATTATAAAATCTCATGCTTTATGACGTCATTCTGGCAAAAAAATTTTGCTGTCCACCCGTTTTCCTAATATAACCAACCCAAACACGCCACAATTTTTAGTTGAGAATTTGAAGATGAACTCACAACCTTTGATCGCAAAATAGAGCACCTAACCATTAGGTCATGCAGACCCCATAGAATATTTATTATTCATTACCGACTTTTTCGGCGTTAATTCTTCTTCAGTAACATTACCTTTTTGCTAGAAAATCATGAATCGACTCCTGTTAGCCCACGATTACGGTTTCATTTGCGTCGATATTCCGATTTCCATCCACCAGGTAAAAACTATTTCATATGTTGCATTGCATTCATTCACGATTGTTTCCCCATCGACATAAGTACTATGTGTACGAACCAACTAAAAATACCTTTACCTGTTCTGTACTTTTCAGAATAGCAAAACTGAGAGGAAAAAAGAAGAAAAAAAGAAACATATTTTGAGCTGTAGTCGTGCATATCTTATATCATACACATCTTATACAGGTACCTTACCCAAGTTAGTAAAGGTAACCATGCGAACGTACGAGTAATGTCAATATTACCGGCAAGCACTTAATTTTCCAATAAAATATACAACTTTGTCGCGCATCAACCGCGGTTAATGTGTATTTTTCAAAAGTGTCAAATTTTGTAATGGTTGCCATTTAAAAACAAGTTGACCGATTCCGTTCAAATTTAACATCAAATTTAATATCAAACCAGTCCCTAATAGTCTCCAACTGCCATAAAATTTCAAGCCAAAATCTTTTAATTTACGGGAGTTATCGTGATAATATCATGGTGGGTTTGCAACACTTTCAAAACCCCTTCCTCCGAAACTAGTGGATGAATATCAAAAATTTTAATACGAATGTATAGCACATAAAAGCTTCTAACACTAATCCTTGTTTTATTCCCATATGTCAAACAGCGGAGGCTCGACAGACTCTCAAAACGTGCCAAAATGAGCAAAAAGTGGAAATTTCATATATATATTGGGCACAGAATTTGAATGATTTATATATTCGTGATCTACGACTCATAATCGGCGCTTTTCTACAGGTTCCGTCGTTGCACAAAATGCAACAGTTAGAAAATACACTAATACATACTCATCACTCTCGACCCACTCGTGTTAAGTGTTATCTAAAACAAAAAGATAATACATGTACTCTTATCAGCACTTCAAACCACATCCACTTATATAACCAGACGTCAGTAAAAAAAAAACGATGAAAAACTCAACAAAGAAGACATGAGAGGTTCAAATTTGCTAAGGTTTTCACAGATCGAAAAAATATGAAACTGATTTTTCAATGATCATCCATCCTTTGTCATTTTTCGATAAATTAGGAATATTTCATCAATAGATGTCTGGTTATCATTACTCAAAGTCAAATTCAAAAAAGAAAAACTCCCAGATGAACTCAGATATGAACACATCTGTGGAGATATGCCAGCTGAAATAATGAGGACTGTTCCAAATATAATAGAATGTCCAAATGATGTAGTTAATAAATATGAGTGGTTCTGTAATAAAATCCGAAACATTTATGGTAAAACCGTTGATGAAGCCATCAACCAAGTCATGGGTGGCATGAAACTTGGAGATGAAAAACCTTCAGTATTCATGGCCAAATTAATCAAGACTGGTGGCAAAATGGTTACACCAATGGTAATTGCAAATCAATTTTGTAAGCAATTACTTACCAGTGTCTCACAACTAATATACACACTTGGTGCAAATTGTGCAGAAAATGTAGAAAGACTGGAATATCTAGCCAAGATTGCTGATGATGCCCTACAGGCCAATGTCAACCGACCTTCTGTAGCTTCCTTATCATCAGAGGTTGAGACTAATGAGCTGAGAGCACAAATAGCCCAGCTAAACAAAAATTTTCGCTAATTAAAAAATGAAAATAGAAACTTAAGAAAAATGAATTTAAATCAGAAAAATAATAACTCGAAAAAACGGGATTATAGAAATAATAATAGGCAATCTAGGTCCAGAGACCGAAAGCCTAACAATAATTCAAAAAAAAGGGGTTGTAGCCCAAGTGGAACTCCCCCTTGCCCAAAATCTAAAACTCCCAACCAAAAACTATACAACAATAAGTGGTGCTACTACCACAATCTATTTGATGAAAAAGCCACTAAATGCACACCAGAATGTGCCTGGTGGGCTGTAAAAAGGCCTGAGTCATCAAACTAGAATGAGGGGCCCTCTCTGCGGCTGATGCCCCCTCAGAAAAATATTCACGCCGCCTGTTCATAAAGGACAGGACAACTAGGAGAGGTACTTGGTAGATACAGGTGAAGACCTAAGTATCATACCAGCTAGCAAAACATAAAAAGTACAAACTCCAAAATACTATCTCCGTGCAGCAAATGACCTGAACATTTCTGCCTATGGCTTAGAGACTAGCGAAGTGAACATTGGTTTGAGACGTGACATGATGTGGTCCTTCACGATTGCGGATGTCCTAAATGTGATCCTTGGTGCCGACTTTCTAGCACAATTTGGCTTGTTGGTCGATTTGAAAAATTCTAGGCTTATCGACTCAACTACTGGTTTATTTGTGGAAGGCAAATCGCTAATGTACAAAATTGACGAAGCGATAGATAGCTGCAGCAAACTTAATGAGAAATTGATGAAAATCTTTTCTCATTTCACTGGCATAAACCAGCCATGTTTCAAACAAGACGCTCCCTATAAACATGACACAGTCCATGTAATTGAAACAAAAGGACAACCATGTACTGCAAGAGCCAGGAGACTTGCTCCTGATAGGCTCAATGCAGCTAAAGAACTATATGATCAAATGATCAAGGAAGGAATAGTCCGACCATCAAATAGTTCTTGGAGCTCGCCGATTCACATGACGAAAAAGGCGAATGGCAAATGGAGAATTGTAGGGGACTACCATGCCTTAAATGCCCAGACAATCCCTGACCGTTATCCTGTTCCAAATATAATGGACTTTAACGTGAATATGAGGGGAAAGACATTGTTCACTAAAATAGACATAAATTGGGCATTCCATCAAATACCTATGGCCACACAAGATATCCATAAAACCGCGGTTATCACCCCGTTTGGATTATTCGAATATCTTCGAATGCCATTTGGACTTTGCAATTCGGCGCAAACTTTCCAGCGATTTATCAATGGATTGTTTAGAGATTTACCATTTGCATATGCATATCTGGATGATATATGCACATGCTCAGAAGGCGGTGAGGAGGAACACGAGAAACATGTAAGAGCCATATTACAGCGTATACACACTGCCGGCCTTACTGTCAACCCTGCAAAGTGCAAATATGCACAAGCAACTATTGATTTTCTTGGGTATACAATCTCGACCGAAGTTATTTCTCCAACGAAGACCAGAGTGCAGTCAATCTTAGAGTTCCCAAAACCTAAAACAATTGCAGACATGCGACGATTTTTGGGGATGGTGAACTTCTATCAACGTTGCATGCCCAATGCAGCTGCTGAACAAAGCAAGCTATTTGCATTGTGCACCACAAACAAAAAACGGGATAAAACTCCTATTGTTTGGGACACTGAAGCCTTCGAAAGTGTTAAAAATCTGCTAGCAAATGCGACATTATTGGCTCACCCAGACAACAGTCTGCCATTATGCATATCAACCGATGCTTCTGCCTTTGCGATTGGTGCGACATTGTACCAAATAAAAAATGACTTAAATCAACTGCTCGCATTCTTCTCTAGAAAGCTTTCCAAAGCTGAAAAGAATTACAGTACCTATGATAGGGAATTACTGGCAGTCTATGCTGCAATAAGGCACTTCAGACACCATGTTGAGGGTCGATCGTTCACAGTATATACCGATCATCTTCCCATCACACATGCCTTCACCCAGAAAACTGACCCCGTCTCTCCTAGACAGTTGAGACAGCTAGACCTAATAAGTCAATTCACAACTGATATTTGGTACATCAAGGGAGAATTAAATATCCCTGCCGACTGTCTGAGTCGAATAAATGCTGTCTCTGCCCCTGCCTAGCTGCCTTATGCTGAAATCACAAAAGATCAGTTAACAGATTTGGAACTCGAGGAATATTTAACCAATGAGAAAACCAATCTGAAGCTGCGGCAACGTAAAATTCCCGGTACAGATATCTTGGTAACATGCGATATCAGTACAGGCAAGGATAGGCCATTCCTGCCGAAAAAATATCGTAAAATGGCGTTTGATAGTGTGCACAATTTGTCACACACAGGACCCAAAAGTACTGCTAATTTAGTAACATCAAGATTTGTTTGGCCACGAGTGAAAGCCGACTGTAACCAATGGGCTAGACAATGTCTGAACTGTCAACAGTCTAAGGTCAGAAGGCACACAAAGTCGCCACTCAAGAAATTTAAAAATACAGAGCGATTCAAAATAATACACATCGATTTGGTTGGTCCATTGCCACCATCTTAAGGGAACAGATACCTGTTGACTATGATAGATCGAGCAACTAAATGGACAGAGGCTATCCCATTAAAAGAGATGTCAGCCCCAACAGTGGTTGAAAAACTCTATGAAACATGGATCGCCCATTTTGGTGTACCTGAAGTCATTGTTACAGACCAAGGTCGCCAATTTGAAAGTTCACTTTTCAATGAACTTGCATCCAAGCTGGGTGCAAAACATAATCGCACAACAGCATACCACCCCCAAGCCAATGGTGCAGTGGAAAGGTGGCATCGTGCTCTGAAAGCCTCAATCATGGCATCAGACACAAAAAGATGGGCTGATATTTTACCCACCATCTTGTTAGGACTCAGATCTGCACTACAGTCAGATACAGGATTTTCTGCTGCGCAACTTGCACTCCGTGAAGAGCCACGCTTACCTGGAGACTTTTTTACAACATCTCAAGATGTAAGTCCCAAATTGATGATTCAAAACATCAGAGATGATGCAAACAGCGTCATAACTCAAGCAGCTTGACATGGCCAGCCTAAAGTCTATGTCTCAAAGCACTTGGCCACCACAACTCATGTGTAGGTGCAAGATGACAGACTCAAAGGTGCATTTGAAAAGCCATATGCCGGCCCATACCAGGTTATATCACGAGACGAGAAAAATTTTGTCATAATGATAGCAGGTGAACATAAAAAAGTCTCAATTTACAGACTAAAACTTGCATTCCTGGTTACCAATGATAAGGAAAGGCTGACAGCAACCATCAGACAAAAGGAATTAGAGGTCAAGCATAATAATGACCCATACCCTACATTGCCTGATAAGACTGACTCACAACAAATTGATAACGAGTTAGTTGAAACAAATAGTGGACAGACAAAAAGTGAAATCAAAACTAATTCACAATACGAAAATAAAATGGAACAAAATTCCAAGTCCAATTCACAAGTGTTAGGATTGGTCACTCCAAAGTTAAATAAAAATAAAAAATCCGTCAAATTTGATGACAACATTTTGGAAATTGAATTTGATCCTTCAAAGCCTATTATCCTTAGAAAAAAAGGTAGGCCTAGAGGTTCATACAAAATTAAAAACATGCTTCCTACTCGCAAGTCTGCCCGTATCGCACAAAGAAATAACAAAAAAGAAAAAACTATGGTAGAAATTGGTAAAAACACTCTAAAAACAACCAAGGGTAAATTAAAATAATTACCCATGTACCAACAAAAATAAATAAATTTGTAAAAATCAAAAATTGACTTCCGCCTGACTCTGGGTTTGAACCTGTCTCGCGAGTTTCCGAACAAAATAATTCAGCGCATGAAAAATCGCTTGTAAATAAGAAAATACGGAAACAAACGAACTTAGACGAAATTCCTAAGTAGCAAAGTGCAAAAAGGAATTTGCAAAAACACACTACCATATATGTTAACACACTCATGTGCTAGTGTGCGTAAACAAAGTTCGTTGCCACAACGAAACAAAAAATATTGTTTTTACCTGTATGCGTAATCTCACGCACATAACAAAAATAATATGAATTCTATTCAAATTATTGCAAATCTGTACTTGACGATTCTGCCAAAACTACAATATCGAAATACATCGATTTTGGTATCATTTTACTAGTCTTGACAAGACGCTCATCTTTGTGAATGTTAAACGGACAGATAAGGCGAGAGAAAAAATGACCATAGTCGATCAAGTACATTTTGTAAAGCTTCACTCGTCTCTTTGCATTCTGATTGACAACGTTTTACTTGCCTTCTAAAAATTTTTGTATTTCTTGCTTACACTATATTTGGTGTTGCGATTTTTAAGCCTTGTACTTATTGTACTATCCTGTCTCTCTTATTTCGAATTTATTTCCACCTGAACTCTCGAACATGTCCGATAATCCTTCGAACCTCTGGTATGTTGAATCGTCTGAAGAGCGCTTGTCCGATGAGATGCGACGACGCTGCAATGTCGATCATACCCAAGAATTAGCTCAACTCCAAGAGGCTGAGGAAGATGCCCCAATTGGCTACTCTCCCCCTCTGAGCACTGTCCGTGGTATCCTGCGAGAAATTGGTTGAGATACCCCTCGCCTAGATCCTATCCTGGATGATGTACCGCTGGAGCAACAGCCATTGGCAATCCCAATGGAGGTTGTCCCCTTGGTAGAGGCCGTGGAACCCATTGTTCCCCCTCCTCCACAGGTGGTTGAAGTTCCAGTATTCCACATACCAGAACCTAGACCAATTCCTGTTCCTGTTCCTGTTCCTGTGGCTATGGTACCACCCCCTCCTTATATACCTCCTTTACGAGAACAAAATAACTCGTCTGCTCGTTATACTCCCTACTCACGAGGAAACTCTGATCGTGGATGTGGCGCTCCCTGCCATAGGGGTAGAAACAGTCGGCAATCATTTAAAGCCCAACAAGCCGCCCTCACCAACCAATACAAAAACTTGGGCGCTGCATTAGCTTCCACCATCCACAATTGGGAGATGGAACGACGAGACAGTAGGAGATAGGGACCATAGTTAGGCACACAGCGGATAGAAATCCCCCAATTGCTGCGCAAGGTGTCATTTTTGCAGCGCAAAAATTGGGGAGGAGTGCTGTGGGGATTTGTCCCACCTTGAGGCTCGGCCTCCGCCAATAAGTGATACGTTGATTGTAAGATCGACGTATCAATAATTAATAAATAAATTACGAACTCGCACATCATCTATATAGACAATGTGCGGTCGTCTACGAAGCGGGCTACGTAAATATATACGTAGCCACTCGCTTATACGTAGCCAGGCGAGGGCCGCATATACCCGCGCCATATCAGCTACGTTTGCCCACAGTACCTGCAGTTTCTCAGCACTGTATGCTACATAGGTTGGCTGCCTACACACCAAACGACGTAGACTTATTGGGACACGACATTTTTCCTTTTGATGTGTGGTAACCCCCCGATTCCCACATCATATATTTAGGAGATACTAAATAATTTTGGATAGTATTGTCTCAGTTCATTTATATAATAATTACTTATTTGAATTTGAATAATCATCATGAAAGCTAAAATTTCAAGTTTCAAAGAGATTTTTCCAAGAGTTTAATATTTTTTTAGCCAAAATATTTTGTTCCAAAATAATCTTATTTTAAATTTATTTACAGTATCAAAACAAAATCCCAAAAAAATAAAATATAATTGTTTTGGAAAAAAATATTGGATTTTTTTATTGGTATAAATAAATTTGGAATTATATTGTTTTTTGGAAAAACAAACTTTGTAACTAGTGTTATAGAAAAAATGTACCCTACTATTTTGATATAGATATACTCTGTTCACGCTAAGAAGTGCGTGACGTCAGGATCACCACGGATGTAGCGGATGGTTGGAGAGAGACGAAATTGTATAGACGCACAATGTTATGCGATGATAAGCATAATTTTGTAAAGTAAACAAACATCGTGTTTCGATCAGACAAGGGTGGATAATGGTTTATTATGTCACGCACTTCTTAGCGAGAACAGTGTATAGATTTCAAACTCCCTTTTAAAAATATTCAATCACTAACAATAATTTTTTCTCACTACAAAAATATCACAAATAAAAATATAGTAAATAGTCGATACCAAGTAATAAACTGGAGACAGGAACCAATGAATCAGTTACATGGTTTTGATAATATAGTGTCGGCGTAAAACAAAACTTATAGAAGCGATCAAGCTGTCAATAACACGCATCTAAACAACAATCGTTAAAAGGTGACTGATTCTATGTTCCTGTGATGTCGATTACTGACAAATAATCAATTATTAATAATAGGTCAATTATTTTTCGCTTCATCGAATGTTCCAATTAATTATCCTAGAATAATAATAATATTATTATTATTATTAAATATTTTCGAATAATCAGTTAAAATTGATGATGACGATTACGAATCAATTTTATAGAATAATCGATTATTTTTAAAATTTTTTGGCTTTTCATTTTGTTCAATCGATATTTTTCTTAAAATCATTATTACTCAAGAAAGAATTTTAAAGCCGATCATTTTCTTCGATTATTTTTCCAAGTTTGATAATATCGCTACGATAAATTGGAGGTAAATAATCGATTATTCGATTAAATTTATTAATTATCGACATCACTGCTACATTTCACATTTTCAATATTCCATCCTTCGATTTTTCTCTCAAGATCGAGGAGCTCATTATTGCAGTTGAGAAATTAAGTATTTTATCTTTTTCAAAATGTTCGGAGGTAACTGATTCTATAATTCAATAGTTTATACTTCCTCTTATTAATCTTACTCAAAAGTTTAAGGAACAGTTGATTCTATAATCGAATATGCTACACATTTTGGTTTTACTAAGAAGGTCAAGGAGTGATTGATTTAGGACTGCAATTAAGAAATGCTGTATTTTGTTATTTTTTTCAAAATTCTGAGAGGTAATTGATTTTGTATTCCAATATTCTATACTTACTTCTATATTGCTTCGATATTTTAATCTTGCTCAAAAGCAGGTGAATGAGCGATTGATTCAGATTTAATGGAAAGGTACAGTATTTTGCAGTTAAATTTTTTTCTGGAAAGATATTTCTTAAAAAGATCTGATATATAAGGAATATTCATATTAAGATGTTTATTAAAAATTTTTTTCCCACAGGATTTTTAGATCTGAATATTTTTGAGGGATTCAACAGATCCGTAACGGTTGAAAATCAAATTGATAGCATTTACCTACTATTTATGAAAATCAGAGAAATGACTCATTTCTCAACTAATAAGTAAATGAAGAATAACTGATAAGATGAAAGCAAAAAAAGGAAGTTTTAGGAGTTTCCGAGGGGCGGTATATATCCTCTATATTCGCCTCCTTGTATACGCCCATACAGTAGATAACAATGATACATCATGTTTCATGGACGTAAAAACGATCAGATTAAACAATCCGGTTCGAACTTGGTAATTAATTAAAATTACGTGAAAAACGCGTTTTTTAAGATAAGCTGTTTTTTTTTTGGCTTTAGCTTCATGCGAAATAAATATTATTTCGTTGCGGAAAGTTGGGTGCAGTATTGGTATATTTTAAAATCGCAGTAGTGAGTAGAATAAAAGCTAATAATAATGCCAAATGAGACACATGCTTCATGCGAAATCGCACCATTTTCGATCATCAATGATCGGTTTGATCTTTTACGGAGCTTCTTTATGGTGCAATGCTAAAGCAAATATGCCTACATTACAGCAGTTGATACAACTACACTTTAATTATAATTTAATACAAAAAAAGTAGAGAATGAATTCGAGAACCGAGTTGAAAAATGGGAAAAAGTGATAAAGTCTACGAATAAGATACGTAAAAATTTTTTCAGTCTTTTCAAATGAGTTATTTTCTTTTAATATTCGAAAACAATTATTAAATTTTTCAAAAAAATCTTATAGACTTTTTTTCGTGGCATAGGTTCCTGAATATAAGAATACCGATAAGTTTTGACATGAAAGAGCGGAATAGAAGAGCATTTTTTTTCGGTAATAATGATTTATAATTTAATGAATTACCTAATTTTATTTCTTATTGTGAAAATAAGGCTTAGTTTTCTCCAAAGAAAATATATATTTTGAAGTTTATATAAGTTAAACAGCACAAATATATTCGATTGCTTGGTCATTTTTGGAGGTGCAGAATAAGCTGGAGACAATTACAAATTTCTGTTCAACTATTTTTGTTTTAAATGAATAAAATTAAAAATGTTGACAGATTTTTCCATTCAAAATGCACTGATTTGCATCTTTGGCTTCTGAAATTCTTAAAGTGGAAAAATTGTTGTAGAAGATACAATTTTTAAATAATGCTTGTCTGAATTTATCAGCACAAGTTCTAGATTTAAAAACATCTCGCAAACAAATTAGATATGAGGAGAAAATAAAAAGTTCCAATACCTGGTAACCAATAAAATTGTATTTCCAGAACTTTTTTTCTCACTTCATATTTATCGATAAATTGTTTTAAAAATCCGAAATTTGGATTATGGGCGAGTACCTTCCAATTTTCAGACTCGCCACTATTATAAGATTTTATTCTACTGGCTACTACAATTTTAGAACATACAAATAACTGTAGCCAACCTTCCGAAGCAAAATAATGTTTATTTCGCATGAAGCTAAAGCCAAAAAATAAAGACTTATCTTTTAAAAATTCGTTTTTAACCTAATTAATTCAAAAATAGCCTCAACTAATTGCAGAAGCCGAATCAATGTATTCTAAATGGAAAAGAACATCTAAATACTTTTGATGTTTATGACAAAAAAAAAAAGTTTCCACTTTAATCGACACAGTTCAATTAAGGTTAACAAGATTTGGTTAAATTTATTCGTCTCCGTATTTTATACAGAAAACTTTACTCACCAAAAATGCCATAGCAACAGAACACAAAAAAAAATTTGCTACCCACGGACAAAGAAAATTATGTAATAAATGGAATTACAAATCAGTAGGTGCTAAAAAAAGAATTAAACTGAATGAAGAGAACTGAAATTATAGTTTTTGATAGACTAGATGTAGGTGATCGAATATTTTTCCGACTCGCTGTAAATAATTTCAAATCTGAAAACTTCAGTTTCCTAATGATTTCTTTGATAACAATGCCCAGAAAAATGAGAATTATGAAGAGTAATGCAATTGTACGTCCGGTAAACATTTTATTTGAAAATTGAGACAAGATTTTCATTTGGCTCCAAATACTGTCTTCGAATCACATTTTTACGAAGTTTTAAAGTCCACCCAGTCTGTGAAGAAGCACACACCAGAAATCCACTTCACTTATCTCAAATACACCAAGAATATAATAAATCGTTCATTATTCGAAATTGAACATATTTTAATGTTTTCATAGGATAAACAAAATTTAATACCAATTAGACAGAATGAACTAGGGAGAAAGGGGTGCTAAATCCTCATTTTCCACAATTAATGACCAAACTTGAACTTTTTTACTTTTTCCAAACGAATACAAGCATATTTTAAAGAATATTTTTATTGAAGTTTTTACAAAGAGGCTTCAATTTCTCAAACCCTCCAATGAACGTATTTATGATTTGTTCAAATTTCGGGAGGGCGCTTTCCTACAGCGCCTCATTCAAGTAGTCACTAATCAAGCATACAACAGTTAATTACACGAAAAACAAAATATTTACAGTCATTTCCGACAAAATATTATGAACATTAAACCGCTATTTAAGTTAACCGAATTCAGGAAAGAAGACCCTCATAAAACAGGAATATTTTTTTACGGAGTATGAAAATTTTTGATTCGTTGCCAAATTAAGTTGAAAGTCTGAGGTAACTTCAAAGATGGTTAATTCATTTAGTATAAGTTTTAAATTAGCAACGAGAAGTAATTCGTCCTCTACAGAGACGAATGATAATTTTATTCACATCACTGAATAATTTTGTTCTTTCTTCCTCATACGCTTCATTAGACTCCGCCAGCTGGTAGTAAGCTGCATATCATTCCATTCATTCTATACGTAGAAAATCTAAAAAAAAATAAAAAATTTCTAACTGCCAAATATAGAAACAAAAAAGAGAGGAACACGACGAACAAACGTTTCCAAGTGTCCAACAAGTTAAAGTCCATTTATAAGAGGTTTCATAATCAGCATTTGTTGAGACACCATACGTGTAGAACGTGTAAAAGAAAAAATGGAATATTACTCACCCCATGTTTTATTTTGAGCAAAAACATAAACATCAAGATACAAAATTTATCTTGAAGTAATGCAGTTGAGAGGACGAATGGAAAGGGGAAGAAGTAATATCACGATAAAATACGAATCGTGACGTATTTTTAGTATGTAATTATATTTAATAATTTCATAAATGTAGTTAAATATCCTCAAAAACACATTCACACATTTTCCATGTAATTAACAATTATTCCTATAATTTCAAATAATAATCCCAGCACTAATACCATATCTTTGTAAATGTCTTTCATTCTTTTGTAGCTCAACTTTATAGACACACATGTCTTACAACATATATACATATATTTCACTTACTGTATATAGTTTCGGTATCAAATCAACTTACATGTTGTGTTGAATACCTTTTATTTGTATGATACCTACAAGTTTCGTTATAAATATTGGCACCCGAACCTGGTAATAAGTAAATTTTTATATATGAAAAATAAAATAATGAAAGTTTGTGAATAATTGTTCAGTGATAAAAAGTATAGTAAAATCAAAAGTACTGATTTATAAATTTTTTGAAAAATACATTGAAAACTGCATCAAGAAAATCCAAACATTTTTCAAATAAAATTGTGAAAAAGGAAACGTCATTGGAAACCAGGCATCTCTGACATCGAAAAGTAAAACAAAGGAGCAGAAAACTGAGACTGGCTGTCAAAGTAGTTATCAGAGGCCGTTCAAATTATGCCGCAATCTTCAGGAAATATATGCAAAAAACACATCCATATTATGTAAGTGATATAAATTCTATGCAAAACAAGGAGTTGGAAGACGAAGCAGAATCAAACATCGATTCAGTAGACCCATATCACTGGCCAACAACATATCTATTTAAGTGTTTGAAATACCTTCGGCCAAGAATAACAATAAAATTTTTTCAATTATTTTTAGTAGAACTGAATTACAATTAGGTAGGTATACTCTATATATTAACGCTACTAAAGAACCCTACCTAGAAAATTAATTAAATAAAGATCAAATTGACAACTTGTTTTTCCTATTAACGTTAGAAATTATTCAGCAAAAGATAAGGCAATCAAATGTATACAAGATGATTATGATGATCCTAACCTCGCATCTCATAAGCAGAGAAATTTTTATGAAGGGAGGTAAAACAAAGTATATATAAAATAAAATAAAATAATGTAGGCTATGTCTAGAAGAAGGGCCAATATATAAAGTTATGCATGTACAAAAGACAGTATATGTATAAAGTAAGTACTTTATACATTGGTTCTAAATAGTTGTAAAATCTCCTGCTTTATACATCACTAAGGTATGTATAAAAATGTAGTTTACTGGCAGGTGTTTTAAAAAAATGTGAATTCATTGTTCCAAAATAACCATCTACACTAACTGCCTTACAGTCAGCCTTTGATGATTATCTTTATTGTGAAGATAAAGGTAGAAAAATAATTTATCCTAGTCTTGCTGTAGAAATAGAAACTCTACGAGCAAAGTTATAAAATTATAGACTTCAATTAGAAGATGCATAAAATGAATTAAAGAAATCAAAAACTAACCCATTAAAATGTGAGTATTGTTCAAAAAAATGAAGAAGAAAATTCTATAACAACTGAAACATCTTAAATTCTAAACGAGTTAAAAAATTGCTGTTACCATAACTTTTAACATAGACAGAAATTTTAGTAACCAACCATCACAGAATAATCGTATTAATTACCAATATAATAATTTCAGAGGCTATGGATGAATAGAGGACAAGCATATAATAAACAATGATAATAATAATAATAATAATAATAATCATCATCATCTCGCTCTACCTTAATCTGATAATATTCAATATACAAAAAATTATAATCAAAATTATCAAAACAATTTTAGTAACTGAGGAAATTTTAGATACCTTGTGGAGGAGGTTACAGAGGCAACTGGAGTTTTTCAATCTTCAAGAAAGTATGGTGTAAAGAAGAGAGTAGGTTATAGTTATTTACATCCCTTTTACTTATTTTATGGCAAAATCAAATTTTATAAGTTCTTCAAACTTACACAAGTGATCCTCCAAGATATCATTTTTGACCAGCTTAAAGTTGGACCACTGCAATTTTAATATGATTCTGCTCATAGTACCGCTCTTAAGATACACAGCATTCAGCTATTCAATGATTTCAAATAGTTCTTCAGCAATCTCAGCATATGAGAGATAAGAATCTGACAAAAAAAGAATTATAATTGTGAAACTGCCTTTGGACGATACCCACGACCATTTTCAGGACAGTATCACTTTACAGAAAATCAGCTAAACCTTCACCACAAATCATGAAGAACAATCAAAATTGCCAACTTTCATAATTATGTTCAGTAAATTGAGAAATACTGCTTTTGCATTCCAGCACCTCCAGCTGTCCCATTAATCATTGTCTGTTGCCCACGGTAGATTACAGTGGAAGTGTGCTTAAACAAAAGAACCAAAGCTCTTTACAAACTTGCTTAACAGGAACATCTCCAAAACACCACATACTTGGTTAATGGACAACATAAAAAGCATTAAAACATCGTATAAAAACGATCACCAAACTATCCCACTGCTGGACCTATAGCCTATTTGTTTAAACAAATAAACTAATATGGAAAATTCATACTGTTTAAATAAAACGAGTCACTTTTTTAGACAAACTGTATTTCAACCATCTTTACGAGTCACAGAATTTAGTGTGAGAAAAACATCTTCACAAATTATTTTTAGCTGTATCTAATAAAATCACAGCCAAGTCAATAACACAATTAAATAACTATGTAAAAGCAGGTTTGTCTAAGACTAAATATAAAATGACTGAGTAAGGTTTCAATATTTTTTGGTGATTAGCACCTCCTATAGGGTGCAAAATGAAATAACTGAGTTTGCATCTGAATCATTTTAGATTTTTACAGGATTTTAAGAGCGACTTCCCTTTTTAATACGTATTTACCATCAATGTTCAGTTTAAGTTACATTTTAGTACTGATTTTTGAGACAAAATAAAGAATTTTGTTTTTTGCACCATTATATGTCCCAATAATGCGGAGCCTAACTTTTAATTTTTCAATCTCCCTTTCTTTGGTTGGTGAGAGAGAACTTTATAAATGTAACGAGAAAGAAGTGCATCTCATTATGGCATCTTCATGCTACTTTAATCCATTTTTATGATGTAGACACATGGTCTTCCATCTAAGGCTGACCAAATGATTTTTTGCAAGAGTTTAAAATAATTAAATTTTTGAAAAAAAAAATGAAACCGACTGCATTTGGGAAAATAAAACATAATAGAACTAAAATGTTGAAAACAAGTTTTCTAGGTTTTGTAATAGTAATTTTTTATAAAATTGATTTACAACTAACGCAATCGCTGGCACAAATAGCTTTTGATATTAATATGAACATCAATACTGGATTGAAATCAATAGGTCAGTGGAGAGTTTTCAACACATCAGGTATATAAGTAATTTAAACATTCTTAATGATTGGTACCCCAATGTTTTAAATAGATGTAATAATGCTGTGTATTAAAATATTGTCAAATCTATGTTAAATTTACCACAAATTGCATCCGAGAAATATGTAATAAAATGAAATCTAATTGCTTCATTTAAAAATTTTGCATTTTATATATATACACACATATATATGTATGTATGTATGTATGTATGTATGTATGTATGTATGTATGTATGTATGTATGTAACTTGAAAGATATTTGTGCCACTGACTGCGTTAGCTGTAAATCAATTTTATAAAAAATTACTATTACAAAACCTAGAAAACTTGTTTTCAACATTTTAGTTCTATTATGTTTTATGTTCCTAAACGCAGTCGGTTTCATTTTTTTTTCAAAAATTTAATTATTTCTCAATTTTTCTGCTGCAAATATTTTTCAGTGCGAATCTTTAATATCTGCCCATGTTTCTCTCGTCGCTTCAATCCTCCACGATTCTTCTTTACCTTCATAGTTTCTGATAATGATGAAATACCTAATACAAAAAATTCAAGTGACAGGTGCTTGGTCATGTTGCAATATTTATGTAACAGCAAATTTCATTTCCAGCCTATTGTTTTTTCTTAATTAATACCTATTTTCCTATTGGTCAATAGGGAACTTTGAATTTTTTTTAAATTTTGGAATTGGTCAATGAATAAATTTCAATCTTTTAATCAAATATTAAGAAAACTAATTAGATCTTTAAAATTGATTTTAACTATAAAATGTTAATAAAGAGAATGTGAAAAAAGGGGTATATACATTTTTTTTCAGTTATTTTCATACCTATCTGATATTCTCTAAATTGATGATTCTTGTTGAAAGCAAAAGTTAGATCTCGCCTCAGTTTTGCTTGTATTTTTGTGTATTTATTCAGCACTTTTGCATCAATTTGGTAAGTATAATACCTCCTCACACAGTCCGTCATAATATAGACATTTGACACAGAGAAATAAAAAGCTGACTGATACCTATGATGGGATATGAAATATAATTATACATAAGTGAGCTAATCACAGTTCATTTTTCAGTACACCTTCCTGATTGGTCTGTTTGAGAGAATTCTGGAAACAGGGTATTTTTATTTTTTCTTATAATTATTATTTTGAAGCAGATATATCAACAGACTTTAAATGAGCCAATCACAGTTTATTTTCCAACATATGTCCTGATATTATTTTTCATTATAACTATTGCTAAGCAGATATCAGCAGACTTTAAATGAGCCAATCCTACATAATACATCTACTGGTGCTAATATATTATTGGGGGAAGTGGTGACATTTAAAATATTTATATAACTATAAGAACTTTTGGGAGACCCAATCAGCATGCATTATTTCCTTATATGTTGAATCTTGGATTGTGATTGGTCATGTTGCTTTTTGTGTTGAAAAAATCCACAAATTTTGAATGAAAATTGTGGGTCTGGTATGGGGAATTTTTCAATTTATTTTTAGCCTGTGCACCTTGAAAATACAAATTTTTTGAGACCTATTTCATATTTGTACGATGAATATTGAATGCTGAAGAGTGGCGCAAAATTTTGTTAGATTGCCAGGAACAGAGTCAAACACAATACCTCCTTCTGACGCAGTTGGTAAAAATAACATATGCATATACCTTGAAAATATCCAAAGAATGGCAACAACTTCAATAGAGGCACTCATAGAAAAACAGCTGAAAAATATTGGCACTCACGATGATTTGGTTTTGCTGTCTAAAATAATTTATTTTTACGATTAAAACAACGATGTTTAGTCTTGGGGTTTTAAACTTTTGAAACGTTGAAGACCACTGGCTTATACCATGAACATGCATATATGATGTAATATACAGTCCCTTCCCTAATTAAAATTTTCGAATCCTTCAACTGATAAAAATTGAGATTTTTCAATTCTATGGGGTTCTCAGTTCTAGAAATATGGACCAGGATTTAGTTTCCTATCAAAACTACATCTTTTTCATCATCGGCCGATCGAGGACTGAGGTCATGGATGAACCACAACATTGTCATATCAGTAAAATTACTACAATATGCGAGCCATATTCATTTCATTTACTGTAGGTATGATAAATCGATATCTGTAAAACCATAAAATCTAGAGAATTTTTAAGAGGAAGTAGAAGTAGGAGCACAAGTGTTTTTACTTATTTTCAGATTCCTTATCAACTATTTATGGGAGTATGGGAGTATGGGAGAATTACATGTGAATGTAATTTATATGATGGAGAAAAAAAAAATGGGTAATTGAATTTTTTCGGATAGTATTTTACAAAAGAAAGCAATATTTAAGTTTAGTGAAGTAAATACATGCATGATAACCCATTTTGAAAATCGATAATCTCCATATAAATGTACAGTTACCTATTTTTAGTGGTTAAGAATACATCAGATTCCACCCATTCTGCTTCTTCTTGCGAATAATTCGTACAGGTAGATAAGCTTTTGAGATGACATTCTTCTACAGCGGCTTCCTCCCCTCTCTCAATTTACGTGTTTGAAGCTCAAAAACTGAAAAAAAGCGTCCGCAGCTCTAATATAAGTATATGCAGAGTTATTCCAGAAACCCAATTAGAAATTACACAATTTTCTTGCTACCATATATTATGAGAACCTGGTTCACCAAGCACTGCTTAGATGTGGAAAATGATAAAATTTTGTTAATTTTAATCAAGCTGGAGAATTTCAGCAATATATTTATTGGGTATATCCTTCAGTATTATCATATTCGTAAATGTCAAGAATTAAAATCGCAATATTTAACTCATACTTTATGAGTCACAAATCATAATAATCACACGCAGTTTAGGCCTAGCAAAATTCACTAATAAAAACTTTCTTATTTGTTACTTTTAGGGTTAATCAATTTTTCATCATTCGTGGTTATCACTTGCAGCTGATGAATAAAATAAGATGCTCATATATCTTTTCAACGAATTTTCTCAAACTTGAGACATTCTTCATGATTATTTGCAAAAAACCTGACCACACGCATGTCACAGCAATAAAATTAAAATAACAAATTCTCAGACGTAATGAAATCACACTCACACAGTCGCCAACATCACACGTGTAAAAACCAGTAACTGTTGGATCGCCGAAATTATAAGAAAAGCAATGCGCGAATTAAATAAAATTATCGGAGACATCGAATTTTAATTACGTACTTAAGATTTTAATAACGCGCATGAACTTGAAAACCTGATAAATTATCACATAACTGATATGACCGTATTTTTATTACGAGTGAACTTGGACGAAATTACACACATTCATAAAACATTCGAATACGAAAATGAAATTCAATGTAACATTTTTTTTCATAAATAAAACATCAGTTTTCGTGGAATTTCAAAATATTTACGTTGTTGTTGTTGTTATCGTTGTTGTTGTTGTTGTTGTTGTTGTTGTTATCGTTGTTGTGGTCGCCGTTGTTATTATTTTTTTGTTTACAAAACAAAACTTACCTCGAACTGCCATTGCGTTGATTGTAACATTTGTTTGGCTTGATCTCGAGCACATCCGGCAGCCGAAACAAATTGATTTATCATCACTTGTTCGCGCAACGAATCCATATTAAAACTCGGAAACGAGAAAAAAACAGAAAACGAACAGATGAGACGATCTCACAAACTATACTTATATAATTGAAAGAAAAAAAAACGACACTAATTTGCACAACACCACCTTAAGGTCCACTCACACATTGATGATAAGCTCAGACTGTAAGCTAGTAAATATACGAACTTGAAAATGAAAAGTAAAATGGAAGTAAAATGGCACAGTGATAACAAAACAAACCAGGAAAATAAAATAACCACCGAAGTCGAGTCAAAACATTGCGCGTTTCCCTTCTCTACAATCGGCTTGTTTGGATTCAGCCGAACTCGTCGTCTGCCGTGCGTGTTTTTTCGAGCGGTTACAATGTGCACAGTTCACACACACAACGCTCGTCTCTCGTCTCTCATTCTAAAATAATGATGATGATGACGTCACAGAAATGTGCGGATTGGACGAACAAAATCAAAACATTAACCCTCTCTACTTTTTTGTTTTCCATGAACCTAAAGTGAAGTTCTTCTTCTTCCGCTAAATGTTAAATCGTAAATGTTAATTATTAATTCAAGATTTCAAATTTTCGAGACGACGTTGTGGAATGTAGAATTGTTGAGTTGTATGGTTGTTTGACGAAGTCGAAGTATCCCACTCGTACGAAATACCGCCATTTCTTTTTTAATTTTATTAACGTTTTACGTTGCTACATAAAATGCGTTCACATGTTCCGTTTTTGGTTGTTGCTACTATGCTATTGAACAATGTACTCTGCAACGCGATGCAACAGCTGTAGTAGAGTAGACAGTATCTGAATATCATGAAAGGCACTAGTTCGAAGTGCTTAACTCGTAGCTTGTAACATAAGTAACGTAGCGATGAATAAAATTTGAACCCCGTAAAGGCCGTGAACGGTAAAACACTGAACTGCTGATGTGGTGAAAACTTGCTTTATCGACATATTTTGATCTTAAAATTATTCTTTTATCCCAACCATTCGCGTTCTTATTTAACAATATTATTTCAATGGGAAATGAATACTGAACTGAATAAGGGTCAAGTGAATACGTAATACTTACTTTTGTTTGTCGAACAGGAACCGTTGAACGAGGGAACGATTCCACCAAATATTACGTCATTTATGTCATTTTCACTCTTCTCGAACCCTCACACTACCTTTTACTATTACTTGGCGTGAAGTTGCGCGTCAAAATCTCACAGAATGATCCGTTGAGTTAAAATTTGCACTTAGCTGAAACGGCAAAGTGGCAGAAACGACGACGTTGACGTGAAATCGTTTAGGAAACAGCATTCCAGCAAAGCTGAGACTCAGAGCCTCGAGCGAACCACTTCTATCGGTCTTTATTTATTTATGAAAATGCAGACCTAAGACGAAAGGGCGAAGTTGATTTGCCATTATTGGCTACTTGGCTGTTAACTGTTGACTGTCTGTACAGTGTACTGATGCTTCTTGTTCTTATCAGAGAGATGTGTCTGTTACTTCTTACGAATTTGCGAAAAGAAAGAAAAATTGGAGATGAGATGTGTGTGTAACAACCGATCAAAGTTATTTTATTTTATTTTACTATAACGAGGAACCAATTAAGGTAAGTAGGTATCTCACGGAAAAGAAAAAAGAAACACGAGTAGTTTCAGTGAGACAGTGGCGTGTCCAAGGAGAGGGTTTCGGTGGTCAAAACTCTTCCGTTGATGGCTTTGCTTGTTTTTGGTAGGGTATTGAGATTTTTTTTGGTGTTGGGTGTTCTAGAAAAAAATACCGATTGTTGAGACACATATCAATGGAAATGCCCGCCTTTTTATTCTAATATTCAGTGCCGTTTCTAGGATTTACATGAGCGGGTTTGTAAATCAAGAAAACAATTTCGCCCCAGTGAAAAAAATTTTTCAATGTTTTTTGAGCGTTAAAACATGTATTAGTATTGTTTCGGAGCCTTAAAGAAAAGTTTGATACTCAGCTGATTTTTATGAAACTTAATTGTTTTAACTTATATGACAGTTAAATTTAGATAAGTAATAAAAATAAAAATAATAAACGAAATATTGCTGTTCATAATAGAAAAACAAACAACATATTATATGACCTTTTTTTCTGTTGGTTCCAACCTATTTTTTGACATTGCGCACCGATTTTGGTGAACATTTTTGAATTTTGGGAAAAAAACTGTTTTCACTAAATGGGTATGCTGGAGATTAGTAGTCAAAAATTTCTATTTTTCACTTAATTAGGTATACTAGTTAATAGTGTAATAGGATCTACATACGTAGAAATGCTTATTTCATTTTACTAAAAGTCAGTGACATGAAGATGAAAGTGCCTCTAAAAAAATTATAATTTACAGTCATATCCATTTGTGTCATCATAATTCCTTATTATAATGTAAAAATTTTACTGCTGAAATGACCAACAAATAAATTTGACCAAGTTTGCCAACTGGTTTTCCCACTTGGTAGACATTGGGTGATGTCACACCGCTCCCTAAATCCTCCTTTCCTCTGGTACGCCTCTGTGTGTTTTTGAGCGTCTCATAACATTTTTTGGTATGTTTGATTTGAACAAAAAATGTATTTTTACCACTAGTTCATTACAACTAGTCTTGAAACTCAATAAATGCGTACAATACACGTTTCTCATTACAGTGTAAAAGAAATGTAGGCTACACACTTTGTTTCTGCATTGAACAAACCCATTGATCATTAGAAATGGATCTGTACCAGTGGACTTAACCTTTTTGAACCAACGGGCTAAAAAATATTTTTGCAGAAGGCCGGTAGACCATGAAATATAATAAAGGTATAAAAAAGTGATTAGCGTCATTGCCTTGTGCAGGATTCACGCCTGGTGGGAGTCGCTAATAGAGAATATAATTTTGGGAGCCCAGTGACCAGAAAAGTTCTTTAGTTTTTTTTGTGTTTAAAAACTGGTAACTTATTTTTATTTTTTTGGAGTCGTGTGAGGAGGGATCTGATCATAAATATACAGCTACAGAGGTGTCCAACTCTGGGTCAAAAACATCAAAGATACAACATTGATAAAACGTTTCAAAGTCCGATATTTGTTACTGCGCATGTATCTTAGCTTGATAGTGTGTGTGCATTGGTATGGCGATGTATGTTTTCACAATGAAATATGCACAGAACGTATAACCGATGTTACTTCTTTCACATAGTTTTAAACCACATTTATGGAGCACTGGACTTTGCTTTAGCTGTATGTCTCTGGGTCTAATATATAAACCTCCCAATTGTGCATATAACCCTGAAGTTTATATTATAAAAAATTAATGTTTAATCACCTTATTATAAGTGTTGAGAGGAACTTCTATAAGACCAGAAACAAAATGAACATTCACTATTATTGTTTATCAATGAAAGGTGGTCGAGCACATTTATAAAATTGGAATTGGTTAAATCACAACTGAACAGAGTCAGTATGGCCATATTGAGGTACATGAGTATTAGTATGGTAAACAGAACCTGTGTAAGCTGTGTTGCCAGAGGTGTGAGTGGAGAGAACTAGTACCTCAACACCCTTCCACAAGTCTTCGAAGCAAATGCTGATGAAAACGAAACATTATTATTATTATTATTATTACTTTAAAAAATTATGGTATGCAAGTCATAAAAGACTACATTTGACGCAGTAAATTATATGGTAATAAAAAAAACGCAAGTCTGAAAAAGACCCGAGTAATATAAAAATATTGATGACAAGCCACATAAATAAAAAAATATAAAAAATTTGTTAAACACAAATCACATTGGTAAAGTTACTAAAAAGTTATCACAGAATAAATTCAGATATTAAAAATAACAACACAAAATTTGCATCATGTAGGGATCATCGTAAAATGTATGATTTATTGAAATGTGTAAGGGAATTAATGAAATATTTGAATTGTCAGGATGGATTATGAGGGAAAGAAAATGAAAATGTACAGAAAATATGAGGTATACAGCCCTCGATGAATCTATTGTCATATGATCTATTTATGTTCAGAATTACTGGTGTTTCAACATTTTTTGTTCTTCTCCTGTGTTTATAATCAAATGTTCTTCATGGTCTTTTGAAAATTTTACACCCTTCTTCTCCTCAAATCAAACATCTCAGGTGATGAACAATTTTGGAGTATATGGGTCTCTAACAGTTAAAATATAACATTCACAGTAAATACCAGGGAAAATGTACCCATTATGTTTGACAAAACTCTATAAATTTCTTGTTGGCATTAGACGAGTGCCATTATGACCTAAACGATGTGAGTTGACTTTTGTACAAGTTTCACAGTCCCTGAACTTGTTGTTTCTGAAGTTTCAATCATATAAATATTACAGACGTCGAGTTGTTGATCGATTCCAAGTATGCCCTTTTTTGTGACCTTAATGCCAGATAAAATATCTAAGTTGGTATCAGGAACATAATAGATATTCAACAATTTGATGATAATTTGCTTGTAATTTGAATTCATAACATAAAAGTACATTTCACTAATATGAGTGGAATACAAGAAAGCATTCTTCAATATACATTGCAATTTGACAGGTTTGTCAAGCAATTTCACATTTCATAAATTTTCCAAACCCGAGGTTATGTGTATATTGGCTCCTCCATCAAGCACCATTTTTTTAGTCAGCAATTTTAGAGAACTTGAAGGTTCTCCCAATCAGGTTTAACAAAAAGAGCCTCCACCAGATTCAATAACCAGTTGGTAGGGTTCCAGTTTTGCTGTAACATAAATTCAAAGGCTACTTTGTTTTCTTTATTTAGACCATTTTTATTTGTGTTTGATTGTAAATTATTATTTGGTTTATTTCTGCTTCTAAGGTTATAATTGTGAGAGTTTGTTTCCTCTTTCTTTGATGGACATATTTTAGTTGTGTGACCTTTACCACCACATTTAAAACAAGAAACATTCCCCAAATTTCATAAATGTTTATTTTTGTTTTGATTATTAATATATTGTGAATTTTGATTATCGATATTATTGTAGTTTTGATGAGAGTTGTGGTTTTGATTGTTGTTTCTGTAATTGCCACCTCTATTAGGTATTAATCCGAAATTTGTATTACGTGACATATTATTATAGTTTGTTCTGTTATTATTATTTCTATTTCCCCCGCATTTTAATGAGACAATCTATCACTCCTTTTAATAAGCATCGAATACAATTTTCTGACAGTCTTGTAGGTAGGACTTAAGAAAAAATGTCATCCTTCAAGTTCAAAACACATATTTTCATAGTCAGATGGGGAAGCCACAGAAGAGCTAATAGAATATTAAAAAAATATACTAATCAATACCCAATATATACAGAAAAAAGAAGAATTTTGATTCCAAAATGGGAAGGGAAAAAAGATAAGAATATTTAAACAAGTTGAAAATGCCTGGAAAATTATATGAAAATATGAAAGTGGTGTGAATCGAACCTTGAAGTTGTAAAACAACAAATCCTTAAAACCATATCTGAGGCAGAGATATACAACTAAAGAATCTCCAATATCTGATTAAAAATACGTAAAAGATGTTAGCTTGACAAACTTTGTATTTATATGAAGATGTTTATTTTTACATTAGAGATAGAAGCGACTTGTAGGGCTTGTAACCACAACCACAACCAGAACGATAAACACTAAAAACCAAAACAAATTGACAAAATTGATTTTGGAACCGATAAGCAAAACAAAAAAATTTCACCTAACCAATAATCCGATTCCCATAAAATGGTGAAACCATTAACCAAAAAGAATCGGTTTTTATTAGTTTTCATTGAATATCAATATTATTGAATATTTTTTTTAACAATTACTAATTATTTCCTAGGAAATTATTCATTATAAATAATTTGACCTTGAGGAAAATTTTTTTGTCTGTTTTAACGCAAATTTTGTCCAATTAATAATTAGTAACCACAACCAATAACCAGAAAATGTGTTTTGGTTAACCAGAACAATAACCAGTAACCAATTAATTACATTTTTAACCAATAATCAGTAACCAGTAACCAATAACCCCAAAAATGTTTTGGTTACAAGCCCTACTGACTTGTTATCAAAAATGACAATCTTATGAAACATGCGCAACTCTGAAAGCGTACAATATAAAACTACAACAGCTTTATTTTTATCTTTCACGTATTTTTATATAACAATGTATAAAGAGAAATGTAATTACGTACGTATATTAAGGGTCTTACGGTTTTTAAGTCATTAAAATCCGAGCGTTTTTTGATTGCTTTAGAAGTCCAGTGGCTCGGATGTCATCAATTCATCGTTACTTATGTAATACATGAATGTATTTTTTCGGATGGGTATTCCAAATTATACTTAAAGGAACATCGACTGTAGAAATTAATTTGTGTAGACTATTTACTTAACAGTCAATCAAGCTCTATAGCCAAGCTTGTAAATTAGAGGAAAAAGAGGATCACGAATGCGATAAAAAAATAAAGTTTTTTGTTTATGTTTGAAGTACGCATGTGGTGCGTTTATGTGAAAGAAAATTCGTAAGAATTTAAAATAACAACGGCTGAAAAGAAAATCGATTAAAGCCGAAAATTCTATACCGCAGTGTTGCCGTATTTTATCATGAATTTGAGTTTCAGGTGTTTTTTTTTTTTGATATTTAAACTGAAACTTAAATTATTTTAGCGAAATTTCAAAACAACTCTCGATAGTACCTACAAACAATTTTGACTAATTATTAATATTTTTAACGGCAGAAAAAAAAATTTCTTGTTCAAGTTTTTTCAGAATTTGTTGAGGACAAATTCTTCCTAACTAACGACTGCTTCTAGCAAATTTGAGCTAGTATCCATTAGCTATAATATTTTAAAAAACTTTTCTTTGCAGTAACTTGAAAAAAAAAAAGTTTTGATCGATTGAATTGATCGACTCTCAAATTAAATTATACTTGTTCACAGCTCATTCAAGCGAAATAATTATCGATTTAATATTTTTCAAGTTACGTAAATTTTTCAAATTTTTTCATCTCAAGGCAAATTAACACTTGCAATAATTTAGAAAAATAAAAAATAAAATGACAAAAACAACTTTACCCGTTGGAAAAACTCAATTCATTTCAAATTTTTCGGCTACCTAATTTTATTGTTACATTAGCTTACAAATAAAAAGCTTTGTTTTTTACCCACTCGGTAATTTTTTTGTTGGGTTTTACTTAATTGTCATTTTACTCTGGATCTGGAGAATGATATATTTGCTTAGGCTAATTTTGTGGGCGGTCAAACCCACTCAAAAAGCAAAGTTGGCTCTCATCTTGAGAAATCTGACTTCATTTTTCAATTCTTTTTCAGACAGTAAACTAGATAAACGAAAAAAAAAAAATCATACAACACTATTAATTTCCAACTTCTTATTTACCCTGGTGGATCATTTTGGCTCTCTTCAATCTAGTTTTTTTTTTTTTTTTGAAGGAGAGGGGAGGAATCTTCGGCATATGTCACTGAAAAATTCAAAACTTAGTGATTCATGGAAAGTTTCAGCTAATTTTGGTTCAACCATTTTTTGCATTCACGAATCAGCGACATCTTAGTGATTCTTGTACGAGTCCCTACAGATATTAACTTTCACAAAGTCGCAATAATGATTAAATTTTGAAAATGCGACTTTTCTCCAAGGGAGAGAAAGAGGGCCAAAATATTTCCATAAGTCTGAAAACATTTAAGAAAAGAAATAAAAAAAACACGGAAATGAGCAAGAATTGTGTTTTTTTCATATGAAGATCTCAGTAAGCTAAAATATAAGAATAAAGATTTAACAGATAAATTTAGAAAAACACACTTTTAAACATTTTTCTTCCTTAGCTTATTTTTCTGAAGATATTTTTAAATCAGAAAAAATCACCTCTAATTTTAAAAAAAGAAACGAAAAAAAAATCAAAACGTTAGCAATTAATTCAAATTGTAAAGAATACTAAAATTCCCAATAATTATGAATCATAAAATGATTACCGTATATAAGTTCATAAAATTAAAACCTCCCAACTTTTCTTGGATACTGCTTTTCAAAGTCACTTCCGCAATTGAGTGAAAAAACCAAAATTGTTTATAAAATTTTAAAGATGAAAAAGAAACTCATTTTCTAACGAAAATTTATTTATATTTTCCTCCCATATGAAACATTAATTCAGGAATATCATTGAATTCCAAATGGTATATTATTCATCATTCAAAAAGAAAAATACACGGTTATTTTATTTCCTTCGCCCCTCCATTACGTAATACTGACATTCTCATCATACGTCATTTAAATAGTAAGAACACAAAAAATATTTAGGAACTTATAATAAATTAACGGAAATTAAATGTTACTAATTCGTAAGTTCTCAGTTCTACTGGTTGATACACTTAGGGTTATTATCACATCAACATACGCATTACGTAAAAAATAATAATAAAATATAAATAATAAATAATAATAATAATAAAATGGCAGAATTGGTATAGTTAATAAAATAGTTTGGGTAGTTTGTTTTTTAAATAAAGCAGTTTTCCACAAACGCGCGGATGTGGTTTAAAAAAATGCATCTTTCGTGCGATTAAAAATAGCCCTGGGCATTAATAGTCGATTTAATGCGAGCAAAAAGATAAATGAAAAATAAAAACTTGAATCCTGAGCATAAGAGATTTTGATTTTATAAACATTTTAATACGGGTTTTAAGGTGAGACAACTGCTTAACTTTCCATCCATGCAGATACGGACAGAGCATAAATACTGTTACCAACATACCTTCTTCGAGGAAATATTAAGTGAGAGTCCGGTAGATACGGATAAAAGTCAACAGTGATTAAAAAATAAGATACGTTTTCCTCAATGAATACATAAGTTGAGAATAACCACAATTTCCCCACATTTTTATTATACCTCAATTTGCGGTCAAAACGTCGAAAATGGAACCATATTTCAGAAATATGCAGAAAATGTAAAATTGTAAAAATGAAAACTGATTTTAACGTTAGAATAGGAAAAATTACACTTCTATAGTAATTCAAGGGGTGGTTTCCAGAGGTGCTGTGTTTAGGGGCTGTAAAATACAGGCGTACCAAACTGGCCATTTTGTTCCGAAGTCAATTTGAAGTAAAACTGGTCCAAGATGGGTAAATTTGGCACAAAATATCCATATCTTCTTCATTGGCCTGAGTAGTCTCCATAAATATTAAAATTGTGATTTTGCCATGATTTATTGATAAAAAAGGCAACCTTATGTTCAATTGTCCTTCCAATGAAGAATGACAAATTTTCATCAAAAATATACTAAAAACTGAAAAAAATTTGCATTTTGTTGTATAAGTGATAATTATTTGTTCAACTAACATTCTTGCAATCAGAAATTATACTCTCAAAACAAGGGGGACCCATGAACCATGAAAACAGAAAAGGAACAAAATGGCAATCTTAACTATGTTAGTGTTGCAAGTCACAATGAAACAGTACTAAAATTAATGGACAGAATGCGCTATTCACGTCAGTCATCAGTATGATCAAAACCACAAAGGTATAGCTGCTATGAGACTAAAAATTTTCCTCTTGCATTCTTGTTGAGCACATAGTACTTGGAAGTTTAAAGGAGAAATGAAAGAAGTAATTAGGAAATCGAAAGTTCACGAGCATATTAATCGACCGACTAGATTCGAAGAACATCGATACTAGGTTATACAAGTAGAAACAAAACCGCAAAAAAATAAACATTAAGCCATGGCTTGTTTAAGTTTAAAACTAGTTCAAAAAGACAAAATCAATCAATAAAAAAAAAAGGCGTGAGTTCAAATGGGAATCCATGAAGGATTGATATGTAAACATAATACAGCGGTTGTTGGAACCCGCATTGCACACGCCAACGATCACAAACCCTACATGCCAACAGTTACAATATAACTTGCAAGACGTATAAGTTACGATTGTAATTCTCGTTTTAGCCCCTACTAGATTGTAGACCGAGTGCTAAGATGTTTACACAACAAAAAAAAAACGAAAAAAACGACAAAAGGTAGCCCGTATCAAACTTCCACGCCATAATTATCGACTGAATTAAATAAAACACACAAATAAAATAAAATAAAAAGTGAATACATATTTGAAAACAAATAATAAGATATACGTCCGATAACTCAACTAATCACAGTCTTACGTAGTTATTTACGCATGCAACATAATTTTTTACCCACACCCCAGCTGACGTCCACAGAAAATTGAGGCACAATAATAATGAACCTAAAGTAACTATAACATTTGATTTTCAGTCAATTTTTTCTGCATGTCATGAATTAAAAATCCTAATAATATCATTTTACGAGGATAATATTCAGGACTAAATCCTCGGAAAAGCTCCAAGGATTCACTTCTCTCGTTAACCCCAGGACCAAAACTTGTTTCCTCAATATTTCTGAATGGCCGCTCACAGTGCTTTTTCACGTTCTGCTTAGTTTTACTTTTACGAGGTAACCTTCGCTTTCTAAGTAACAAATTATCCGCAGACGACATTACACTATCATCTGTAAATTCATCGTACGATAGTAATCTGTCAGCAATATTCAAGGTGCTATTCTCTTTATTATCGTCAACGTAACTATTAGATTTATTTTCTCTAATCGATTCTCCATTGGGATATTCATTTCGAGGTAATACGGCTCTAAAATTTAGAAATGGCGAAAAATGTAAACAATCTGAATTAAAAAAATAAAATTTCTTGTAATGCAAGAATCAACATACTGATACGATCCGACAGATTCTTCCATGGCTTCAACGTGTCCTAATGGTGACTGCTTCATTGATTGCATGCGATTTTTCGAATGGCTGGATTCGAATTCCCAAGGAGCTGATGGTTGGTGTTCGCACCGTTTGATGAAGAATTTGAACACGACAGATCCCAATGATGTTTTACTCGTCCACAATTTTTCCACTACGTACAAACCTTAAAATACCAATAAAATGTTAACTTACATTTCGTTATTGATGACGAAAATGCCATGAATAACGAATGATTGGCAAACTTCATAATTCTTTTAAAATAAATCATAAATGTGTCACTGCAACGACGAGAAATGGATTATGTACGAAAAATAGGAACTTAGTAACTTACAAAAATACTGGATGGCAGGCAAAAAAATTTCTCGTCGTCAATGAAAGCGCACTCTATATATACGGATATGAAAACTACCAAAATTTTGTGAACGCCTGAACGGGTGGCGATTCGACGGAATAAAACTGAAAATTGTGCAAGTTACTAAATAATAAATATAAACTATACTCTGTCCAATATATGATAATCTCTGCCTTCAAAACAATGCTGCCATAAATACACTCGGAATATTATTTATCCAGCAAGATGCCTAGCGTTATATATAAATGGCAACCATGTATCAATTTAAAGCAATCATATTGGCTGATAAACGTTTTTTTTTATGTTTGTCGGGGATTATCTTATATTGGACAGAATAGAGTCCCAAATAATTCTTTTACAATAACTCTCATTTCAATCATTTGACTGCGAATAATTTTATTTCGAGTTTAGGATAAAATTATTGATTACTTCGTTGTAAGTGGCTCATAATTTAAGTTGAAGTTTTTTCAAATTTGTAGGGAAGTCGTAGCTCAATTATTCACAACATTTTATTTAAACTGTGAAATACTTATAGAATCAATGAACTAGGCTTACTGCAAATTGTAATGGGTCAGACAAACAAATTTTCTCATTTTTGAGGCTCAAGATATTTCAGTCAATACGATTTAAGATTTTAGATTGAAGTATTATCATAAGAAACAAGTAGCATCTAATTAATGAAAGAATTCTAGCAATTTGGTCACAACAAAATTTTCATAATAAAGAAAAATCGAGTTCAATAAAGAAATTTAAACAAAACATACGGGTATTCATGGACGAAAAAAGTTAAAAATTAACGAATTTACTTAAATTTAAAAACAAAAGGAGATATGAAGTTAAAATTCACTCAACCGAAATTTAGAAATAGCTCAACAGAGAACAAATGAGTTTTGTTAATAAAGGATTTTTCTTTGAAGAACTTCGGCACGATGCATAATATAATGCTTCAGAGCAGTGGTTCCCAACCAAAGGGGTCACCCATGAAGGGTATGAGATCAATCCAATGGAGCACAGCGTGATTCTGAAAAATTGTCAAGGTACCTCAACACGTTCACAATGCACATTATGATTGTTACTATAGAAGGAAATTATGATATCTTGAACTTGAAGCAAGGAAGAAATCGGAGGGGTATTCAGAGGCTAGGGAGTGCAAAGATGTTATAAAAATATGAAAGAGAGGCGCAGCGGGGAACCGAAGCGTTAAAGTTAAGTACGACTGATCAAAACAATTACGACAATTGCAAAAAAATACGAATCATTTGAGACCAACCAGTCATCATCTTATCTTATATGTATACAAAAGCCACTTCTGTAACACTATCACGGGACCATAGTTACAGATATATATTTGGCTATGCATATGTTTCAATTTCAGTCAAACTATAAATCATTTTTACTCCATTTGCAATCCAAAAGGGTTAGGCGTGGGGACTTCAAGAATATAAATATGACGGAGCCGACACGCTACTGTTTTACAATGGGATCAACTGTCGTTAACATTTACACCGAGGACATGTAAACTGGGGTACAAAATACCTCATATCACTCGCATGTAGCAATTTTTTCCTCCAATCAGACTTTTAAAAAGAAAAACACTTGGTGATTGCAGCCCTATCTACAGGTAAGATAACAAAAACACCTTTGTGTCATCTCCATCATATAAATATATACACACTCAAAAAATAAGGATGATGAAAATTATCAGTTTCATGAGAAAAGAAAACAACTGGTACCATTTTTCATGTTAACCTTATTTTTTTAATTTAAATATATGTGTCTATATCACTATAATAAACATACAAGCCAGCCGAAAGTATTCGACAAAATTAATTTGTCAAAATTATTTTGCCAATATTATTTCCTCATATCGACTACCAACATAGCCTCACATATATACAAAAAAAAAAGTTTTCGTTCCTTCTGCACAAACAACAAATTCTAGTTTCACCCAAATATTCTAGTAAAAATTCTGGGCTAGAGCAGTGCCTTAGGGCTTCTATGTGTACATATATACATACATACATACATATATATATATATATATATATATATATATATATATATATGTATAAATATAAAACATACGGCCAAAATTTTGTGTTTAGTTTTGAAAAAACTAGGAAATGGATAAAGCTAAAATTTTCATGATAGATAGTTATTATTTGAGAGTAGGTCTGAAAGAAGTTTGGTGTTCATCACTTCATCAGTTTGGTACGTAGTTCTTGAAAAAACTGGAAAACAAAAAATTCCTGAGTCATTTTTTCAGGATTCTGAGAAAATGACAAAAGTAATAGAACTGCTAGCAATAAAACATGAATAGGTAGACCGATATTTTTGTTAAAAATAGATTTTATTAATTTATGCTAACTGTAATAGCGCTGGAATCCTTCTTGTGGTGGTTAGTATCCCTATCCAAACCCTATCATCTGATAAAACAGGTAACGGAAAAAAGTTACAAGTTACCCATCTATATACGAAATATATTACTTATTTATCTATGCACGAAATTATTTTTCTCCGAGTGAAGAAAAATTTAACTCGTCAGCAGAAAATGTTGTTTTAAAAAGTTTTAAATTATGGGAATTTAGAATTTTATATTATGAATGTGTTACGGAAAAACCATCAAATTCGAGGGAAAAAAACCAGAATTGTTCACTTTTCATTGTTCTCTCTTGGAGAATTTATTCGTAATCCTTCAGCAATACAGTATGCTGACAAACCACATTTCGAAAATTTGTAAAATATTAATCATAAAAATAAGATGGGCTGGTGGAATATGAATAGAGGTTTAAGAATATCATAAAAACATTATTGGAGAGTTGAAAAATCACACCGTCAAATCAAAAATAACATCTGATTATTAATAGTCTGATCATGCTAACAAACAAACGTCAAAATGCACTTTAACCAACATCCACAAAGCAACACTGCCAGAAGAACCCAGAGACTTATACTATATTTGATACCTCAAACAAAGTATCAATAATGATGACAAACAGAAAATGAATTAGAATAAATTTTAATTTAGACCCAAAAATCGAACATAAGAGTTTATCCGAATTTAGGTCAACATCTTTACTTTCAACATAAAATTTCATTTTTTCATCAGTTAGACCAATAATTCCACCCACTGTTTCAGTTTGAGACTTAGAAACTCGAGGACTATTATTCACACTAAAATATAACAATGAAAAATGTTGACTGATAAAAGAAGAATCAATTTCTATTCAGCTTCATACAGCCGAATACTTCAACTCCCTACTGATTTTGCTGGGTGAGAAAAAACTACGAAACAATTCCGCTTTGAATTTTACCCCTAGTTCAGAAAATATTAATCTATAATCAGAGAGATTCAGCTCTATTACCTGGTTACAAAAATTCTGATCCTTGCAATAAGAATTTGATAAGACTGACCACAGCGGTCAACCGCGTCAGCACTACATTCGGTTTGAACATTTTGCAATTTTTTTTGCAGTCGGCTAGATCGGAATAATTAAAATATTAATTTGAATTACCATCATATCTGTAGCCACGAGCGGGAGCGAACGCACTATTCAGTTTATAACCTCTAATAATTCGTACTGGGTTTCCAGTTTCTAAATTTCTCATTAAGGAAGCATTAGATCCACTAGCGAATTGATTTTTCGACTGAGTAACGACACGCGAATTTTTTTGGTTGTCTTTGTTTCCACGCAAATATTTACATCCTGAACCAGCGAAAAACAAAATATTCGTTAGGTTTTCGAGCTGAATAAAATGTACAAGTTCGGGTACACGCAAATCTTTACATCCTGAATCTGTGAAAAACCGAATATTCTTCATATTGTCAAGTTTTTATTTTACCTGAATAAATAAAATCAAATCCTGTATCGTCATAATCGTAACAGCCTGTCAATGCAATACTGAAAGCACCATCGGCACCAGCATGCACGCCAGCAAAAGCAGGTCTATGTACTCCAGCGTAAGAGCATTCCAATCGACTGCTCCACCAGTCTCCAACTTTCACTCCTATACTTAAAAATAAAATGAATTGCTGCATGAAAAGTATTAAAATTTTTAAAACACATCGTCGAAAAATAAGAAAAGATATTCTCTACCTTCGATTTCTCCGTAAAAGTTCAATACTTTGTGCCTCATTCGAGTAGTCGGTGAAATTGATATATTGCAGCACGAAATGTCAAGCTCGTTACCTTTTTTCATTCTCTGTAATTAAAATTCACTTTTTCGTAAAACGGACACGGGAATAAACCCGGAATGTGGCTTACAAAAAAAGAAAAAAAAAAGAAAAACGATCAACTAACGCTAATGCTGACTGATCTTATGCGAGGTGATGTCCATTTCTTTACGACGGGAAATTCCAAAGATTTTCGACTTAGAAGAGACTGGTCGAATAAGGAAATATCGGACTCGTAGCTGATAAGACGCTAAAATGAAAAAATTAATATAGATTAATTACATCAAAGAATTTCGGCATACCTGCTTCTCAGAATCGATAATTAATATTCGTATGCAACATCAGTAATGTCAATACCAGCAAAATTATCCAACAGATAGGTGTAATGGTATCAAAATTACTGATGGTTGTTGGTGGAAAACTCAAGTTCCTGCGGTGACGTACTACACAAAATTCGTGATTTGGATAAGAACGAAAAACTTGAAAATCCGAAATATTGGCTGATAGGTTCGATATAAAATTGAAAAAACTTACGTCTTTCGCTTTCGATATATTGAAAGTATCGAGAACTTCGTCTCTTCTGTTCCCACGTTTTCTCAATAATCGAAGGGTCTGATGATCGTTTTTATCCAAATCTAACATGATGCGACAGTTTCTACGAAAATGATGACAAAATATTTAAAACGGATAAAAAAACAGCTGAAAATCGAAATAAGTAACACAACCGCAGCACATGTAAAAGACAGAGGACAGAATGATTAGAATTAAAAAAAAACGTGGAGAAAAACGGTTTTATTAGAATATTCACCTTGCACTAGGGTTCGAAGAGCATACATCTGCCTGCTGGATACGGTAAACTTAGCCAATGCTACAATGCTAGATAGATCACAAAATAAGCTATATAGTTCAACCGTTCGAGCGGTTTGCCGGTTCACACTTTACCGCGATTTTCTATTCTTGCAGAAGATAAAATAAGATTACAATTAAGCCGTAAAAAGGAGTCAAGAAGAAATAAGAATGAATTAACGAATAATCCAGCGAGCAAGTGGCGGTAGGGGATAAAGACTACGGCGTGTGGTTTATAGAGAAATAGTAGAGGGGAAAAACCGCTCTCTACATGACGTGACATTAACGAATCTAAAATCTCCGCTGTACTTTCAATTCACTCTAAACTTAAAGCGTAATCCTTCGTCTTACTTCTTTGACTTTATAGGTTGTCCCGGCAGAGGTCCACGTCCGTCATAATTAGAAAATATCAAAATTCAAAATACGAAAAAAAGGTCCATCACAACGTTACAACAAAATAACTTGTTTCCGAGTTACAGGTTCGCCAAAGTTTTAATTAATTTTTCACAGCAAAATTAAACGAGGAAATTTTGGAATTTTTATGTTGATGATAGAATCTTGTTTCATTCATGCGTACCTACGGACCGACGGTACCTACATTGAAAAAGTTTCTCTTGACCAATTACCAAAGTGCCTGTGCCTATCTTCATTTTTCAATACTTACCCACCAAATGAATCGCTTTATTGCAGTTGCAGCCGGCGCAGCTCATCGCGTAGTTGCGTATTTTTGACGTGCATACTGTGAGTATTGAAAATAAGGCAGTTGGTCAAGAGAACCTTTTTTAATATCTTCAAAGAGTAAACGATTTTGTCATTAAGAAGTAAATTTGATTAATTTTTTGAATTTCCTTATTTGATTTTTCTATGTAAAATTAAAGAAAACTTTGAGAACCTAACTCGGAAATGATTGTGTGTTTATTAGGAACTCTTTTTCGCATTTCGATGAGTATGGGTACCAATAGTTGCCAAATTATGGCAGACCTTTCCCGAGATACTCTGTGTATACTCTACGAAAGTCTGTAATTTCCAAAGGGTGAGCTAACATTTATAACTGGAAAAAATTTGAGAATAAGTTGGAGGAATTATAATTCTCCACATTTTGTAGCTCCCACGCCATCAAATACATACATAATTAAACTGAATAAAACTATAAGTTGAATCTTGGCTCTAGAAGACTAGAATAGGTGAAACAGCAGCTTCTGAGCAGGCCTGATTGAATGCACAATATATGTTTTCTTACCTTGGCCATGCCTTGGCCTAAATGAGGCCCTGGCCCACTATTTTATGATAATAGGGAACAATTAATATTAGGTTTCATAAATTCTCGACCATATTCTATTTAGAAAGCGATATATTTTTTGAATAAAACAAAAGTAGGTGGTTTCATGATTTTAGGCTTCTGACCTAGCTTGGGTCAGGCTTTAATTTTCGGGCTTACTTGTGAGCAGATTTTGTTGGTCTTGGGCACCAAATGTACGGTCGAAGAACTCACTTTTTGGTTTGTGTACCTTTACTTCCTAAGCCAAAGCCAATTTAACTTATCAACATAGTATGAATTTGGAATTGCAACGTAGTCGTCCCTTAATTAAAGTTGAAATTTTGAAAAATAAGTACCTATAGTAAGTTACAGCGAGAAAATGGAGTGGGTGAGAGCGGATTTGACTGAGAAAAATTGACCCGAATTTCAGCTCAATTTCTCAAAAAAATACGCAGTTTCAGTATTCCATTAATCTGTCATTAGATGAAACGGTTGGAAAGGAAACCACGAAATATCTTATTTTTGAAGTTCAGATTCAGAGAGTTGGACAAGTAAAGTCTGCTGAAAAAGCTATCAAATAGCGAACCAAAGTTACTAAACTTATTAAGAACATATACAGGCAGACTTATAATGATGAGAAATAATTTAGGTATTGATGAAAATTAACACTTAGTGGCGAATCCAGAGCGTTATTATGGTGGGTGATGAAGACAGGATTTTTGAAGAATTAAAATTTTTTTTTGCTCTTTAACTAGTTTTTACATTTTTTATCTGAATTCTCAAGTCGTACTTTCATTTTTTTCATTTATGTTTTATCCGTTATTTATTCATTTTTTTTGTGCTTAAGGAAATTTTAGAGGGAGAGTCTTGTGGGAAAAGAAAATATCTCATTTTAAAGATTTGAAGAGCCAATAGGTCTGTTCTGTTAGCCTCAAAAATCAACACTTTCAACACTGGTGTTACCTTCAGAGTCAAGTGGCGTTCTTTTTGTACTATAATAACATGAAGATTATCAATTATGATTTCTTTTTATTGAGGTGAGTTCTGATCACTTGATGCGGAAAAGATAGAAACGAATTATCATCTTTGAAAAAGATTTATTACCAACGTTAGTGTTGTGGTGGTAGTCATGCAACCTCGCTCACATCGTCACCTAACAACACGGTAACACTGAATCATTCTTTTCCCACTTTTAATCAAACAAAACTAGAAGAAGATTACTCATATTAATTTCTTGCTTTTTTATTCCGTTTTGTTACGATCTCAGTTAAAGTCCAATACTTCATTTTGTTGAAATAATTTTATATTGTTATTATGTTGTTGAAGTTTGTGAAATAAAACAAATTCTTTTTCATATTATATAATTTCGTTCGTTAATTTGTTTTCTTCAAAGTTCGTTCGAAAAACTAATTCGCATCCTCGGCCAAGAAAACTTAATTATCAGATAGGTCTGAGATTAAAGCTTTTCACTTTATGGTAGCATCGCTTTGTGATCGTTTTTTTCGTTCTTCCTGAGCAATAATTGTGTAAATTGGGATAATTTACAAAGAACTGGGATAGTTCTTCATCCGCTGAGTTTCGTTTTTGTGCTGAAAACTGAAGAAATCACCGAATAAACGACGATAAGTATTGGTCAACTGGTCATCAAAAATTGCAAAATAATTTTCCAAGGCTGAGTTCAACGTTCAAACAGATTCAGGTTCTCTTAAAAATTTTTCTGGTATTCCATCTGATAAATTTACTTGAGTATTGTCTTCTATATTGTTCCAATTAATTAGTTCTATTTTGGGTAAACCTTCTTTTTTGAAAAAATTTCTAGGATATTTGTCTTTAAAAATGACTGATTCTAAAAATGTTATGTTACTAGATTTTATCAATTTTCCACATTCTGGTTTCAAAAGTAGACAGGTTTGAGGATTAGATCTAACAAGAATGCATCTATCCCCATCCTCTGAAAATTTTGAAGTCGAAGTTTTGGCATGTGGAATTTTCCGAATTACTATACAGCTGAATCTATGCATATAATCTATTTTAGGTTTTCTGTTTCTCAACATTTCATAAGGTGTTTTCATTTTCAATCTTTTATGGGGTAATCTATTATGTATATGAGTTACTTGTTGGAAAGCTAGTTCCTAAAATTCAAGTGGCAGACCGGTATCTAACATTAATGCCTTTGCTTTTTGTATTCCCGTAAGATTAAATCTTTCGGCTGTACCATTTAATTCTGGTGTGTCTGGTGGTGTGACTTCTAAAACTATCCCTTCTTCTTTTATAATTCTTTTCATATCAACTGTTAAATATTCTCTACCACCATCAATTCGTAGATAGAAAATTTTTGCTTTTCTATCACCTAAATTTGTCCTCATTGTGTCAATAAATTCTCTAAAAGCTTTACCTACTTCGGACTTATTTATCAAATTAAATGTCATTGTATATCTAGAAAAATCGTCTGTAAATGTCACTACATATGCGCTTTTATTTATAATACCAATTGGTTTTATGGGACCCATCAAATCATTATGTACTCTAAAAAGTGGCTTATCTGCTACTTCTCTAATTAACTTATGTGGCAATTTTCTAATTTTGGCTAGTCTACAGACTTTGCACTCTTTTAATTCAACATCAAAATCAACATTTTTTAAACAATCATAAGTGTTGGATGCCTTTTTGAGATAACTCATTGAAGCATGACCTAATCTCAAATGATATAAATATCCTAATTTATTTTTGACTGAATTTTCACAGAGCGATTTTAGATTTTCAAGTTTGTCTATTGTTACATCAGCACCTAAATCAAGATACTCATGAAGTTCTTGATCAGATTTTAACATTTTGTTTCCGTTAATTTCTTGATTATAATTATGATTTAAAATTTCTGTCTCATTTTCACTTTCTGACCAAACATCTTTAATTTTGGCATAACTATGATCATTTTTATCTTCTTTTTGTGTCAAATAAGATTCTTTCCTATTTACTAGATCAAAAGTAAATCACCAATATTTACCAATTTTGTTACCTTTTAAAATAATTTTATTTGTCTTTTCATTTCTGATTTCTGCTAAATCATTTCTAAATATGGCATAATATCCTAATTTTGTAATTCTATGAATCGAAAGTAAATTTTCACCAAGATTTTTAGAATATCTAACTTTTTTAATTTTAAATGTTTTCATTTCTATGTCTCGAACAACTAAACTCCCTTTATGAGTAATTTGTATGTCAGCTGACTTATTTTTATTGGCACAAGAAATAAATTCAGGTGTATCTAAACGTTTTATGTCATCTAAATTGTCTAATTTCTTATTAAAATGGTCAGTGGCTCCTGTGTCTGCTATTAGTTTTATACTTCTAGATCGATTTACTTTAAAACACTTTGAATCTTTAAAACGTTTAAATTTAAATAAATGTCTTATACTTTTAATACCTTTTGTTTTTATCGACGATTTCGATGACTTATGTGACCTCCTGATTCTTTGTCCATCACTAGATGACAAGGATGACAAACTTGAGCTCGATGTACTCGACGATCTTATACTTGAACTTGAGCTAGAGCTCTTTTCTCTTTTTCTTTTCGTAGTTCTGGCTCCTTTCTTATGATACTTGTGTCCGTATTTTCTTGATTTATGACTTTTCTTATCAGTTTTCAGCTTTTTAGCCCAGGGTTTTCCATCGTTCGATGTCATAATCATTTTTAGCTTTTACAAAATAGATTGGCTTAAATTTCGGCTTAACTTTAAATTTCTTAAAGCAGTTCCATTATATGCTACCTTTCTGTTCCTGTGTCGGTTTATCTCTCAATTCTTTTGGCAATGGTTTAATTCCTCTCGGTTTTTTGCAATGTTTCGCTAAGTGTCCGTATCCGCTACAGTTGTAGCATCTAAATGTTGTCTTAAAACCTGAAAAATTATTCGATTTAGATTTCTTATAATTGTTATGTTTCACAAAATTTGCACCTCTATGTTTCAATATTCCTTTTCTTTCTTTTAACAATATATCCTCTTCCATTATTATGGCTTTTATCTGTTCATACGTCATATCTTCTCTAATTTTAGCTGATAAATTTGGAAAAGGTACTAACATATGAAGTTTTATGGCTTCTAATCTTCTATTCTTAGTCCAAGATTTATTTGTTAAACTTATTTTTGTCTCAATGTCTTCAAACTTTTCTATCCAATCATTTAATTCCATTGTTTCGGGATAATATTTTAACGTATAAATGTCTGTTAAAACTAAATTGCTCACTATAGTTTGTGGCTCACGATAATCAAGTATCTTCTTCATACATTTAGGGGGATATGGTTCGCCAAAAATTAATTTAGCATGATCATCATTTAACCACTCAAGTAAAACAGCTTTCGCATCACATAAATTTCTTGTATCATCTTTATCTAAAATTTTCGGATTAACCAAATCAAAAACTTTCGAAAAATTATATCGACTTACAAACATATTAAATGATTTAAGCCAAACTCTAAAATCAATGTCTAAACTTAATTTCTTGGGGGTTACTTTTATTTTACTTCTATGTTCTTTTTCACTTCTACTCAAATCACTTCTTTCAGTTTGATTATTACAATTATTAATGTCATTATTTCGAGGGATTAGTTTCAATTTTGGGGTTATTCTTACATTGGTTTTGTTTTCCTACACTATTACGGGCAAGAAGACTATCAATGTCAAAATAATTTCTTAGTAGATCTTCAAAAATTTCATTACCTTTAGTCTGTGCCACGTAGTTCTTTTCTTGGATCGATTCTATTGTCTTTAATTGGCTTGATTTCTCTTGTTCCATGGCTGTAGTTGATGTCGTATTACATGGCTGATTTTGTGTCTGAGTTGATGTCTTTTTCAGTATCCTATACAAGTCTTTTTGTGTCGTTTGAGTAGCTGGTATATTACTGACGTCAATATCTAAATCCCAGTTTTCTTCTAACGGGTTGATGTCCATTCTGTTTTTCTCCGCATCGAATCGGGTACTACTGGTTCCGATTTCTGCAACATCTGTCTGTGACTGCACTGTCGCAACCTCCTTCTCACTGGTTGCTTGCGGCTGAATAGATTTGCGTTCCTCTTCCCTATCGGACCCGGTTGTTCACATGGATTGTGATCATATTTTGGTAGATCTTTCATTTTATCATACGTTTCCTGATAATCTCTGTCCACTACTCTCGTTTTCGCTAATTATTCTTCGATTAATAAATTCAACTTTTTCAAAAAACTTAGCTCAAGACTGTGAACCAGACAAATACACGATGCTGGGTCTATTGTGAAAAATTGGTCCACTCCAAATTTAATGGCTTTTATGGCTCTCAGTCTGTTTACCTTTGTTCGACTCTGATTTAATTAATTTCATTTAAATCTTATCAACTTTTGTCAAACCTATTAACGTCCTTAAATAATAGGATTTTTACATCAATTATAATTTTATTCGAAATGGCAACCAGATTTTATTTTAATTAATTCATTACCCAGACTTTTAAATTCGATCGTGAAAAGCTAGGTTAAAATAATTTCATCTAGGGAGGTTATTTTTACAAATTTCATCAATATTTTAAGTGTCTTCTACCGATGTGCTCGTATTCATTAATGTCTATTCTGTGTCTAACAAAAATAATTTATGTCTTACAAGCACATGGTGGGATCACGTTACACAATTGATCCCTTAATTAACATTAGTCTCTAAATCACTTCATTTTATTTTTAATTTCAACATATTCTATACTTTCAATAATTTAAAGTATACTATTACTTACTGGTACTCTGCAGATAAAGTGTGGTGAGATTACTTTGTAGTTAAATGACGCCAGTTTTCTTGTCACATGTGTACATAAATACGAATAGTCTTAAATGGCAAACAATTAACATCAAAATCAAACACTTAATTAATGACTTACATAAATGACTCGAACACTTATTTTATCAATTGACTAATACACGAACTACTCTTTTAATCACATTTATTTTTACTTTTCAACCTTTGTGCTATATAAAATATTGGAATAATACGACAACATGAAGAGCAAATGTGTATATTGTGTAATGGTTATACAAGAAGTGTCAACGAGTATACAAATAACATGGTGGAGTAAACTGGAATAGTTCTTCATGGAACGTTCTAAAACTAGTTGTACATATCGTTGTTATATCGATATAACATCGAGAAGTTCTGCACCTGTATTATATGTGACTTAGTTCTCATTATAAGTTCTAGTTCTTTCAAGTTTACTTTCTCGTAATACTCTCTGTGGTATCATTCCAACAGTTAAAAATGTAATTGTTCGGTTGCTCGTTATTGTTCAGGTTAACCAAAATTGTAGCTCTACACTCTCACTCTTTGACCATATAAATAATGGACTGCGCATACTGATAAAATATTGAAAGCAACCAAATGAAATGTACATTCCATTCAAAAGTTGCTTCCCTTATCAAACTGTATTTTTCACAGAATTCATCTACAAATTCTCTTCGATTTGTTGCCATTAAATTAATTAGGATTCAGCTATGAATCGAAGAGAATTCACCTACAAATTAAAGCATTTATCCTTCAAATGTATTTTGTGTACTATAGCTAGAGAAATAAGGGAATGTAGAATAGAAGATGATATCTTTGTTAAATTAGATAGTATTTATGGAGTTAAAACAAAAGATATGGCAAAATCCTAACAGCAACAGTTTTGATATAGATGTCAAGGTAATATTAGAGCTTTATTAACTATATGGGATAACTTTGTCAAAGATGTAAGTTATACAGGCGAAGAAATTAATGAAAAATTAGAACTTGAAAATATTTTGATGGTGCTAGGACATGAACTAGCTATACCCTTAATGAGATTTGAAAACTTAAACTCAGAGGAAATAACTCTAAATAACCTAAAACAAATCTTAAAAGAAGATTTAGATAAAAAAATGACAGACATTCAAATACTTAAAGAAAATTGAAACCAATACCCACAAAATAGAAAAAAAAACAGTATCAGTGACTGAAGCTGATTACAATTAATATGATAACATTTTCATATTATTTGACTTTAAATAACAGTGGGATAATTCTCGGTTACTATTTCAATATATGTATTGATAAAATGTCGATATTTTGATATTTCATGGGAAATCTATGGAAAATCTACATTGTATTTCATCAAGTTAGGTACTTATAGGAAAGTCGATTGGTGAATCGAGTAGAATCCATCGATGGATTCTCTACTCGATTCACCGGTCAATTTTCCTTTAATTTATAGTGAAATAATTCATCGGTGAATTGAGTAGAATCCGTTGATAGATTCTATTCTACTCGCTTCACCAATTGACTTTCCTTCAATTTAATGATATAATTCATCGGCGATTGAAGAATGCATTGATGGATAAATTCATTTGCAAAATTCGTTGGCGTTATATTTACGAAGATAAATTAAATTAGTTACCGTACCAAATTCGTAGATGAAACATAGAAAACCTCTGGATACTTCAAAGATTGATAACACAATTAACGTATTATTTCAGATTATACTTTGTGACATCTGATTACCTGTAGCCTTCCCCGCATGCCACCATCAACTTGTACTATTATTACAATAGGGAACGGCTCTCGAATTCCAAGTTTATAATAACAATAAGGTAAATGGGAAATACGCCGATTCCTCAACGGAAATAAATTCCCAAAGTCTAAGAAACATCAAAGACACGTCGATTAACTACTTTTAACAATATGGTGATGTGTAGAATTACAATATCGATCATCGGTGAACCAAATCTTATCTCTCTTGACTGTTCACGTTTTGGCCTAAGAGTGAACAGTCAGTCTCATTTTAGACGTGATAGTTTCTCGTTCGTCGTGAATACGAAACATTATTCACGACATAATACAGCTCTTTTATACGACAGCAAGTCACCATTTAAATTGTTTTCACTGATACTTTCGAATGTGAATGTCAGTAGTAGACTTAAATAACTCGCGATATTATTCCTTCGAATATAAGACGAATATCCGCTCGAGTTTTGATGGTTCACCGAACTTCGAGAACCATGAGGCGATGTGATGTATAACCTGCACGATCTGACATTAGTTACCATACTTGTAAGTAACCTTTTCAATGTAATAAAGTGTAAACTGTGATAATGGGTCGGCCAACTTATTTATTTCCACTTATATAAATTCGCCTGATATACTTCGTAGGCCTTGGGAGCTATTGCTGGTAGGCTGGTGGCCTAACTGTTTGAGCTGGTTTGTGGTTTCGACTCTACGATTGATCGAGACTTATTGATATACTTCGAATCGTGATATCATTCCCTATACTCGGGATGTACGTTCGTTTTCGGACGTCACAACTTATTGAAATTCAAATGAATATAAAGATGAATACTTACAATTTTGTAATTTGAAAATGTTTTCAAAAGAACAACTAGGTACACTTTAAAATCATGAATATTAAAAATAATTCAAATCACTATTCACTCATTCTCATTCACTGATAAACCTTAGAAAAATTCCAGTAAATATTTTAGCTACTTAATATATTGATAAAAATTCGATTTTGATGTTAAATGGAAAATGCATGTAAACCAATCTCGATATTTTATCGATGTGTGAGAAAAAATAGGAAAATAAAGAAACATCAAATTCGAAAACAGATCCCATATAGAAAATAAAAATGTTATCACATTAATAATTATACAAACCCAAACTACCGAAACAATAATTACCAAAATTATAACTGTAATAATCAAAATGTTAGACAAAATTATGATTGATATCAAAATAACTACCACCAATGTTAAAACAATCAAAATATTTATCATCAAAATCAGAACTTGTACAGTAAATATCCAAATCAACAATCAAGTCCACCAGATGAAAACCAAAATTATGTTTGTTATACTGATAGTTTCCCGTAATGATGTATTTAATAATCTAAAAATAATATTCAACTTTATGAAAAATAAATTTCCCAACATACTAATAGGCACATTGAGATTAAATAATGTAAGAAAATATACAGACATCAGAATGTTGAATTTTTGTCAAGAACAAGGAATCACTTTAGAAACAACATTGCCATATTCACCTGAACATAATGGGATTGCAGAATGTCAAAACCAAACAATAAGGAAAAGAGTTGGAGCAATGATTTTTGATTGCAATTTAAATTTAAAATTTATATCCTGAATTTAAAACCCCTTTCAAACTGTTTTTTAATAGAAAACCAAATCTAAACTAGTAAAACCTTTGTTTCACTCAATTTTAGACAGATCCCAATAGAAATTAGACAAAGAAATGTAACAAATCAAAATAAAAATAAACAAAAGAAAAATATCCTAAATTATCACATCTATCGAAGAAAAACATACTCATTTTACTAAATTTTTACCAAATTTAAATAAAAATTTGAAGTGTCTGCCGTTAGTTAAAGTTTCTAAATTCTATGATGCTCAATGTCCCATAAACTTACTCAGAATACACCCTCAAATTCACCTACAATACAAGAAATATATATATGAAAATTATTGAAAAATATTTTACCTATAAACTGTGGAATACCGTCAAATTCTTCCCAAACCCTAAGAGTGCTGAATTTTGCTGTGAGAAAATAATCTGAATAATCTCACATCCTCTTCAGTATGAACAACCAGATTCATTTGAAAAAAACACTGATAATTAACAAGAAAATGATAATCCCCTTCAGGAAAACCGAAGAATGGAAAACAAAATAGTGATGAAAAGAACAATGTTCTGCCATTAAATCTCCAAAGACTTCAGCAAAAAAATAATTTTTTCAGTAGTGTTGAACAAAAATGAAAATAAAATTTCGCATTAACTGGAGTTAACTACTCCTTACTAAAAAACTATCAAAAAAGTAACCCTTTAACAAAAAATGTACTTGCAATTTCTAATTATGAATATTACATTAATTTCAGTAAATGATTAAGCTATTACCTTCAATTGACGTGAACAAATCAAAGCCCCTGCTACTATGAATTAAGGTTTTTAGATCTGAAGAAAGTGAACAAGTCAATTTGAAATAATATAATGCATTAAAAGAATAAAATATGCACAATTCCAAGATCAACTGAAAAGAGATGAGCAATCTCTCTCCATTACAAAAAATTGTTTTTGTGGGAAAAGCGAAAAGTGTTCACGATGTACGAAAGTAAAAGTCGTATGAGTTACTTAACCCGATCTGGTAGTAATGGTGTATAAAAGTATTGTTGCCAGTAGTAGTGAGTGAGTGTAATGAGAGTGTAGAACAACAAATAAAGCTACTATAGTTAAAGGTAAAATGGAAAACCTTGAAAATGATTGAAAGAGAATTTTTATTGTTATTTTTGGCAACACTAAAAAAAGGAATTCTTTTCATTTTTGTGTTTTTTTTGTTTTTAGGGTTTTTACTTTCAAAAAACCCTATTAAAATCTCTATGTTTTTCCTATTCTTTTTTCATTATTCCTTATTCTGAGTTCTATGTTTAATTTTTTAACTGTGAAAATAAAATTTTCTATTTTATGAGAAAATGTCGAATATTTATTCATTTATTTAGTTATTTATTTTTCTTCTTTTCCTTCTTTATTTTCTTCAACCTGTGTTTTATGTTTTCATTTTTAACTGTGAAAAAATTAATATAAAATTTTCATCCATTTATATAATGTTATCTGTGACCATTTTTTTTCTTCTAATTTTGGAATAAATCTTCGAGGATATATAATATATGATGGAAACAACAGGGAACAGTTTTATCATGGGGTTGAGTGTCCAGACTATAGATGCCCTTGCTGGCATACAAAGTAGGCCAGATGGAACACCCAAACCAATCAGAATCAAAAACTGATGTAAAAGTGAAGTACTTTGTATGCCAGTGTTTATAAACAAATGCATGTTGCAAGATTTTTCCTCCAGTCAGATATTTAATTGGAAGTACATGCGTTTGTAGAAATTCTTTCTATAGGTAGGACACTGAAACTATCCATGTGTTGCCTTCATCATAATATATATCCTCAAAGGGATAAATATGCAAAATAACTTCGACCATATATTAGATGGACTGCGCATACTTATAAAATGTTGAAGGCAACCAAATGAAATGTACATTCCATTCAAAAGTTCCTCCCCTTATCAAACTGTACTTTTCACAGAATTCATCTACAAATTCTCTGCGATTTGTCGCTGTTAAATTAATTAGGATTCAGCTACGAATTGAAGAGAATTCACTTACAAATTCTCTTCAATTTGCTATTAAATTAATCAGGATTCAGCAACAAATCGAAGAGAATTCATCTACGAATTCTTTTTGATTCGTCGCTGTTAAATTAATCAGGATTCAGTGACGAAACGAGGTTAATTCACCTACAAATTTTCTTCGATTCGTCACCCTTAAATTAATCAGGATTCAGCGACAAATCAAAGAGAATTCACCAACAAATATTAAAAAGGAATAAATGACGCTATTTAATTTTAAAAACACTTTCATTTTGTAAAATAACAATAGCTCTGTTTGATAGGACTACACCAACTTACACCAACCTACACCAGAAGGGCGATTCCACAAATGTAGGAATGTTATATGACTTTGTGCTAAGTTTTACTTGAATATTTGTGGAATATCTCCACTAGTGTAGGTTGGTGTAAGAAAGTGTAGTCCTATCAAACAGAGCTATTGCAAATCCCTCCAAATTATTTAAACAAATGACGTATGATATTTGATAAATCCTAAAAAAGGGTACTTTTAAATGAAATTTATGCCTTCATGGTGTCTCCATATAAGCCTTTGGTAATAGTCAAAGACATAAGCCAATGTAAATTTTATCAGTATGCACAGTCCATTATGTATATAGTTGAAGATGTATATGGTCGAAGCAAAATTGTTGTTCTACACTCCACCTGCACTCGCTTACTAACCTTTAGCGCAACTACTTTCAATAACGTAAACTAACGGTTGTGTGAACAAACACGACTTTTTTCATTCGTTCACCCAAGAACGCTGAAACTCATTTCCCACTCAAACTTTAATCTTGTAATGGAGGGAGATCGTTCATCTTCCTCAAACTTGTAATTTATACTTTCAATCATTGCATTAAAGTATCTCTAACTAACTTGTTTCTTTCCTTGGATTTCAACCTCACTTCATGGTAGGCAGAACTGCGATTCCTGAACAGTTAGTACAGAGCGATACTTAATCTTTCATTTTATTTTTGTTGAGGTGAGTTCTGATCTTTTCATCCAACGAAAATGAAGCACGGACATTTATCAATAAAAAAGGTTTATTTACGACTTTAGTACAACGACTGACGAGCGGAGAACATTCTCCGTCGAGCAGTGGCGGGAAGAATATTATACTGGCGATCAGTGTCGCCACATGTGAAAAGAGTAAAAGTAATGTTGTGTTACATGCAGTGTTAGTTGGTATACAGTTACGTGTTCGTGAGGTAGTGAGGGAATCGCATCCCAACACCCCCCTGCGATTCAAAACGGACGAACGAACATGTATATAAATTAGTGTTACATATCGCATGTATTTAAAACAAAATATAAACAAGAAATAAGCAAAAGCAGTCAAAATTATTACATGTAGTTGTCATATAAAATTGCTATATATAAAAAATTGTAAAAAAAATAAAAAATTTAGGTATGTCGTTGACTAGTATAGTATTACATAATAAATGTTTATGTGTTCATATATTGTTATATTGTTATATCCTAAATAAATCGTGTAAATGTCAACATGAGGTATATATTGAACCCTATGCTATAGTGCCACATCTTACAAATATTGTGCGATTTTCGGTTTAGCATGTATAAAAACGTGTCGGAGAGATCAATATCTCCTCATCGTCAGCTGTAGGGAGATAATATTATTATATATATATATATATATCCTTATAATTAATTTTGTGTTTTTAATATAAATTTACTATTGTGGGAATCAATGGTATATATTAGGGAATGCTGATGCCAATAAGAGAGGCAGAGCAGCGACGGGGAACCTATTGAAAATTGTGAAATGAGTGGTGAAACGATATATGGACCGCTCGGTTTACGATAGGCGCTAAGAGACCGACGCCCATCCGCAGTCCAAAACCAAAAACAAAAAATTTTGCAGGTTGAGTCAATTAAGACTATTGGCCGAAAGGTTGACTTGTTCGGAGTATCTTCATGACAATATTTTGGTACGTTTTCCGATCAAGTGCCTTCGTTAAAATATCCGCAACTTGATGGGACGACCTAATATCGTTAAACGTAATTAATTTATTTTGGAAAGCTTCCAAAACTGCATAACACTTGATCGCTAAAGACCTGGAGCGTTTCTGGCCTCCCCCAGATGCAATGCGTGATGTGGACATGTTATCCTCGTACACCTGCACTGAGTCGGTTACAGAAAAAACGCTCTCAGTGAGTCTCCAGATCACATATATGTCGTCAAGTGCGTTATTCAACGCAATTAGTTCAGCTGCAGTTGACGAGGTTGCAACTAAGTTTTTCCGGTGAACGGCCCAGTTTAACAAGTCTCCGTTTGCGAAAATCATATAGCCTGTTGTGGAGCACCCTTTCTCCAAGTTTTCCATATCTATGGGTGAGTCATCTACGTCGGGTGCATACGACGCATCGACAAATGCCTTAATCTTTGTTTACATACGCTTAGTATTAGGGGGTTTTCTATTATATTATTATGTGTGTTTTTATTTTTATTATTTATGTTATCAATGTTTATTATGTTCCTCATTTCATCGAATCTGACATCACAAGTTACGTGTGATTTGTCAATTAGCGGGTCTCTTATGAAGTATCCACTACTTGTGTATCCCACAAATACCCCCTTGTCTGCCCTTTGTGTGAGTTTTGGGTGTTCAGAATTTGTTTTCTTCTTTTTGTTTTTAGTGGCCTGTTGTTGGCGAACTTCCATGGGAATATGTCTATAGGCTAGAGACCCGAAAACTCTCATGTTTGATAGATCCGGCTTTATGCCGTAAAGCATTTCAAAAGGGGTTTTGTTTTCTTTATTTGCCCTTGTTGGGCTCCTATTTATGACATACACCGCCGTCAGAACTGCCAATGACCAAAATTTAAAGTCCAATTCGGAGTCAAACAGCATAGCTCTTGTTCTAGCCATTATTGTTTGGTTCTGTCTTTCAGCCATTGCATTTAGCTCTGGTGAATATGGAACTACAGGCTCGAGACTTACGCCGTTTTCCTCGCAAAATGTCTTCATGTGTGAATCTAAGTATTCTTTAGCATTGTCACATCTTAAAGTGGCAATGGGATAATCCGGAAATTTTGACTTTAGTTTCATATATAATTTTTTGAATTCTTCACACACCATTGATTTTTTTTCTATGGTAGAGACAAAGGTGTATTTTGTGGCGTGGTCTACAAATATTAATACATACTTTTCACCGTATATTCCCGGTGAAAAGGGGCCCATTGTATCCGATGAAATGAGTTCCAGTTTCCTTTCAGGCCTTGTCCTTGTGCTATTGTGCCCTAATCTTTTTGAGTTAGCCTTTACACATATCTCGCACAAACTGAATTCATCGTCTCGGAATGTTATTCCGTTAGGAATTCCTCTTGAGACTTTGGTTAAGAACCTCAAGTTCTTTCCCGATAAATGTCCCAATCTCCTGTGCCATATCATATTTTTTTCTATTTTTAATTCCCCTTTACTTTCATTCGATTCTTGGTTATTATTTATTGATTCATTATTTATAGTGTTACTATTATCGTTTAAACCTATATCCTCATTTGTTTCTTCATCCTCCTTGCTAGTTTCCCTATTTTGGGTTCGATTGCTATTTTGTTCGTCATTTTGACTTATTATTATATTATTATTAGTTGTACTCTCTCTATTATCTTCACTTTCCTCGATGATTTCTTCTTCTATTTCATATTCCATCCATTCGTCTTGGGAATTTATGTTAGGCATACATGCCAATTTATTTGATTCATTTTTATAAGGACATATTTTATTTATTTCATCTTCGTTTTCTATTATATTGACTGTGGATTCCGGCACAATCTCGTATTTGACCATGTATACCCCCTTTATTTTTGGGGCTGAGAAGAGTACTTCATTCGTTCCTCTGACATATATGTGTGCTGCCGAGAAATTCTGGTCTATTCCCAATGCCCTATTTTCAGTTATTTTTATTCCTGACATCAGGTCTACGTTTAGTGATGGTACATAGTGTACGTTTTTTAGTCTTATTACTTTTTGATTTTGTTCAGAGTTTTCCACTCTAATGAACATTGTACCAATGTGGGTTGCTATTAAAAGTGTATCTTGGATGGCACATTCCAATTCAATTGGTTTTTCTAGCATTATTGGGTTGGACAGTTTTGACAGGTCTGATATTACGTGGGCAACGGCTCCACCGTCTAGCATTATTCTTTTAGTTAAGGGAATATAATTAGAATCTAACTCTTGTTTTGTGTCTTTTGACGTTATTAGATTTATTAATTTATTATTATTATTTGGTTCTTGATTTTTATATCTGATCATCATTGACCATTGAACGTCATTTTCTTTTTTATTTTTATTGTTATTATTATTAGTGTTGTTTCGTCCGTATCTTGTGTTCTGTGCAGGACCATCCAATTTATTTTGGGGTATTGCACCCTCTTTATTTGACGGACATACTTTGGCTATGTGCCCTTTGTCATGACACTTAAAAGAAACTAACGTATTTGAATTTGGCAAAGTATTATGATTCTGATTATTTTCATATTTTTTATTTTCATAATTATTGTTATATTGAGGTGTTTCTTTTTGTTGGTTATTATTATATTTTACTTTTCCCTGATCTAAATTTTGATTTCTATTTGTATAATTATACCTGTTGTAACTTCCTCCGTATTGGGATCTCTGGTTTTTATGGTTATTTGTGAAGTTTCGAACTCTATTATTATTATTATATTTTGACTTCTTTTCTTCATACAACCTATCCGACCTTTCGATTAACATGGCATGGAGTGTTTCAATTGTTTTCTGGTCCTGACTTAATGTATTAAACTCCAGCCTTGTCATATCGTAGTCCATGTTTAACGAGATTAGAAGTTGTTCTATCTCTTCCTGTCTGTCCAGATTTTTTCCACAATCCCTTATTTTTTGGGCTGCCCTCGAGAAAACATCCAAATAACTTCTCATGTTCCCATCGCTATAAAATTTTAGTCTTTGAAATGTTTGTTTTGCGTTAATATACGTGACCTGAGTACAGCTTTTATATCTCTCGTCAAGTACTTTCAAAATTTGGTTTATTGTTTTGAGATCCTTCACTCTCTCGATTAGTTCGTTGTTAAGTCCCTGGTATATATTCACCCCAGTCATTCCAATTTGGATAGTAAGATGGTTCCTATCAATCATTAATAAATATGACTTGGAAATGGTACAATATGACGTGAAAACAGCATATCTAAACTCCCCTGCTATAGTCCCCATATATTTAAAACCCCCAGAAGGTTTACTAATGGAAAGTAATAAATTATTAAAACTCAAAAAATCTATTTATGGCCTAAAAAAATTGTCTAAATCATGGTATAATTTGATAAATGAGTATATTCTAAAAAGGAACTTTGAAAGATCTAAAACAGACAAATGCTTATATTTTAAAAAATCAAATGAAAAAATAATTATCATGATTACATATGTTGATGACATACTGATAGCATCAAACACACCCAAATGGATAAAAAATGTAAATGATTCTTTTCAAAAAAGATTTACCATGAAAATAATTGATAACCCGAGATTTTATTTAGGATTCGAAATAATGAGAGATAGAAGAGAAAATACAATAACTTTAATACAATCAAGTTATATAGAAAAAATATTAAAAAAATATAATCAAAACGAATCAAATTTCATAAATACCCCCATAGAAACATCTTTGAAAATTGAAGAAGATGAAAACTGCACAGACGATACAGCGTATCGTTCAATGATTGGAGCTCTGTTGTATCTAGCTAGAATAACAAGACCCGATATTTCGTTTGCAGTAAATTTCTTCTCAAGATTCCAAACAAAATCAAATTTTAATTAAAAAATCATGTAAGACGAATATTTAAATATGTGAACACGACAAAAGAATTTTCGATTAAATTCACATCAGATAGTAAAGGCATACACTCTTTTATAGAGGCATCTTATGCCCCGGATGTAAAAGATCACAAAATAAAAATATCGAATTTTTACTTAAGAAAATCTATATCAGGATTTTTAATATATTTAAATGGGGATTTAATAAATTGGAATGTAAGAAGACAGACAATCGTAGCTACAAGCTCAACTGCTGCTGAAATAATCACAGTATTTGATTCTTTAGACGATATACAAGTTACATTCCTTTTAAAAAAAAGAAATATTTGAAGAAAATGACCCCGTAAGAATATTTGAAGACAATATATCAGCACTTAGAATAATGTCGGGAGGAGCTCAAAAAAGAGCAAGAGCTTTAATGATATAAAATGTTATGCCATTACACAATCAGTGGAGGATAAAGAAATCGAATTCAAAACTGTTGGTACGAATTCACAATTAGCAGACATGCTAACAAAAAGTCTTGACAAACAAAAATTTAGAAACTTAGTCGACAAAATATTAACAACATCAAATATATCACAATAAAGTTTCTCGAATTCATAATAATACATGGGAAAATCATTTATTTCAAAAAGGGAAGGAATATGAATATTCGAAGATAAATAATATGTCAATTCACAAATCGCTGAATATAATCTCTTTTTTCTTTGCAGCATAGTACCTGAAAATATAATGTTCGAAAAAAGAAAAGAAAAAATCACATGTTCAAACAAAATTAATAATATATTATATTCTTTAGGCCTAAAAAAATACTCGTTGAAACAAAATTTATTTTCGTGTAGGTATTCATTGTATTGAGGTGAAGATTAGTTACTTTACACAGAAAAGATAAGTACGGACTTCCATTTTGAAATATGTTTATTCACGACGTTAGTACAACGACTGACAAGCGGAGAACATTCTCCGTCGAGCAGTGGCGGAAAGAATATTATATTGGCAATCAGTGTCGCCACATGTAAAATGAGTAAATGTAAAAGTATGTTACATACAGTGTTAGTCAATGTGATGTCCGGTGTTCGTGAGGTAGTGAGGGAATCGTATTCCAACACCCCCCTGCGATTCAAAACGGACGAACGAACATATAAGTAAAAAAATTTGTCACACATTGTATGTATTTAAAAAAAACATATAAACAACAAAAATATTAAATTAAGCAAAAGCAGTCAAAATTATTACATATAAGTGTCATATACAATCGCTATATATATATATAAAATGGTAAAAAAAATTGAATAAGTCGTTGACTAGTATTATAATATACAATTAATTTGTGTGTGGAAGTATGTGTTATGTGTTTTATCTTATATATATTGTGTAATTACTAACATGAGGTATACATTTGAGCCTCTGTTGTTGTGTCACGTCTTATAAGTATTGTGTGATTTTAAAAAATTTATAAATAATATGGCAGGTCGGAGAGATCAATATCTCCTCATCGTCAGCTGTCTAGAATTAATATTATCTTATATGTATATGTATATGTATATGTCCTTATAATTAATCGTGTGGGGTTTCAATATAAATATGCTATTGTGGGAATCAATTGTGTATATTAGGGAATGCTGATACCAATAAAAGAGGTAGAGCAGCGACGGGGAGCCTATTGAACATTGTGATGTGAAGTGTGAAACGACATATGGACTGCTCGGTTTACGATAGGCGCTAAAAGACTGACGCCCATCCGCAGTCCAAAACCAAATATCAAAAAATTTTGAGGGTTATGTCAATTAAGACTATTGTCCAAAAAGTTGACTTGTCCGGAGTATTCTCGTAACAATATTTTGAAAGGTTTTCCGATCAAGTGCTTTAGTAAGTATGTCGGCAACTTGATCAGGCGACCTAATATCGTTAAAACTTATTAGTTTGTTTTGGAAAGCTTCCAATACTGCGTAACATTTGATCGCTAAAGACCTGGATTGTTTCTGGCTTGCTGCGAGTTCCATTGTGTCCCAGTCTCCTGGAGTTTGCTTTCACACATGTCTCACACAGGCTGAATTCGTCATCACGAAATGTAATTCCGTTTGGAATACCTCTTGAGACCTTTGTCAAGAATTTTAAATTCTTCCCTGACAGGTGTCCCAATCTCCTATGCCATATCATTTTTTTATCTATTTTTGCTTTTTCTATATTCTCACTTATTCCTTCTATATTGTTTATTATATTATTATTATTTATTATATTATCATCATTTGTGCCTACATCCTCATTTCTTTCACAACTATCTTCATTCGTTTTGTTATTTTGTGTATTGTTATTATTATATTCGTTATTAGTGTTTATTATATTATTATCATCTAAGTTATTATTATTTTCTTTTCTTGTGTATCATTATTAATATTCTCTCTATCCTCTTCCGTTTCCTCCTGACTTTCCTCAACAATTTCTTCTTCTATTTCATATTCCATCCACTCATCCTGGGAATTTATATTAGGCATGCATGCCAATTTATTCGATTTATTATTATAAGGACATATCTTATTTAAATCGTCTTCCCTATCTATAATATTGACCATTGATTCCGGTACAATCTCGTACTTTACCATGTACACCCCCCGATTTTTCGGGCTGAAAAAATCACTTCGTCCGTCCCACGGACGTATATATGCGCTGCCGAAAAATTTTGGTCTTTGCCCAGCGCCTTATTCTCCGTTATTTTTATTCCTGACATAAGATCCACATTTAAGGATGGTACGTAGTGTACGTTTTTTAATCTTATAACCGTCTAGTTTCTCTCTGAATTTTCCACCCTGATAAACATTGTTCCTATATGGGTGGCAATGAGTAAGGTGTCTTGGATGGCACATTCTAACTCGATAGGCTTTTCAAGCATTATAGGGTTAGACAATTTCGATAAATCAGAGATGACTTGGGCCACAGCTCCACCATCTAACATTATTCTCTTAGTGAGAGGAACATAATCAGAATCTGACTCCTGTTTCGTATCTTTAGATGTTATGAGGTTTATCAATTTATTATTTGTGTTATTATTTGGTTCTTGGTCCTTATATCTGATCATCATTGACCATTGCACATCATGTTCTTTTTTGTTTTTATTGTTATTATTATTTTGATTATTTCGTCCGTATCTTGTATTTTGTGCAGGACCATCTAATTTGTCTTGGGGTTTTATACCCTCTTTATTTGACGGACATACCTTAGCTATGTGCCCTTTGCCATGGCACTTAAAACATACTAAGTTATTCGGATTTGGCTAATTATTTTGGTTTTGACTATTGTTGTATTTTCTATTTTCATAATTATTATTATTAATGTTTTGAGGCATTTCTGACTTTTGATTATTATTGTATGTCATTTTCCCCTGATCTATATTTTGGTTATGACTTTGATTTCTATTTGTGTAATTATATCTATTATAATTCCCACCATATTGGAATCTTTGATTCCTATTATTATTATTAAAATTACGAAATTTATTATTATTGACATTCCTAGACTTTTTCTCATCATATAGTCTATCTGATCTTTCAATCAACATGGCATGAAGAGTCTCTATCGTTTTTTGATCTTGGCTTAATGTATTAAATTCCAGCCTTGTCATGTCATAATCCATGTTCAAAGATATAAGGAGTTGTTCTATCTCCTCCTGTTTGTCTAAGCTTTTTCCACAGTCCCTTATTTTCTGGGCTGCTCGAGAAAACACATCTAAGTAGCTTCTCATGTTACCTTCACTATTAAATTTTAACCTCTGAAAGGCCTGCTTCGCATTAATATATGTAACTTGTGTGCAGCTTTTGTACCTTTCATCTAAAACTTTCAGAATTTGTTTTATCGTTTTTAAGTCTTTTACTCTTTCTATTAATTCGTTGTTTAATCCCTGATAAATTAAAGCTTTGCCTTTTTCTTGGTTACGAAAATATGCCATCCTATTAACCGAACTGGCATTACCAGACTCAGGGTTTAAAAAATTATTTAGTTCTAATCCCAAAAACAGCACTTCGGTTTCAACATCATGCATTACTGGGTACAGTCCCTCTGCATATAGTGTTGACACCATCGTGGTCCTCCAGGCATCATAATTCCTCCCATCAAATACTTTTTTCGTGTCGAATTTTCGACATTTTATTTTATTTTCGGGTACTAGGGTGTTTATGTCCTACCTCAGAAACACGAGAACTTAAATTTAAGGGGTAACACGGTCTCAACTGCACGATAATGCACCACACGGTCTCAACCACTTGATTGGGAATGCAAGTTAAAAAATATTATATTATGAACTTTATTAACTAGTCAATATTCTAAATTAATTCTTACGAAATGTATTGCCGACGATGAGTTGATCTCTCCGCCATTGTTACTGCTTCTTGAGCAGTCAAATTACTGTTATTTTATTTTTGTCAAAAGTTTCCAAAGTCAAATTAATTAAAGTCCCAAATCTTATATCAGAGCATCGATGATTCTATTAAACATATCAAAGTTCAGATTAATACACAATGCGAAAATATTCAACAAATGTGAGAAAGATGATTATTGAAAAGGAAACAATTTATCAATCTACTTCAATTATATTAATCTTTTATTCGATGTGAACATGAAAAAATCTGTCACTTGTGTCAATGTTTGAAAATGAGTTTTCTATTGTTGGGTTCGATAATTCTCATCCAACGAAGATTTCCTCTTTCGTTCAATTCTCAACCAGCAAGATAAAATTTGAAGGCTATCAATACCACCTTTCAAGTCTGAACTTTGTTTAATTTCTGGTTGAGAATTTTCCTGAAATATACTGAAATATGATATTAATTTACTTGTAATTTAAATTTTTCAGGTTAATTTTGGGCAAAATCACACGAAATATATATAAATTAACTTAGGTTTTTTACTTATCTTAAATATTTCATTTCTTTTTTCCGTGTTTTTCGAAGTTTTCCTTCTGCTACCTCACTCAGCAACCTTTGAATTTTCGCTTTTATCTCGTTTTTTCAGTCCCTGGAACACAGCATGAACAATTGCCAACTGTTTTTGACTGTATGCTCTGGTCTACCGAACCATAGAATCCTTTCGTATCTGATTTGTTTTCTCCAGACTTTTGACTTTGACATTTTCACAGGCACCCAAGATTTTACCATTGTTTTCATCAATTTCACTTTTATTTTACTTTTAATTTGTTACTTTACTTTTATTGAACGTTTCACTTTTTCAGGATATTTACTTTAATCACTGAATTGAACTTTTTCTTTACAAACTTTAATTTTTCCAACCACTTTGCGTGGAGGTATCACTCGGCACTAAGCCTTTCACTTTGCGTGAAAACACGAACTTTCAAATATTAATAAAATACACAATTATCACATTTCAATTTACCGCACTTATTTCTGTTGTCCGCAGCTCTGCTAACATATTGAGGTGAGGATTAGTTACTTTACACAGAAAAGATAAGTACGGACTTCCATTTTGAAATATGTTTATTCACGACGTTAGTACAACGACTGATGAGTGGAGAACATTCTCCGTCAAGCAGTGGCGGAAAGAATATTATATTGGCAATCAGTGTCGCCACATGTAAAACGAGTAAATGTAAAAGTATGTTACATACAGTGTTAGTCAATGTGATGTCCTGTGTTCGTGAGGTAGTGAGGGAATCGTATCCCAACACATTGTCATCTCTGCTAATTCAATGTTTGAATGAATAGAGACTTGAATACAAATCATTGACATGATTTCACACGTTTGGTTGATATTAGCTTATCACATTTCAGAACACCCTTATTCAACAAGTATTAAACAAATTTGAACAAAACTTTTCTCAAACAGCATGGAAGATCGGAAAATACCGAATTGAAATACATTACCGCAATATAATATGTCGATAAATAACTTTGAAAATAAATCGAGATATATGTTTCGATCGTATAATAATCTAGTCATTTTTTTATGTAATTTATTTTATTTTATTTTGTTTGGGAAATGAACATAAATGTACAATAATATGATCATAAAAAAATTAATTTATTTATAATATTCGTGCTCGCAATAATTCATGTTCGCTCGTTTCGTTGGTCTTTGGGGGGGGGGGGTGTTGTTCTACACTCCACCTGCACTCGCTTACTAACCTTTAGCGCAACTACTTTCAATAATGTAAACTAACAATATTCAGGTTGTGCGAACAAACACGACTTTTTTTATTCGGTCACCCGAGAACGCTGAAACTCATTTCCCACTCAAACTTTAATCTCGTAATGGAGGGAGATCGTTCATCTTCCTCAAACTTGTAATTTATACTTTTAATCATTGCATTACAGTATCTCTAACTAACTTCTTTCTTTCCTTGGATTTCAACCTCACTTCAAAAATAAAGCAAAAACCCTGTTGCCACATCATTTACCAATGTAGCTTGTTTTTTTATCATTAGCTTTGTTTTATTTGACAAAGTTTAGGTCATTGGGGTGACACCGAAAGAAGCTATTCCGCGACTTTTGGTTCTATTCCGCTTTTCAATTGGTGCGTTTATCTTGCAAAAGCAGAATAGCACCTCTCTCTTTTATTCTTTTTATGACACTGCGTGGCAAATAAAACAAACCTAGTGAGTAGTAATGACTGACACGGAAACAAAACAAAATAAAATATAAAGAATTCGCATTTCGTTATGTAGTTTATAGAAGTTGATTATTATTTTCATTAAAAAAGTGAAGGAATCAAAAAATTGAAATCATTTATTATTTAGAGTCGCCGTTCAACGTCTGAACGAAATTTATTGTACATTGTTCCTTGTTCGTGTTATAAACAGTTTTATTTCCGTTGGTTTTGCGTGAACGTGTATACTTGCTGTGGAAGCTTGAAATTGTTCTTCCATTTTAACCTTGTAACGTTTTAATTTACAAAATGCAAGAAAATGCTCAGGTACGAAAATCTTTATTTTTTCCTTACTTCTTGTAGATTAGTAGTCTTAAAACACCTCACGATTTCTTTCTTGGTTTGTTCGTTAATTTTGATGTTATTTGGTATTTTTTATTTCGTCTCCGTTACTCACAACAAATATCCTTGTCTCTAAGCGCTACAACAATGCGCTTGTGTAACTCTTACGCAATCAATGGTATTGTAGATGCCTTTTATTTGTGCTATTAGATGATGTTTTATAATTTTTATTTTAGAAAGTGTCGGATAAAAATCAGTCTACCGTTGGTTTTCAGTGGAATTCTTCGTGGGGTACTTATCCTTATTACTCGATGTACTCAAATGTAGGGTATGTACTGAATAATCTCGTTTGAGTAATTTTAAATTAATATGAATTTTTCTCCAATCAGGTTGATTTTATTTTCGGTTAATTTGGCAAAATAATTATAGTACATTACTTTTCTTACGAATGTGTTTGTATTTTCAGTTTTAATGCACAAGGGCACGCCAACATGCAGCAATATTATCAGAATACCTATGCTGTAAGTATTCCTTTGCAATTCTGATTGGTCATTAGTCTCCGAATTTAATTCTGCTTTCTATTCATTGTAGGGGTATCAGTATAATATGATGAATCCTCAGTTATATCAGAATGTGTTGTTGCAACATCAGCAACAGTATATGCGTAATTTTTTACCAGGAGGTAAGATTTTATTTTTTCGTGAAGCAAATTTAGTGATTGCGCTTCATTTATACTCGATTATTATTCCCATTTACAGGTAAATTAGGAGCCTCGGTCAAGACTGATGAGAAGAAAGAAAACCGCGAGGAGCCTTTGAAAGAAGTAAATGGGGAATACGCTCAGATTAATGAAATTAAAGTTGAATTACCCCCGCTACCTCCTGGTTCTCCACCTAAAGCGCCGCCACCCCCTGAACCATCATTACCCGTTCCATCTACAAGTAATTAATCATAAATTTCTTAATTTACTTTTTTTGTGAATTTACTTTTAACTTACCTGTTTTTTCAGAAGCCGTAAAATTCAACATTAAAAATCCTGTTGTAATTCCTCCTCCAGCTCCTTTTAATGGTAGTGTTTTTGGCTTGAACGCCAAACAAAAGAAGCGAAAACGGAAACAGATGTTGAAAGCAATGAAAAAACAGCAGGCTGAAATAGCTTTAGCAGAAGAATTGAATAATGTTTCTTTTCCACCACCACCACCACCACCTCCTCCTCCACCACCTTCAGTACCTGCGCCGATAAAATTTACTCCCAAATTCCCTCCGAAACCCCTTTTGGCCCCGTCGCCTTTACTTAATGACGATATTTCTATTCCCGTCCTCCACGTTAAAACACAATCATCAGCTGAAGATACCAAACATAGTCCCCCTGTTCCCAGTGAACCATATAATTGTGAGCCACCCCAGAATGTGGCCTCGGTCTCCACTCCTGTTAACCAGCCCCAAAACGAAGATTATTTTGCCAAGATAAACACACCTAAGTCATCTTTGGATATGAGCGAATGGCCTGAGTCATTAATGTATGTATATACTTTTTTTTCGTACATGGATTTTCATTGCGTCATCTAAAACTACTGTCATTCACTTTATAGGAAATATGTTAATCGTTGTTTTAGCAAATGTACTATTGCTAAGGAAAAAGATCAGATCACTGAAAAGTTGAAAACCAAAATCATGCAAGTCACCAATAGTGGTTTGTTATGGGTGAAAGATTGGGAAAACGAACCACTACCCATGTAAGTGATTCTAATTTGTTTTCTTTTGTTCGTGACGTGTGCCACATTTATTTCAGAGTAATAAATTTTTGCCTTATTCATCCTAAAATACGTTCGGAGTATCTCATATGAAAATATTCGCTGAATTATCATAGTATATTGAGAATTGTCTTATCAGTGCGAATTCAACTATATGATGATTTTTTCGAAGTTGTTAAATTAGAGAATGTCAATTCATTAAAAAAAAGTTTGGATTAGTTTTAAATTTCCATCAGTAGTGACGTATTCGATTTCTCAAGTATGATGAAAAAAGTGAGAATTTAGTAGAAACGGAAATTAGTACGGCGTCTAAGCCTTTGAGGTGTACCTGCGGTATGAAAAACTTGAATTTATGAAATATCATGCGTTTGATTCCTTCATCTCCCATGGTTTGTGGTTATGCTGTGTTTTTTTAAAGGTTTAAGTCAGATATTTAGATTACCATTATCATGTACCTTGGAAAAGTATTGCCTCGAAAATTAGTTCTGTCCTTACAGTGAAGTATTTAAATGAATCTGCCCTGAAAATTTTTCGAGATAGTTACTAAGTAAGCTGAGAAAATAGGGTTTTCTGGGTTAAGAAAAAAAGAGAAAAATATTTTTTGTTTTTTTTAAGTTTCCAACTCTAATAATTTTTTATTTTTGTTCAGTTAGCAGAAAACAAATTAAATTCCTATTATTTAATATTTATTTTGCAAAATATGTGAAAGGGGTATTTCTATTTTGTACTTACTCAACTTCAAGTTTATCGAGTTACTGCGTACACCGTGTCTTCTCAAACCCTACGTTTCTCAGAAATCTATTAATACTTTTATTTTTTATTACAAGAGGACTTTCTTTGAAACGGATTCTGCACTTAATGCTAGAAAACTAGGCGACTTTCTGATAGAGCACTTCCCATAGTGAGAAGATAATTCAGCGAAAAAGAAAACAGTTAACACCGGGGCGAAAGTATTTATCGACATTTTTGATTATTTCAAATGAAAATTATTTTTGAACGAATTTATATTGTTATGCCTGTCGGTCGTTTAAAAATAGATAAAGATGTTCAAAAACAAAGCAGAATTGATTTAATCGTTTCAGAAGTTTCATTGTCCTTCAGTGAAAGAATGAAATATATATTTTTATTACTTTTTGTTTTAGGTTAGAAAGTGAGATAAGTAATATGTCCGATACCCCTATTTGTAAATCCATTCCGTTTAAAAATGATCGTAGTAATTTCTTCACGAAGTATAAATACAATAATGCTAAGAAATGGAAAAATATGGACGACTCGACAACAGAAGCATCAAATTACTCTCGTAAATCCTTCGCCAATGCTTCAGACTCATGGGGTAAAAAAAGTAAAAGAAAGTACGTCTGTTTTCACTAGTTGTACCGATGATGGCGATTTGATCTCTTGGTTTAATTGTTACGTTTCTTGTAGTAGATCTGACGATATTGAAGATGAGAATTATATTTCAATCAAATCGTCGACTCCTATTCATAACGATAAAAGAGAGGAACGAATGGATTCACCATTGAAGCAAAAAAATAAAAAGTACGTTCTAATTTTTTCTTACTTTGAAACCAAAACTTTGTGGACTATCAAATTTATTTTCTGATTTTCAGAACAAAGAGAAACAATTTTCAGAACAATAATGATTCAATGTCTGAATATTCGAATGGTGTTCTACCCATGGATAAGGCCACAATGGATAAACGAGCTGCTCGTTTTAGTTTAAATAATAGAACTAATGAAACGCTCGACGATTCAAACGGTTCCGGATCAACGAGAACGTCGTTGGTCTGGAACTCAACGTTGAATGTTTCAGAAGATCGAATCCCGGAGTCCAGTACTGAGCACATAGTCGGCACCTGTCAGGATATCGAGAAACAGTATTTGCGGTTGACCTCGGTTTGTATTAGTCGCATTGCTTGTTAACACTGTGTTCAACTTTGTTGCTGATTGACTTTTTTGTTTTAGGCGTTGGAAGCCTCATCAATTCGTCCACCTGAAGTTTTGCGTACGTCATTAGCCCGGGTAAAAGATCGATGGCGAAATAAACAAGATTATCATTACGCTTGCGAACAACTGAAATCCATTAGACAGGATCTGACGGTAGTCTCTTGAGATACTTTAGTTAATGGTTTCAATTAAGAATGTTTTTAAGTGAATCAATTATTTTATAGGTGCAAGGTATACGTGATAGGTTGACCATTGAAGTGTACGAAACTCACGCTCGCATAGCGTTAGAGAAAGGAGACCATTACGAATTCAATCAGTGTCAGTCTCAGTTGAAAGTATTATATCGCGAAACGAATCACGAGTGGTCAGAAAATTCTAATGAGTTCACTTGTTATCGGATCTTATACTACGTTTTCACGAAGGATACAACAGGTAATCTGTGTGCATATTTAATTCATTGAAATATGTATGAGCTCAATTTTTTTTTATCGGAAAAGTCCTTTCATTAAAGTTTACCATTTTTAGCTGAAGATTCTGTCTTTATATGCTATTGTTGCCAGTGGAAATCTTTAGAATGATACCAGTTTTCTATTAATAATTGAACTATGAATTTATAAATACTTCTCTTCAATACCCGAGTTGTGTTTTGGTACCATTTCCTTGAACGGGTTGTGTCGAGTTAAATTCCTTTTTAAGAAAATTTCCAGGAAAATCTGAAAATTTATTTATTAACCGTGGTATCGTGGAACATACTGGGGTGGGAGTAGGTACCTGTCTCACTTCATAACTCCAGGAAAATTTTGGCACCATTAATTCAAATTTATATCGTATGATGTGTAAGCCAATTTCTTGTTATCACCGTACAAGTCGGAATTTTTGTCCGATAGTCACGAAATTTAGAACTAATATTAATACTAAACCAAGGACCTGATCTATTGATTTTGGTGCGATCAGCCGAGTGGTACTTCCGGTACCTCTATTTTCGTTTTTATATTGGCTGTAAAATTCTTAATTTTGGGCTAGTAGCTCTGAAATTTGGAAAAAATATTCATTATAATATATTATAACTTGCTTTCAATTTTGATGCGGATCGGCCTGACGGTACATCCGGTAACACTTATTTTTCTTTTTATTTTTGCTATAAAATGCCTAATTTTGGACTTCAAGGAACTTAATTCGGAACAAATATTTATTATGATATGTTCTAATACATTACTAATTTTGGTGCGGATTAATCGGACGATACTTGCTGTGCAGCTATTTCGGGTATTATTTTAGTTAGAAAATGATTGATTTTGAACCAATAACGTAAGAAATTTTTTTTAAATATTGACCATAATTTATTACAACATGCTGGCAATTCTGGTGCCGATCGGCTGGAAGGTACTTCCAAAATACTTATTTTTATTTCGATTTTGAAAGAGGTAATTGTTTTTAACAGCGTAATTTTATGTCAGCAGTTACAAAATTTAATACAATCATCAGTTTCGATTTATTAATAACTTTTTACTAATTAATTTTGTACTTTTCGAAAACTTATTTTTTCTAAAGGATCCGTTCCGGCGTTGGAAGTTCGTTCTATTGTCGTGCCTTTCTTTAGAATTAAATATGTTGGCACTCAAGTTAGATGACTGGGTCGAAAATTAAATTTATGTTATTAAAAGATTTGGATTTTCATTATCATTTTCAATGTGTTCTTTTTCCAGATCTTACAAAAACGATCGTCGAGTTGACTGCAGAAGAGCGACAAGATTCGTGCATTTCTTTTGCCTTGAAAATATCTACGGCCTGTATCGTAAATAATTACAAAATGTTTTTTAAGTTATATAAGGAAGCGCCTCTTATGACGAGTTATCTCTTAGACCTATTCATGGCTAGAATAAGAAAAAATGCCATCGCTACAATGATAAAAGCGTACGTATTACAGGGAAAGATTACTAATGCAGTAATTTTTTGTTATACTTTTTAAATTAATAATGATTGTTAATGTAACGACGGGTTTGTGTTTGAACTTTGATGTTTTACCCTTTATCAATCTAGAACAAGGTTCCTATTGGTAAGTAATTATCATAAACGCATAGTGGTACTTGATAATATTTTCATGTTCGAGGCATTTATTAACCTGTCGTTTCGCTAAGTAAATTCTTCCTATAATTGAATGCACATTTCAAACATACTCATAGTTTTGAGACATGTTACCAGTCGGTGATGATCTTATGGAAAAATTTTGTAAAGTAATATTCTCGTTGATAACTTTGGTCCATTTTTGTACGCTTGTATTCTACTTGCTCATTATTTCAATTTCAATTTCTCGAAGTATTCGACGATTCCACCAAAAGGCGAGATATTTGATATTGTGTGTGTGTGTGTGTGTATTAGTATGCTAAAGTGAGTTAGGTTCACATCGTACAACTATTGCAATTAGGAAAGCCTATTTATTGAAAACTCACTTCTTTTGTGTCGTTGAAGTAAATACAAATTGAGTATATCCTTGTGATTCCGATCCAGTATTCACCATTTTATTCATGGTTTTGGGTTGAACCATCAATTGGAGTTTAATGTTTTTACCCCATGTGTTCCAGTCATGTTTAATTTTTTCTCTTGAGTTTTTTGTCCTCTCCCAACTGCAATCTTCGATCGAAGGCTGCTTGTTGGGCGTATGCATTTGTCTTTCTTTAGTAGTTTGAAATTTCATATTAGCACTTCTAAATCAAGTTTACGCTATGTGTTCTGTATTGGTATTTCATTGAGGTTTTTCTGACATAATATTGATTTTAGTTTGTTTTGATCCAATATTGATGTAACTTGAGCAGAATCTTTAGAGTCTAAAAAGTTTAACCAATTTATCATTGGAGCAGGTTGTTGAAATTGGTAGGAAGGTAAATTTTGTTGTGTAGATAACCTGAGGCGAGAATCTGGTCTGAATACTTTAATTTTAGTTCGCTGTCATCGTCTGTGTCTAATCAATCAAATTTTTCGTGTCAGAGTAGTTTAGTCGTTTGTTTTTTGTAATTTATGGAATGTTATCTTCAATTTTATCTTATGAGTGACAAATTCGTGTTGGCACTCAGCATGTTTATTTCATACTGATCTATAGGACCATTGAGTTGCAGGATGGAATTAGCATATTACCGAATGTAAAGAGGTGCTAGGGGGTTGTGTTTTTTTTTATTTTTTAATGTAAATATCATCAGTCATTAAAAAAATATTTATGTGGCTCTTGGCAAGCTCTTATTGCGAGAAAAAAACTAGTTTACAACATTTTTATTCATCACTAGTAAGATTTTCTCATGTCTTATTTCAGTTCTATGGATTATCGTCTATTTTAGATATATTCAGCTTGTGTTTACCAAAATTTCATTGATAACGCGTAAATTAAACTCTTGTTTATGAATATGGATATTTATCTTCCTTGTGGTATGATCGAGTTGAGGTTTCTGTTTTGTCTATGATTTTCTATTATTTTTCTAAACTTCTTTTAATTTGTTACATTATTTGACCTAAACGATCAATTATTCTTAGTTCCCTAATTTCTGTATCAGTAATAATTTCTCAGGATACAGTAATACGCTATAGTTTTTCTTTAGTTCTGTTACTCTTGAATTACCGAAAATCCCCAATGAAATATTTGCTAACGTTCTTTCCATTTAATTTATTTGCTTATTAATATTATTCATTGAGAAAAAAATTGTTTGTGGGAAATTCGTTGGATGTGCTATTTTAATTGGAAAGAATTGACCCATTTAATTTATGATTTCGAAACGTTTTATAATTGAGAAAAATAGTAAATTTTCCATACTTTCGTCATAATTTTCAAAGTTAAATGAATCGTTAGTATTACCTTCGATTTTTCAGGCGAAACATTTTGTTCCTGTTCGTTTTCGTTGCTGTTTGCACATTTTCCATCGCTCAAAGTGTGTGGGTAATATAGTATATTATGCAATTGAGTTGTTTCATTAATTTCGTTTAGAATGATTTCATCTATTGTTGCCGCCTCATATTCACCATTTTTCTCGAACGTTTAACATGTGATACGTTGAATGGTGCCTGAGAAACTTAATTAATAATTTTTCTTTTTAGCCATTTCAGTATTCAGCATCTCCGTGTCAAGATGTTGATCTATCGCCGACTTGATACATTAATGTTTTGCTTTGAGTTTCAGCTACCACTAGAAGTTCGAATGTCGTGTTCGAAGTGTATTAACTTTTATAATCTCTTGATTATAGTTATCGTCCCACATTACCAGTATCGTATGTAACGCAAATATTGGGTTTCGAAAGTGAATCGCATTGTGTCGTGTTTCTAAACGAAATGGAAATGATTTTTGCCGACGAGGAGTCAACGAAAATTGAATGCAAAACCAGCACCGCAAAATTACCAGTTCCCATTCGTACAGCTCAGTGAGATGGAAGCTTTTCAACAACGGAGAATAAATTTTTGAGATTGCAGAGACCCTTGAAACGAATCTTCAAAATTCTATAATTCTGAAATTAAATGTCATGATGACAGTCAATTCATCTCGTTGGAATGTGAAAACCTAATGACGGAATTTCATCGTTTGTTGAAATGTCCTTTGATTTTGCTCTGTCTTTATTCATCTTGAGAGCATGTTATTTCGTTGAGACGTTAAACCCTTCATTGGAATTTCTGCGATAATCATACCGTTGGTTAATTCTGTACCATCAATAATTACCATAGTGACTGCGTGTTTTATCACCTTGTGACGTTTAAGCTGATATTGCTACGTGATCTATGATGGAAATATCGATTGATTTTATTCAATGTCGATGACTTGAATTCCAGTGAAAATTTGCTGGAACGAAGTGCTGATTTATCGTGAGCGATTCACCTTTCTGTGCGACGTTGAAATTGAATAGAGTGGACGAAAAAATCGAAAAGTTTTCACTGGTTCGAGTAACAACACATATGGTTGAAAACCATGTCGATGAAAGATTTTGAATGGTTGTTTCGAGACACGTTCAAAGTATATTCCTGGAAAGTCAAATTAAATCAGTGGATGGCTGTGTTGCATGGTAATGATATCGTGTACAACCTGTGAAGTTGTAGAAAATCCAGATCAAGGGTCTCCTGCAGTTCAACGTCCTTGGAAGTTCATCCGGCATTCAAGGATGATGTTTTCAGAACTGTTACGAAAAAGTTACCGCGCGAAATGTGTTTTCATTTTTATCTCAGTTTTTCCGTTTTCCCCTTTTTTTTGTTTTTTTCGTTTCGTGTGTGATAAATTTCATGGAGCATTAGTCTCTGAAATAAGTTTTTATCGCTTTTTTTGCCATATTCTGCCATGTTAGAATTCAGTCGATTGAAGTGTTCGTAATATCCTGTTCGCTATTGGTTGTCTCGTTTAGAAATGCGAAAAATTCAGTTGTAAAATCCCCCGCCCCTTATTTTTACTCGGTCGTTAGTGCCTTTCGGAATTACGTCATCATCGTTGCGCAGCATTTCACAATCGAAAACTTTCACCAATGGTCCCGAGTGCTCTCTTGTAACGTTTATGATCATCTTTGATCAGTATTCAGCAACATTCAAGGAAGTGGATTTTCACGAAGACATCGCGTTTCCTACTCAAGCCATGTTTGCGTTACATGCCGTTTCCCTTCTTTTTTCCTTTTTTTTTTTTTTTTTTTTTTTTTTTTTTTAGCTCCCAATTTTATTTAGCTTCGTGTATTACCCAAAGTAATTTCTTCTGCTGCGGTGTCGACAAAAAATTCTGCACTCCTCATGATTCATCGAAATGATACTCTTCAGAATGCAGAAGTTCGTTCTCTCGACTCCCAAGGTGAAGTCCATCGAATAGAAAATCAACTATTGGTGATATTTTGTTGACCGTTTCCTGAAATTGAGATAAGCAGCTGAATTATTATCAGTTCCTGTAATAATTTAATTCGAATTTTATGTTATTCATCTTTACCCCCTATGGGAAACATAGTCTCTTAAACCGTTCAAGTGCGTGTTAAGTCATTTCTTATTTTGATTGCGAGTCGGAATTGTACCGTTATTTCCTGCCTTTCTATTCTTACTCCTAAAATCTTTGTGTAGTTGTTCTCGGGTCAGGAATTAAATTATTCTTGATTTTTGACCTGGCTCTGTCGAAATTTTGTGTCTTCCGTCGCATGTCTGTGACGTTTTATCTATCGACCCTCCTCACCGATTAGTTTTCCTTTTTTTAAATATAATTTGTTCTTTTGACATTTGCCTTCGGTGCAATCCGTTCTCTCTGTCATAAATTATTTTCAGGAGGTAAAATCATCTTGTGTCGCAATTTTTAAAATTAGATGTATTTTTACTTGTGTTTGTAACTTATAAATTGAAAAATATGTAATTTATTAATTAACTTGAGAGAAATAATTCTAAAGTAAGTTCCTCTTCGACAGTGAAACGTACTGAAATATTCTCTGATGTACATACACATTTTTAATTGAATTTTTCTGTTTTTTTTTCCGTTTTTTTTTTTTTTTGTTTGTTTTATTTTAATGGTATAATTTATCTCAATTTATTTCCTTCGTCATGGTGGATATACTCGCTTTATTTTTCCCATATTTTTTCTGAATATACATTTAGTTATTTTTATTTTTTTGTTCTGTTAAAATTCAACTTTCACGTATTATCTGTGAGGATGGCTGTTGATCTCTTCTTAAAGTCTGCGCTTTATATGGGGTAGGAGTTGAGATATCCTTACAGCAACGGGTTTTGGAGTTGGGGCTGATATGTAGGGCCAATGTGCGATATTTATATTTATTTTTAATGTGATAACATTTTTTTTTTTATTCTAGGAGTTTTAAAACAAAATCGATTGTCCTTTTTTTTAAATAAAAATGTTACAAAATATCGATATTCCATTATTCCCATTTAACATTGTTTTTACATTATACATAGATATTCGATTGCTTCGTCAGTATCGATGTCGCATTAAAAAAAAAAAAATCGAATTAGGTAAATTCATTGAAAAATATATTAACATTTTCAAAACTTCCTTGACTTAGTTATCGATATGTAATGAAATTTGAGTAAATATCGATTGTTGCTGAGATGATAAGATTTTTATTTATTTGAAAATAAAAAACTGGTTGAATTTAAGGATGCCGTGAGCCCATGAATTTAGTATTTAAGTTCATTCATATTATTCAAATAATAAAATTAATGAGTCGAAATCATTGTGTGTTAAAATTTTCATTCAAAATATGTGATTTTATGTAATTAGTTGAAATCATACGACTCTGGAAAATGTAAGTTTTTTGATTATTTAATGAATTTACCCCAGTTGGTCAAATTAGCACCCACTGTTATGTAGAAAATAAAAATTTTGTCACATTGAATGTTCCAGTCCTGAGTGTACTGAAACTGGGGCTTTTTTAAAAACATTAATTTCCCCTTTCCTCATTTTTAAGATCAAATTAAACACATTAACCAGAAGAAACATCTAAAAGGCTAAAACTTGGTTTCTCGTAAATTAAAGTATTGGTTTGGAAAAAATAAGGATATCGCATCCGATGCGTCTAATTTATTGTTAGCATTGTTGAAAACTGTATCCATGATGAGCCAAATAAATGTATACTTAACTGTGTGATGGATTTCAAATATTTAACCAAACTGTGAATTTTTCAGCTCATAAAAAACTTATTTTGGGAAACTTACTTAAGGAAGGTGTTGACCACAATTGAAAATATTTTAGGAAATGATTTTGTGTGGAGAAAGGTTTCCTGAATAGTCTGAAGTATGCCCAAAAACAAATTTTTCTTTATTATTTATAAGTTTTCTTTTATTCTACTCACTTCAGCGATTTAAAATATTTGTAAATTGTAGGTATGTACGCATACTTGACGTTGACAAAATTACAATGATAAATTCACGATAATTGATGATTGATAATTCATAATTTAGGAAGCAAAATATAATCTGAGAGTCATTTAATAAATTATTTGTTTACTGGGATAATGAATGCTCAGTTTTCTGTAATTGGTTATTTGAATAAAGGATAACAAATAAATTATTGATATTCGAATAATGGAAAATTTTATTCAAAAATTATCCGTTACCCCTTTCTTAGGATGAAGTGAAATTATCTGTGCCCACCCCTGATTGTAAAAAGGATATGTGATTAAAGCCCTACAGATATGAGTCTGACCCTTGACTATATAGCTTAATGGACTGCTAGAACTGATAAAATCTTGAAGCCAAACAATGTAGGCGTTATTTTTTGAAAAAGGTACTTTGTGTGAAAACTGAATTTGTATCGAGTTATATTTTTGTGACTCCTAACAATATAAGCAGATACTAGTAAAATATTAGAACACTATACTAATTTATTGTCTGAAATTAATGAGTGAAACGTTCGAATAATGATTTAAATTAATCGACGAACTCTTCAGAATGTGAAAATGTAAGTTTTAATTCTACAAAATTCTTGATGAATCGCACTTCCTTTAAAGCAGCGAGAAAAAAATATGTACCCACGAATTGAAAATGTGAGTGAACTTGTAAGTAAAACTTGCGAGAAATTAAAGGTGGAAAAATAATATTGGGCCAGAATCAGTGTCGCCACTTTATAATACAAAAATGTTACATATATGTTATTTACAAGTTAGGTATATATTTGTATCATTGTATTGTAGTGGTAGTGGGGAATCGTATCCGAACAAAATAAAGGAAAAACCCTGTTGCCACGTCGTCTAGCGATGTAGCCTTTTTTTTTGTTTTTTTTTTCATGTGAGTTGCGATGCTGTTTCTGCAGTTCCCTTCCCCTTAAATTTTTCTACCGCTAATCTTCGAGCAAATCGTGTTCACGAGTCACGACTTTGTTGTTCCCGTTCACAAGTTCGCGAGTTTGTTTCATTTAGTGCAATATGGCCGCCATGGACGGTTGGTGGTTAGTTGCCGTTGTTGTGCGAAGTTATTAAGGTGTTGTGTTTGGTGTTATATTTTCGCCTTCAATGTTTGATATTATTCTATGAAAATTGTCTCTCATTAGTTTTATTTCATTATTTCATCATTGTGATGGGTGCTAAAGCTAGTACAGCTAGTGGTGACGATGGAAGTGGTCGAGAAAGAACCTTTTCAACTGGAAGTGCTTCGGACGTAGTAGCAGGTAGCGGTTTCAACATTTTAAGGTCCTTACCCAGCCTTAGTTCTTCTGACCGACAAAGAGCCAGATCTCTATCGAGCGTACCAGATGGACACGAGAATGTTACTTTAGGCAATTCGAATTCTAGTGATGTTCAGTGCGAAATCGAAACGTTGGAAACAGAGAGTAATTCTACAGACGATCAATCATATGATAGTCCTTTGGGAGCTAATATCGGATTAAGTCTTGGACTTGGTCGAGTATATGCTGCTCGATCTTTGCCTTCACATATTTGGTCAATAAATGGTACGTAAAATTATTTAATGCTTACTAAGTTCAAAATTTCAAAGGAAAACAAGAGGTAGTGTTAATGGAGTGATTGTAAATGCTGTAGTGTACATTTTACAGAAATTAATTCTTCGCAAGAATAGAATCGTTTGTTTCTTATTATTATTATTATTATTTCGTTTTCGTTTAAATGAGTTTATAATTATAGCTGTTATCTTCTCGGATCAGATAGTTTTTGTTCCAATTTAGCCGATTTACTTAATACTTAGTACCAGTTTTCTTGGAACGGAACATATTTCATTGTAGTTTATTCTTAGTTGAATTAGTCGTATATTGCTGAAGTAAATTGTTTTCAATGAATTATTTCAACGAGAGCAACCACCAATTGATTTGATAGTTTGACTGATTGACTAATCAGTTAGCATTCGTCATTTTCTCAAGAGTTTCGTATATTATGTTGGTCCATTTGTGACGAATGACTAGCTCTTCCTTGATAATCATCACTAGTTAGTGGTTAGAAACTATTCATGTATTTCTTGTAGATGGGTTATAGTTTATGGTATTGTTGATAGGTTGCTCTTCAAAAATTATGGTTTTGTCCGTATTTTATTGCTTGTTTAAAATGTGTTTTGTTGCTGTTGTCACGTTCAAAGAAGGGCGAATACAAAGAAGAATGATTATATTCGGTGTCAGAGTTGTCGTTACTCCTTTCCACGATTCATTCTTCATCATAATTGTAATGACTCATGACAAAAAAAATTATTTTGTCTTCAGAGTTGTGAAAAATTCCGCAACGAAGCATGTTGTAGAAGGTAGACTACTTGTATTTTTGTTCATTAAATTTTCTGTATTCTTCCATGTATACTTTCCTTGTTATGATGCTTATGTATTATGTTACTGTAAAACTGTTGTTATTATCAGCTCATAATCTTTGTGGCTGATGAATGTTTACGTGCTTACACTAATTTTTTTTTATCAGTTATAAATTGCAGCAGTTATTGCTCTTTTGCTCCGCTCCTTTTGCAACGTAAAAGAAAAAAACAAAAAAAAATAGTTGCAGCTCGTCTTTTCACGTCCAACCTGGATGAGTTTTGAGAGATGCAAGAAGGTTAACCGGTTCCAGTTGATGGAGATTCGTTTGAAATATGAAATAAAATTATTGCCAAGTACGAGAATCTATTTTGTTGGCTTTTGGCTTTATCAAGCAACAGCAATTTTTTTTTGCACGTGAAATTGTCGATTGACCTGGCTCAAGGTCGCAGTTAAATTGGTTTTCCTCTTCTGATGACACCTCTTTCTTTTATGTTGATGCGTATTTTAGAAGGTTCTACGTTGTGTTATTAAGTTGTCTCGAGTGACGTATTTATCGTGCATAGAGTAAAAGAACTCAATTTCACTCTAAATTGAATACACGATGCGTTATTAGAGCTGCTTTGAACCAAATTTTGTGAGAAGAGCAAACTGTAGCATTGGAAACGAGTGTCATATAGGCATATTGTTGTTGTTTATGTGAAATATGGTATGCTGGTAATCTACACCTAAGAACGCAATAGTTAATGAGCATCGTGGTTTTCGTAGAAAATTGCGAGACGAAAGTCTTTATAGAATAAATCGTTGAACGTACAGCAGGTCATGGGACTGGGAGACGAATTTGCGAAGGCGTTTTTTTCTTCATTAAATTCATTTTTGCAACACCTGTTTATAAACTCCATTTTTATACGCACCTTGACGATGTATAAAGCAGGCAATTTTAGAACCACTGAAAACGATGTATAAAGTACGTACTTTATACATAGGTCTTAACTTTATACATCGCCTTAGGCGCATTCGTCATTTTATACACCGGTCTTACTACTGCACATCACAGAGTATTAAATGTAATAGAGGACGCATGCCCATCTTAACGCTACTACAGAAAATGGAACCACTTTTGAAGAGCTGTCCCCATCTTTTCGTTACCAAACTTGAATTTGCTCGCCCTCATTTTTATCCATTAACAATGATAAGTTTTTTCTTTTAAATAATTAAATAAAATGAACGAATAAATATGTATAAATGACTATTCAGAAACCACATCAAAGCGAATTTCTTAGATTAAAATGAGAAAAAAATCGTATCGATCCTTAGTAGTGGGTATACTTCATCTCAAAAGCGGTGCCATTTTTTGTCTCATATGCATCTCTATTATATTCAATACTCTGTGCTACACATAGCTTACATCGTCATTTCTTTTATTTTTTTAATTTTTAATTTTTTGTAAATACGGGTACGCATTTGTATCATTCTTCCATATAGTATCATCGTATTGTTTCAATGTGTAAGAGGTCTGTAACGTTCTACTGTATAAAAAAATGTTATGGTACAATACAGGCTTTTTTCATTCAATGTTGGTATTCTGCCATCACATCAAAAGGTGCTACCTTGAATTGCAAAATTTTCAATAGAATTAAGGGTATGAAATCATCCCAAGCAAAGCTTCACAAAGGTGCGTATCGTATCATTATACGCACTGATGATACGGCACTGTAGAATGATACAAATGTGTACCCGCCTTAATAGTTTTGTCACTATTAGTATTCAAACCACTGACATCTGTGTTGCAAGGCCAGCGCTATAGCCACTATGACACAAGGTTTGCTTGAAAGAAAAATGATAGTTTGTGTTTATATGTTCCCCATTTGCAAAACAAATATTTATTTTTTTCAATTTTTTTTGTTTTTTAGGGTGAGGGGGTGTTGCAAAAAATAGTGTGTGACACACGTGTATATAGTAGGTGATTGATAATGGTGTGATTTGCATCACTCGCCTCCGGCTTGTGCTACAAAAATCACACTCTGATCAAAATCATCTACTTTATACACTTGTATCACAAATAACTATTCCGATGTGTTTTAGTTTCCATAACTTGTGTTCAGAGTGTGATTCTTGTCTTGGTTTCTCTGTTGCCTATTTCAGAGTTTCTCCCATCAATTTATCTTGGACGAGTGTTCCTCGCCTATTGTAAGATACTCTGATTTTCATGGAGTGTTTTTTTTCTTTTTTTAGTGTATCAAGGGAACAATTGCAATTTTTAATAATAATTCGCATTCGTAGCAATCACTCGCAATGAATAGTATTGTATGCCTCATTACCTAGTGTAAAAATAAATTGTGTGCTCGTGAACCTTTCTTATGATTGCCAATATTTTTTTTTTTTTCACGGCTAGATAGGCCAATGCCCGTCTGTTTGTCTTCAAGATTTACGAATTCAGTGTCTACGATGAAATTATATGAATCATATTTGTTTATTTCTGTTAATAATTGTGAATTTCTTAGAATCGTAGACGATACTGTTGGCTAACGATGACTCTACCGTGAAAAGAGGCTGGAAAATTTTTGGCGTATTAATTTATCGTTCTGTGACTTTCGCGTAAATTTGTCTTTTTGTTTATGAAATGTTCGTCCTGTTAATTTAAAATTCTATGCAAGTCTTTTTGTTCGATCAGTGGAGGTGATTAAAATTGTACGTACTTTTCGTCTTGGCTCGTGACTGAAATTTAGAAATTTTCTTAAAAGTGTCTAGCTCTTGTGACGTGGAGAATTTTAATTGTTTTCAATTTTGTAATAATTTTCTTCGATCAGCTCGAAGATCGGATTCTCGGATATTTTTCGTGTGTGACAAGTGGAGAGAAAGAGTTGTTTGCTCGACTCACGCAGTGAAGCATCTAATTAAAAATGGTTTCGTTTCAGTATTGCTGAATTTTAGATTAATTCCTGCCTAGGTACTTTCATTATTACTTCCTTCTTTAATCTTTGCGGAAATTTAAATAGGATATTGACTTGAATGAAATAAAGCGATGAAAAATTAAGTTCAAATCTAGTTTAAAGATGGGATTTTTGAAGCTTTTTTTAAAAATAACCTCGACTGCTTGTAAGTTGTTATTTTTATCCAAGTCGACTGTATTTAGTAGTTCGGTGCAACGGAAATCACCTGATGATAATATTATTCTTGTCAGACAGTCGTTTGAAAATGCGTTACTGTATTTTCCAAATTTGTCTGGAGAGAAGTAAGAATTTCTTGAATCTAGCACAAATTTCTCAGAACTCACGGATAAAATTTTCATCGATGGGAGTTTTGTTTCTTGTTATAGAAAATATAGGTTGTCAATAATCATATAGCAGTGAATTTTCAGAAGGAAAATATATTTTTGCTGAATTTATATGTAAACTGAAAATTATTTGGTTTGTTGGATTGTCTTTGAAAAATGTTTCTGTGAGATGTGCGTGTTGAAGTTTTTGTTTGATTAAATTTTATTTTATTGATTGATTGTGTCGCTTAATCACAGTAATCTTTAATACTTTGAAACTTTGTTATTGGAGTTCTTTTGTGCATTATTTTATTTTATACTTTTTTTTTTTTTATTGAAAAATCGATATAAAGTACCTAAGTTTATTTATTTTTGATTTTCTAAAAATATTTAAACAGAAATTTTCTGAATTTGGGTTACTACATGACGTATACTCATCCATTCGTTACTATCATAAAATTTGAATCGCATTTTTTATGTTTTGCACATTCAATTTGTAACACTTAAGCAGATAAATATTTTCTCGCTTGATTACTTCGTTTTCCATTTGTTTTCCTTAAGTGGAATTCATGCTGCTCCTTATGATGTGAATTATTGAATATTTTTTAGGTTGTTTAAAAGTGTAACATCTATCTATCTCTATTTTTAAACGTTGTTGATGAAATTTTTATTACTCTATTCGAGAAAATAGTTGATCCTTCTTTGTTCAGTTTTTTTTGGTTATTAATGAACAGGTTTACGTTCTATTGCTTCTGATCTGTATTTTGTCCTATATCTTCTTTGTTCACTACTCTGTCTTTTCACAGTCTTCCTTTCATGTGCCTTATTTATTTTTCGTCTTCTACGATGTATCAGTTTTAATTAATTCTATTTTATTTAATTAAAAAAGAAGTCTAATCTCGGGGAAATTACGAAAATTTGATTTATCATTCTTCCTCTTTTAGTCTGTTGAATGGATGGGAAATTATTAAATAATTTTTCTCCTCCAAAAACCGGTAATTATTACGTCGTCGTTCGTTCGATTGTGTATTTCTGTAGATTTAATTCTTGCCAAGAAAGTTTCAATGTGGTCGATTGTGCGGTTAGATACGAATAAATAAATAGCCTGTTTGTGATGAATACGGTTCGTGTTCGCCAATCCCAAGGAAACATACGAAAATATATTGTTATCGTTTCTTCGCGTAATAGGCGATTAATTGAAATCGATTCTACCATCGTACCAATTTTGTTTGGATTTTTAACTCTTTTTCCGTATAGTATTTTGTTCGATCGTAGAGCTACGAATTTTCTTCCATTAGCTTTCGCAACTGCGCTGTTCATATTTTGAACTTGGATCGCATGACCTTGACTTAATAGTGAATTTTCAAACGATAAAGCATTGGAGGAACTGTGAAATTACTGCTTCGAACATAGGGTGGTCGAAAAAAAATTGACTCTATTTTTCTTCCTTTCGTTCATTTTATTCCCGAATAAGTTTCGCCAAATTATTGTTAGTTTTGTTCATAATTTTCGGAATTTGGAAAATGCTGAAATCGAAAACTAACATTCTCAGTGTCTTTTCTCTATGGTCTGCTTGAAACATATTAATCTGACATGAGACAAGATGCGAATGTCTGTGATCTTCTTACCCGGAAACCAATTGAACGCCGCCGCCATGTGTGTTGTAAGGAACGAGGGGAATCATGCCTGACGGGAGAGGAAAGGAAGGGAGGATTCCCCCTGGGCCCCGGGATTTTTACGGTTCGGAATTCTTAAAAAAAAGAGAAAAATAAGTAGATTTTCATGAAAAATTTTCTGAAAAACCTCAAAAAAAAATTTTTCACTAGCTCCAATTGTGAAAAAGGCTTTCCCAGTATTACAAAACCCTTTCCGAAAATAAATCCTTGTTGCTACACTTGCATGTAGTTACAATTTTTAGTTTTGTAGGGGCCCATCAATTTTTACTCCCTTGGGGTCGAATTTTTCCTTTCTACGGCCCTGAGGGGAATGTAACATGATATTATAGATTGAGAACTGAAGAAAAAAATTTTTTTAAGAGCTTTAAATCCAAATCCTTCCAACTATCCCTGAAAATGCCAGATTGACAAAATTTTGAAGCAGTGATTGAGAAAATTTTTTGGCGCTGGAAATGAAAATTAATGAAAAAACAAAAATTCTGAGGTGGAAACAGAATTGGAAACATCACCCATTGCCATCAAGATCGATACGTAACGAAAAACTAATAAGAACCGAATAATGAGACGTTTCTGTTTCTTTTTCTTAATAGATTAATTTTTCACCTAAAAAAAAATTGAGAAAATATCGATATTTTTGAGAAAATATTGGAAAAATATTGATATTACTCGGAAAATATCGATAAAGAACCGATGTATCAATATTTTAATAGGATTTGAGTAACATTGAGCAAAGCAATATTTTTGAAAAAAAAGGAAAGAAAATGGAAACGGAAATTTGAAACAAAAAGCTAGGAAATGTGCTGGAAATAAAAAAAAAAAGCTAACATTAGCCATGGCTAAAAGTGCCGTACTTTAATTTTACCCCCAAAATTTTCTATTTGACCTGGAAAAGAGCGACACAAAAACTTCGTTGTGGCTGTTTTACCACATACCTGGTTAAAAAAAGTTGAAAATAATAAAAAACTTTTTCCAATCAAAAAGTGTAGATAATCCTGACCATGATTGGTGAGTAGGTTCTGAAAAAAAGTTGAAGTTTTTCTACAAAATACGATAAAAAACTGTAGGATACTCGTGTTTTTCTGTAAATTTTAGTAATTTAGATTGATGATGAAAATATAATTAACTGTTGGACCTATTTATATCATTGTCTCATTGATAATTCATATCTTTGAGTTGAGATTCAGCTTCACAACTCGTTACCCAAACCGAATTTCACTGATCTCTCTGGAGTGAAAGTTAGGATTAAGCTAAAATTTTGATGAGATATTGTAGTATATGAGCTTAAGATTCTTTAAAAATTGCGTTGAAATCGTATGTTTGTTTGTCGAGATATTGCTCAAATTCTATTCGGGTAACGGGTTGTGTGATTAAAATGATAAGGATTTGATCTAGTTATGGAATTTCAGAATTGAGGCAATATTTTTATAACCTAATGTACAATTTCAACAAAATTTTCACAGAATTTTGAGCTAACATACTACAATATCTTATATAAATTTTTAATTTTTACAATAAATGGTTCTGTCGCAATTACATTCGATAACATTTGGTCGACTTCTTGGTAGAATTCATCAAGTCACATTTTTCAAATTTTGCAGGAGAGCAAATAAAAAATTTCAGTTCTGATAAATCAGTCTTTGAGATAAGAGTCGAGTAGACTTCACCAAGTCCATAAAGAATTACCTGCAATTACGTGATAGTTACTTTTACCAACTGAAAAAAATTAGTTTTTAGGACTTGATGAATTACAGTGTAAAATAAACGTATTAACAGGTTTTGTTGTATTTGAATCTGCATTTAGCATCTGGCTACTTCAGCTTGGCTATAGTAAGTACTATCAGTTGAAAAATATTTTTCCTCTCGATTTTTATGTATAAATAACCCATTTTTGTAAGAAAATGGACTTTGTGAATTCTCCCAAGAAGTTGATGATTCATGATTCTGAAAATGCTGTGGCAAATTTTTTACCCACTATAGGATATTAGTGAATTTTCCCTAACTATTGCATTCAGTGCATGGCGGAACCTCTGGAAAAGCGCCGATCCTTAATCGTAGATCACGAATATATAGATCACTCAAATTCTTCTGTACACAGTATACATATTTTTCCACTTTTTTCTCATTTTGGCATTTTTTGGGAGTCTGTTAAGCCTTCGCTGTTTGACATAGGTCAATGAAACTTGGGTTAGTGTTAGAAGCATTCATGGGCTATACATTCGTTTTAAAATTTTTGAAATTTATCCGTTACTTTGGGATGAAGTGATTCTCAAAGTGCTGCTAACCCACAATGTTTTCATCACGATAACGCCCGTAAATTTGAAGATTTTGGCTTGAAATTTACGTGGTAGTTGGAGACTTTTACGGACGTTTTCGGTATTGATTTGAGTGAAATCGGTCAAATGGTTTTCGAATAGCAGCCATTACAAAATTTGACACTTGGAAAATACACACTTACCGCGGTTCATGCACGGCAGAGATGCACGGCAGAGATGCACGGCAGAGATATTTCAACGCAAGTTTCGTGTTTCGATCATTTAATACTGGATAGTGGATACCCAGATGAACATGAAAATCCGTGCCAACATCTAAGTGAGCATCGGTTTACTGTTCATGTGCAGTAAATCTATTAATGTCCGTTTTCATTCTGTTGGTATTGTGATCTGTGACGGCTTCGAAAACGGACGAAAAAAGACCTGCTGCAAATTTGCTGAAAACCTACGCCCACTTACCTGTTTCATAATCATGACACGTTTCATTAACATTGGTTAGATAGGCCTGATGGGTATCCGGCAGTAAATGATCGAAAAGTGTACGTCCTTCATTGTGGTATTAAGGTACCAATGTATTCTCTGTAGAGCCAACATCTACGTGTTCAGATCCCATTAAAGATAGGATTTTTTTTTTTTTTTTTTTGAAATAAAAGCGTTTTTTTGAAAAACTCGTTTTCAACCTGAACTTATTTTTTCATTGTCTAGTTTACTTATTCGCGAGCTTATCTAGAAAAATTTTTCTCTTAAGAACGCCATGTTTTCAGCTCGATGACGAGTTTGGTGTGATGGAGAAAATTTTCATCTCGCTGAGGATGCGAAGATCTCAAATTTGGTATTTCACAAAAAATTTTTGACTTTTCAGAGTTATATATTTTTCTTGCCATTAGGTGGAATTATGAAAAGAAAATTCCTTTTAGAGGTGTTGCAGTGTTTGGATTTTCTGTTTTTTTCACAAGATCGTAATATTCCTCAGATATAAAGGTTTTCAAAATACTTGAAATTTTTCCCAACATAACAGTATCTTTTGTTCTGAAAACCTTTAGCAGGTTGTTGGGGAGGAAGTGTAAAATACGCATTATTTTTCTTTTTGGTGGTGCGTTTGCTATTTTTTATCTTTTCGTGGCTACAAAACTTGTGTTAGTTGAAAAGGGTGAGGATACATTTACTTTCGTACTTTCGCAATGATGAGTTCTAAAGTAGTGCCATTTGTTCGGGTGTAATTTTGTCAATTTTGTTTTTATTTTATTTTGGTAGGTTTTCTTGAAAAATTTGTTTTCGAATGTTTTCCTAAAAAATTAATTTTCGTCATCTTTGTATCTACTATTATCATGAAATTATTTCTTACTTTTGTTTGTCCAGTATGCGTATCTTGTCGTTTATTTTTGTTTACATTTTATATTTTTTATAGGTTCGGATTTGTATCGGTTTTACTGGGAAAAAATTGCGGCATGAATTTGACAAAAATTATTCGAATAATACTTATTTTTTCATATCCTCTATTGTGGTGATAGTTTTTCGCCTGTTTACTGTTGATTATAGTAGTTGCAGTACCAATTGATTGAAGGTGGTAATGTTTTTTTTAAAAGTAGGTATTCTGTGAAAATCTACTTGTTAATCTTGTTTCATGAAACGACCTGTGGATGGGGGTAGGTTCGTTTTTCGTTTTATAACTTAAGGAAAATTTTGGCACCAAAAACTCTAATTCATTTAATTATATAAGCCATTTTCTTTTTACGACGATACAGGTCGCAGTTTTCGCCCGACAGTAATGTTATTTTGAACGAAAATTGGTGCTAAACTAAGGACCTGACCTACTGATATTGGTGCAAATCGAACGGATGGGCTCACTCGTGGTTTTTAATGAGTTGTGCATTTATAGTTTTCGGTTTTGTTTGTGTCGTTTCACTTTCTTCAATAATTGAAGAACGTGTTCTTCGAAGAGATTAAATAAATTGATCTTGTAAGATTATTTTTCATTCTTCAATTAATGTTTTTTTTTATCGTATTTAAAATTATAAAAACACGAGTCAGTGTAGGTAGAGATAGACAATTTTCGGTTTTATTTTGGTTCTTGAAAACTATATTTCTGTTTCAAAATAAAATTCAAATTTGTCTGAACTAATGAATTGATTTATTTCCGAAAAGTTTTGGTGTTTGTTTACGAAAAGGAGTGCCTAGCGGCAGAAATATGAAAGCAGTTTTCATATTTGTTTAATATTTTTTATTATAATATTTTATTTTACTCGCCACCGCGATTTTAAAATATGCATAATAGAAGAACCTACATTGGCTCGCAGACACGCCGATATTACATGCTGTCATTGGCTTATAGACGTACACTTGAACCCAACCTCTCTCCAATTTCTCTCCACTTCCACTCCTGAAGTCCGCGATTTACAGGAACCTGCCACAATCAACATATTTAAATAGCATGTTAAAATTGTATATTAAATAATTCATTTGTTATAATTTTTATTGTTACTCTCATGTATCAGTGCACCTAAGGGCTGCTGGCCCAATTCCGGTGGAAGGATCTTTTGGACAATGCCAAGGCCTGTCACTTCGTATTTTGGCTATGGCAGGGTGTGCTCCAAGGGCACGAGCTTTGCCCCAGCTGTTTCGGCCACCCCCGCGATAGTGGCATACCATGGACTAGCCTTCCTGTATTATCCGAAAGATCTCACCACCTATGTCACCTATGTGATAAGTAAACCAGTGATCTGAAGTGAACTACAAGCATCAACTGTATTGTAACTGTAATGTAACTATTAATCCAAAGTTCCAAAACTCAAAATAACAGAAGGAAAAAAGAAAAACAATTATTATGATGTCTGTTATTACAAAAAAAAAATACGATAAAGGGCCATCCAGGGCCATCCAATAAATAAAAAAATTGCAAAAGTTTAAAAATTTACTTCCACTCACGGGTATTGAATAAGAAAAGCAATTAAATAAAACATTAATCGTACATCTTGGAGCATTGAGCCAACGTTTAGCTTTAAAAATGTATAGATGAAAACCATATACAATATTAATTTTTGTGTTAACAAGCCAATCACAAACGAGCATTCGAAGGTATCTGCGAGGTAATGTAGGTTATTCTATTATGCTTATAAAATATACCAATACTGCAGCCAACCTTCTACAACAAAACAATGTTTACTTCGCACGAAGCGAAAGCCAAAAATAAATAAAAGCTTGTCTTTTAAAAATCGTTTTTAACCTAAACTTAGCTCAGCTAAGCGCTTAAAAAGCTTGGAAAAGGTTTTTCATTAATATTCTAGTTTCATATCTGTTTTGTTCTTTCTTCACGATCGAAACATGAATTGTACTGTACCGCTTGGTTGACTCGATTTTTGTGTATTAGTGCTTTCTTATCACATACCTACGCCCGTAAAAAATAATTTTCCTTTTTTGACATCGTGTACGTAATTTCGATCAATGAATAATCAATCATCCATACACTAAAAGCTCTTGTTCTTCAAGCGGTTAATACCTATACTACATTCGAAGTCGTGTAATGCGCATCGAACAATTAACTCCTTTATCAAGTGTGTGATAATTGATAGAGTTTTTTCACTCCCTCTCCTTTTCATTTTCTTGTACATCTTGAAAAAAAGACAGCGAAAAAAATGAAGTGCCTGCCATTATCCTTCGTGGATTGAATTTTAGGCCTTTATCTTTTGTATCAGTGGTCGATAAAAAGCAGTAACTAGCAAACAGTGTCTTTACCGCGTGTAAAAAGCCAAGCAAACCATGTATAAAAAAATCATTTAATTTTCTCTCGAATACCAGCCTTTTCGAGTGAAGAGCCGTAAAAAATTTGTCAACGAGAATCGGATGAGTGGAACTGCATGGTACTCGTTGTTCCGTTTGATACCTTTCTTTGTCCTTTCATTGTAACGCATAGGTAGGCTACTATTGTTTTTTTCTTCTCGTATGTAAGAATTATGTAATAAGAGTTTATCAATTTCTCTGGCTCATTCTCAATCGCGATTGAAACGAGCGTGAGAAGTGGTGGAAAAGGCAACTTGGTGAAAATTATTCCAGTCGATGTTTTGTTGTGATGTACCATGTGGAAAGCGTCAGGCCGGAGTGAGTTTGTGTATTGGTGCTGTTGATATAAATGGCCTAAGCAGTTGAAAAATAATGATTTTGTTTATCCTTCCAGTGAGTCTCTTCGTTGAAAGAACTGGATTGTGTAATGAAATTCGGAACACTTACGCATTTTTATCCGTATTTGTAGGGCTGAGTTTTGTTCACTCTACTCTTCAAAAAGGAGCATATCCATCCGTCTATGCTCTGTGGTATAAATAAACCGGAAGACCTTTGAAATCCTAATTGAATGTGGATGATGTTGATCTTTTGCGTAATCAAGCATTGTTTTAATTGGATTTTGTCACATATTCAGCCACATCAAAAAAAAAAAAAAAAAAGGTCGGGAAACGAACTGATACTTAGCAAAGGCTCGACGTTTTAAGTATGGTGGGGTAGGTCTATCGAAAGAATTATGAAAATATCAATGCACTGTACCTTCGGCTTCCGCAGAGCGATCTTAAACGTGCGACTAACAATTGATTTAACCTCTAAGTAGCCACAAAATGGAAAGTGAAGGTAGATGAATTCATTTCACATACTTAGTTGTACTAATATAAGGAATAAATCTTCAGCCTTTAAAATCCTATCTATATGATGAAACGGGCCTAGAAAAATGCAAATTTTCAAAATTTGATGTGATTAAAAACCTGCATTTCTGGAATCATCAGAGGTTGTTAAGGATTTCCCTTAGTATATTATGTTTATCTCATGGGTATGTAACACTGTACATGGAATAAATTAAGTATTACCAACTCCGTTGAAAAAATGTAAGAAAATCTGAAAATAATTTGAAAATACATTTTTGCTTTTATGTAATCTGTACAGATTGGACAAAATCGATTTCTAAACTTTGTTCTATATCATCATAGACAGTAATTACAGTAGAAGACCCGTACTGATTGGATTTAGGATACTGATGTTCCCAGGCCTGGAATGAAAAACTTAGTAAGAACTTACCAGAACTGGATTTGAAAAGTTTCATTTTTTGTAATTTGTAATTTAATGATAAATTTCTCCTGATTGAGAAGATTATGAAAGATTCTAATTTTCCCCTATACTCATATGACTAATTATTTGGAACTAATTATTTGAATGTATTCAGAATCTCTACAACACTGGTATTTTCATCCAGAATTCAGGTTTGAAATTGGGCATTGATTTTTAGTAATAGACTATAGTTTTTCTAGATTTTATTTCACATTACATTCTTGGTGTTTTTGTTTTATAATACTTGGTGATAACCCAATTGAGTAGTTTTCAGTGGTGTACAAGGAAAAATTCTGTAATCATGCCTATATATATGCATGTTTATGAAACTGCATTCAGGGATGTATGTTTCACAATTATTTCCGGTTTGATAAATAATTATAATGAAGTCTCAAATTATTTTACAGTTTCCAAATTTTATATATTATTTACTGGTATGGAACAAATCCATAGTCCTCGTTGAGTTTCCCCCTATGGTAGATAATATTAATTTTCAAACAGAGCATTTTCGGAGCCAAAATTTCCTGACTTCAAAAAATATTAGTTTCTCTTCATTTAACAGGTCCTACATATGATGGTGTGTGGAACAAAGTTAAAGTTTCTTTTTTCTTTCTCACGTATTAAAATAATTTTATTCTGATGACAAAATGAAGAAATTAGATTTTTCACGATTCTGGTTTTTAATCTGAGTACTATTGTGATGGTTTTTTTCATAATAGTTTCACACAGTATGTGATATGAAGATTTGCGACTGATAATTTTGTTGAAAGAAGCTTTGTAACTCCTGATATGGTTCTGTATTTCACAAATTTTCGAATTTTAAAAGTTCGTTATTTCCAGATCCATGTTACCAAATTGAAAAGTTTTTATAACATGATAATTTTCTAATTATGTAAATTTATCTAATTATGTGGAATAAATTTCAGTTAATGTAATAAGTATGTATCAAACTGTGTCATTTCCATTCAGTCTGCAAGGGTGAAGTTTTATTTTGATTTATGGTAAAATACCTTTATAATTTCCAGTCTGGATAATACTGATAATGAAGTCTTGCACAGTTTTATAGTTTTTGGACTTTCAGACTATAAACACTAATATGGAATAAATGTGATTTCCTTCTTTTTTTTCTTCTTATAATATGAAACTTTGATCCAGTTGTAGTTCCAAATATAGAAAAACCTTTATCCTAAATCCAATCTGTATGTTTGTTCTACTGCGATTACTGGTCTATGATGGTATAGAACAAAGTTTAGAAATGGAATTTGTCCATCTGAACTGATTACGTAAACGCAAAAATGGATTTTCAAGTTATTTTAAGATTTTCTTACAATATTTAAAAGGAATTGGTAACACTTAATTTATTCCATGTACAGTGTTACATTCCCCTGAGATAAACATAATATTCTAAGGGAAATCCTGTACAACCTTTGCTGATTCCGGAAATGCAGGTTTTTGATCACATCAAATTTTGAAAATCTTTGTATTACCGGGTTCATTTCATCATATAGATAAGATCTTAAAGGCTGAAGATTTATTCCTTATATTAGTACAACTAAATATGTGAAATTAATTCATCTACCTTCACTTTGCATTTTGTGGCTACTAAGAGGTTAAGTAGGTTTTCTTTAAAAAATCTACTTATTACTCTTGGTGCTGTATTAGCCCTCAGGGTTCGGACGGGTACATTTTATGACCTCAGGAAAATTTTGATACCAGTTACTCAAATTCGTATATATATATTCATAGATATTTAGATATATGTCAATTTCTTGTTCCCATGGTACAGGTTGAAATTTTTGTCCTATAATCACGAAATTTAATGTGAACATTTGTTCTAAACCAAGGACCATACCTATTGATTTTGGTGCGGATTGTCCGCAAGGCACTTCCTACAGCCGGACGGTACTACGAGTACTGCTATTTTTATTTTTATATTGGTTATTATATGCGGAATTTTGGACCAGTATGTGCGAAATTTGAAACAAAAATTTATTATATTTTATTGAAGCATGCTACCGATTTTGGTGAGGATCGATATGATAGTACTTCTGGTAAAGTTTTTTTTTCTCTTTTTTTATTTTTTTAATTTGCTTGAACTTCTCTTTTTATAAATATTACCATCCACATGTTCATATTTTCTATTTTATGTTTTATAAATACAATTTATTGTATTTCTTTGATTTTATTTGGAATTATATGATTATTTACCATTCTTCATCATCTAAATCAATTTTTCTCTTCAAGAAATAATGCTTTTAAATTTAACATTTTCTAATATTTTGTCAGTGCTAACAAATTTCATACAGTCATAACATACTATTAGCGCATATGAACTTAACGACAATTAATATGATTTCAAAATTCATAGTGCTTTTTTTTTTCGAAAGCCTACTTTTTCTAGCGAGGATTGCTGCGCTAGAGTTTTTGTTTTTGCATTGGTCATAAAATGCGGAATTTCGGAACCATATGTCCGAAATTTGAAATAAATATTCATTATAATTTATTGTAGCCTGCTACCAATTTTGGTATGGATCGACCAAGCGGTGCTTCCGGTAAACCTTCTTTTTCCTCTTTTTTCTAATTTGCACGAACTTTTCTTTTTACAAAAATTAACCACATGTTCATATTTTCTTTTTTTTTTATTTCATAACTTTATTATATTTTTTTGGTTTTATTTTAAATTATATGATTATGTACTTTACTTTATCATCTTAATTAATTTTTCATTTTTTCAAGAAAAAACGCTTTTATGTTTTACATTGACTAATATTTTGTCAACAACTAACACATTTCATACAATCATAACATACCATTAACGCATATAAATTTACAGATAATTAATGTGGCCATCAAAATTCATATTTCTTTTTCTCGAAATCTACTTTTTTTGGCGAGGTTTGCTGCCTAGAGTTTTTTTTTTTTTTTTCGATAACCAAGCGATATTTAAAAAAATCACATCGCAGTACCTGTAAAAATAAAAAGTACCTGCTTAAAATTTGAAACAAGAAAGTTTCTATAGGTTCATTTTTTTCCGTAATTATCATCGGGGAGGGGGTGACATACACTATCCGAGTATCTGGTAATAAAGGCTATTTGTTTGATCTGATATTGGAACTTAAGTTGGGAGGTAGGTATGTTTTTCGTTTCATGACTTCAGGAAATTTTTGGCTCTATTAACTGAAATTCACATGTGTAAATTATACATTTTTTTCATACGCGGCACAGGTAGCAGTGTGAAATTTGGTACACTTATATTCCTATATAGATAAGGATGAACCCTATTGTTTTTGATTTTGATATTACCGATGAACCAAAGAAGCTGTGGTGAAGGCGCGCCTGCTGTTATTTTATTTGCAAAGCGTTCATTTAATAACTTGCGTACGTATTTAATCGCTTCACAATACAACATATCATTATGAATTTTCTTGACTGTTCATTTTATAAACGTAATATTTACCCGGAGTTCTGCCAAATACTTTTATAATATTTTTATTTTTTTATTGTACTTATTTGCTCTTATTTATTTTGTTTTACGAAAACCTACATTTTCTAGGATGGCGGTTATTTTCAAAATCATGATAAGTAATATGTATTATTTTATTATTACTTGAAACCTGTAAATGATGATAAAGAAGACCAAAAAAATAAGCATACTGAAATTTTCTACCAGTATTTTGTCTATAGATCATATTTTAGCCTGTGCTTACATGATGTCCCTTCTGATGAAAATAAACCATCCCAGAATACGATATAAATTATGTTTAGTAAATGAATATAATAAAACTACAGTTTTTTCATTGAACTGTGCTATTTTGTCTTTTGATTTTTTTATTAGTGAAAGTATGACCAAATAATTTCTCAGAATGAAACATTTTTCGAAAATTTTGAAATTTTCTTAGAATTTTGTTCAAAAACGACGATATATTTGATGTATTAGTGGAAAAAAAAAAGAAAAAAATAGCAAATGAATTTTTTAACTCTCGAATAACGATCTGATGTAATCAGAAATACTGCTGTTCTAGAAAATGTAAAAATAGAATTTATGGCATAAAAATCAAGTTTTGTGGAGTTATTTCGGTAGGTTCTTATTAGTATTTGATTTTCATTTTTACTCCCTCCAAAATAAATTTCTACTACTGAAACACGTTTTTTCATCAGCTAAGGAATCTCCAATCTTCTCTCTTCAATTATTCTACCTAAAAACTGAAACCTGCTGTATTTCAAAATATTTTTCTATTTTGCATTCTGTGGAATACCTTGTCGTGAGAGATATTCACACTAGAAGGTCTTCAACAGTATTTGCGTGTTCTGCCACTCCATACGATTAAGTATGGGAGAGCCAAATCCTCGGCGAACACTGGCGATTTTTGAGCCAGTTCTGAGAGTTTATATACCGGATTTGGTACACGCACACAGACACACATGCATACGTATGTATACGTAATTATGTCATGCGTTACGTCGTTTCTTGTCTCCGTTGAGATGATAAGAAACGACGCAGTGCGTTTGGTACCGAGTCGTGACATTACCGAGATCGTTATCAGGTAATTGATCTCGACTCGTACGATGTATCTTACCTGTACGTACGTACAGGTACGAACATACAAACGCACCAGTGTAAATTGGTTTAATGTCATAGAGACGATTATTGCCAGCCTTTGGGCGGCGACTGTCGTCGAGGGGTGCGAGCCCCTATAACCTCATACGAGTAATGTCCCCACACATTCTAATATTAAATTTTATTCGTACAGAAAATATTATTCCTACCCTATCCATAATCTTCTTTGCTGCTTTGATCCTGTAAAAGTCTTTTTGACTTTAACACTGATGGACTTGAAGCATATTTGTAAAATTTATTTTATTAATGAACAACTTTGTACGTCTGATAATTCTAAAACTAAGGTAAATAAAGCAAATATGTTCGGTAACGTTTGGGCGAGTCACTTGATGGCACTCTATTTCATAAAAAACAGAAAAATATGAAAAATGGTCTTCAGCCCGTTTGGAAAATTATTTTTCAGTTATTATTAACCTGGTTAAAAATTCGTGAAATAATTATTGCTTTGCAGCATTTCTTTATTAATTTATTTTTTTGTTCTTGTTTTGTGTGGGCTCGAAATAATTTATTGGTGATTATTCCTCTGTTCTACCCTCTAAGAAAATCTACACCGATTCTGTTAAATTTTTTGACGATCGTTTCCTTATCAACTAAAAATTATATATCGATTTTACGAAGAATTCGCAGTTCGTATCGTATTTATCGTATTTTCTTCGCAAAAATCGTAGTTTCTATGATAACCGAATTGCTATTTTTTCTTGTGTTCGCGTCATCTTCGCTCATCGTTTCGTATTGTCTGTTCTCAAATACTGTATACGTTGTTATACAAAATAATGTGTTATTGATTCTTCGATGTCATCCGACATTATGAACCTTGACTTTAAATTGGACAGTTTTCCTGCACGAATGGCTTATTATCGGAAAGTTCGTTCTTTTTTATTATTAATATTCGTTTATTTATCCTTTACATATCCTTTACGAGGAGCCCCTGTTGAAGAAAGTACTACAGTTGTCATTGAAGAAGAAAAATTTACGCATTTCGTTTAAATTTCATTTAGTCAACTGTTGTATCGCCTGCGAAGTTATTCGGCCAATATTATCTTAGCTCCCTTTCGGTTTTGCATTACTTAATCGAAAGATGAAGAGATGAACACGAAGAGTTATTGAGCTGTCTTGCACTCGCTTCTCTTATGAAATCCTGAAGTCAAAGATTTCGAATTTCGATGTTGAAATCGAAAGATTTTTATTTCAAAATAAATGTAAAAAAAAAGTCAATTTTAGAAGCTTTCACCCTTGATTTTTTTTTGTCGTCGGAACTTGGAGCTTTCGTCAAAAACACAAATTAATTACGGAGGAATTAATTTTTGTCATGTTTAAACAATTCTCTCTCTTTCATAGCTTCTGTGAAAATAATTTATTGCGAATGCCACAAACGCTAGTCTAATTTTGGTCTGATGGTTTTTATTTTCTCTCCTCCACCCCCTCACTATCTTCCTTTGCTGCTGTATTTTATGAACAACACTCCGTTATGTTCCGAACTACGAGTTTTGATTCTTGCTGTTTCGGTTCTCGTTGTAAATTGGAATGAATTTTTTTTCTACGCTTCAATTCGTCGTTTACCATCATGATGGGCAAAAAATATGGGAGACGTTATAAATTTCAGTTCGGACTGATTTCATTTGTATAGGGTAAACGTCCTTTTGGAAGTTGAATTTCGTTTGAAATTTCGACATCTTCGTACTTTTTATTCGTGGCTGGTAGATACATATTTTCTAGAAGTCTTACACGCTGAAAATGTTGTCTCCTTTTGTGAATATATTTTGCCCTATCTATCGTAAGTCCTAATTGTTGCGAGTTCCCCTTCGAAATGTTACACATTGAATGTGAAAATCAACTCGTGCATAAAATCTAACAACAGTGGGCTGCATGCAAATTGATTCGAAGTTGGGAACAAGCTGATTTTTGCTCATGTTTTTACTACAGTTTTTGTTGAACCCGAATGTAACACTGGAATTTAATTTTTGTATCATTTCTGTCCGGTAAATTAGATAATATTGTTACAAAATCTGACTTTTATCACTTATCATATTTCAGTAAATGGATGAATACGAGATTAGGTCTCTTCCTTGTTAGTTCATAATGTTAAGTGAATTGTGGATTACTATTAGATATTTTATTTACGAAATCTCGAATAAAATATTTAACGCAACTCTAAATTCATTGCAAAATATGTACCCACAAGGACGATAACACAGTGGATGTATTCATCCATTTTATAGGGTTTGATGAGTCATAAAAGCTAAATTTCATGTTACCAATCTTGTCGATTATTTATTATTTTTTTGATTGACGGGAGAAAAATCCTCTGTAAAGTGATGAAAGAACAAAAGAAAAGAAAAAATTGCTCGTTTTGTTCAATTTGCTCGTCACTGTGTAGCTCAAGAATATTTTTGAAGTTAGGATGTTACTATTTCATCGGTTAGATTCATAGTTCGAATCCAATTCCGAAATTGAAAAGAATGGAGCTTTGAAAAAATATAAAACAATAAAAAAACAAGAAGTGGCAAAATTTTACAGATTTTGTTGTTTAAATGTGGTATTACCCATTATGAGGATTCTTAGTAGTTTTGAGTAATATCTTGGAACTCTAATGAAATTCTGAACTATTCAATTCTGCTATTTACTCGTTGAAATTTTTTTCGAGCAGTACATTCTTGAGTACCTCAGTTAGGATCGAGTAGTGCCCCCATCCTACTGGTCAATCCTTAAAATATTTTATGTTGTAAAAATTTGACATTTTCATATTTTCCAATTAATTTTTTTAGAAATCTTTTGCGAAAAGGTCAAAGACGAAGCTAAGGTAGGCATGGTGGCCAAGCCCTTCAAAATCTAAGGGAGCCCTCTCATAATAAATTTGAAAATATGGAGTGTTGAGAAAAACTATAAAATAAGTGTAGGTTTAAAACGAGTTTTTAAAAGATAGCTTTTATCTTTTATTTTTTAGATTTAACTTCATGCGAAATAAACATTATTTCATTTGCAGAAGGTTGGCAGCAGTATTTGTATATTTTATAAATCGCAGTAGGGAGTAGAATAAAAGCTTATAATAATTTGGTTTATTTTTATCTAAGTGGAAAATGACAGGACTTTGAGTCTTCCCAAAAATGTTATCCTAGTTTTGTTTCTGGAAAAGATTTTAAAAAATTTAAATATGGGTTCTAACCCCTCCGTTAATCCCTGATTAGGTCCCTGATTTATTCAAAGTGAGTGCTTTTAAACGAGGAAGTTGTCACAGAAAGAGAATTCAAAATGTTTTATCTTACTTTCCAGTTTAAAATTTTTATTTTTATTTTTTATTCAGAGTTTTACTTAATTTAAGCAAAAAATACACGAAGGTCGAGTCTATCCGGGCGGGAACACTTTGTTTTTAAAATTCCTTAGTATTTTCTCTGTTCCAAGTGTTTGTCCTTGAAGTGTTACGAAGCCGTATTATACAAAATGGTTTTATATGTCGTGCGTACGGAAATTGCGGGTATACCATTTTTGGTGCGCGAGGTTAACGTATCGATGTCAGTTGGTCCGAATTTTCATTCAAACTTTACTCTTACGAGCCCAATTTTCAACTTTTAACATCAATGTTTTCGTAAGATTCGTGGGTCGGATGCTAACCTGAGGCTAAAACTGCGAAATCAGCAAATTTGTTTTCTTTTTGTAGTGTGGGTGACGGCTCCCACTCGGGTATTGTTTATTGTAACCTTGAAATGTGCACTAATTGCGTTGAAAACTTCATACCACTTTTTCGCTTATCTCGTAACGTGCAGTTCGAATTTATTTTTTGGAAGAGATATTTATTTTAGTTTCCAATTTCAATATGCGAGTGATTTGATTTGAATTTTAATGAAATTTCATCAGAACGAGTGAATGTAAGAATTTTGAGAAATTAATATCTTCCATTGTGTTGCTACGAAAGTTAGTCTTTAGTTTTGACCGATAAAGTGTATTTTTGAGGGAGGCGATTGAGTAAATTAGTTTCAGCGAATTTGTAAAGAAAAAGCAATGTTTGTCATGAACTTGCTAACTACTTAATACATTTTCCTGAAAAAAATGTGATTAATATCTTCAATGTAATTTAATTTTCTAGTTGCAGGCTACGAGTTCAACTTTTAAAGTTTTAGTTCTGTGTAAGTTTGATGTAGTGACAAAAATTGAAAAAATTGATATCGCTGAATAGATCCATAATTTTTTTTTTTTATATACGAAGGATATAATAAAATACTGAAAGTTGCGTTTTTACTCTTCTATCTTCGGAATATTTTAATCAAAATTTTGATTCTTAAGAAAAGAAAGTTTTCTTGTTTTGGGAGTAACAAGATGAACAAAAGCTGTGATCCCACATTGATTTCTCTCGTTTTTTTCTTTTTTTTTTTGGGGGGGGGAAATTTTCGTTCTAATTACTCGAAATTAAGCGTTAATTTGGAAAATAGCCTTTTATACAGACTAAATTGTTTGTTTGAATCTAAAACTTTTATCAGATACACTTAGTCGGATCAAGAAGTTTCGGTCTGGAGAGAGGAGAGAAAAGGCGTGATTCCCCCGGGTCCTTCACAATACCTACTAAAAAAGTTGAATAATTATTTGCTAAAATACACTTAGGTACGTGAAGGGTTGTTCCAAACCGGGGCTTATATAGTGTACTCTTAAGAAATTTGAAAAACAAAAAAAACTGTTGTATACATGAATGTTCTAGAGTACAAGAAAACACCCAATTTTTTTTTTGCAACATACTTCCCAAAAGTACGTCTTTCTTAGGCGTCTTGATGGAACAAGACGTAGCAAATTTCAATGCAAAGTCAAAAAATTATCTTCTGAACAAAGACACTTGCAACTTGAATTTCTCGCATTTCTCGATGAATTTCCCGCATGGGTTGGCTACTTTCTAAATTTTTATTATTTCCCGCCGAATTTTTCAAAAACATTCTAAAAACAATCAAACTGGAAAAAATTGAAAGAAAAATTTTTTTATTTAAAAAAAATTAAATTATTAACTAAATATTATTTGAATCCGAAAAAAAAAATTCATCGCCATTTTTTGAGGGATAGTGTTTGTAGGTGTTGCAAAAAATCTTGTGTGACACACGTACAAAATAGGTGTTTGACACTTGTATGATTTGCAGCTCAAGCCGAAGGCAAATGCTGAAAAATTCACACTCGTATCAAAATCACCTTCTTTTTGCACTTGTATCACAATAACTATTTTGCACACCCAAGTGTAAAATACATTTTTTGTGCACGTTTATTAAAAACAAAATTAGAGAATTTCAATGAGTGAAAAGTATGTTTGAGCGCTTGTGCGTTTACAAGTTGACTTTGTTGTACATCTTTTATCATTTTCTTGTACTTACTGCTCGCTCATTTTTTTGTTTAAAATGGTAACTTTTTTCATTTAAAAAAAAAACCGATAATATTAATTCTTAAAGTACGTATTCCTATAAAATTGGTTTGTTTCTTGTATATAACCTTTTTTGTGGTGAATAAAATTATAAATTATTACTTAGTTCAAAAAAAATTTTTTTTCCGACATGTAGGTTTTGTCAGCTTGGGGAATCGAACCTGGGACCTACATATTTGCCAGCTAAAAGCGGTGAACTTAACCACACGGCCATCTCACCACCGACTATAACTGGCGAATGTATTTTATATTAGACAGGGTATGGTGGTTCCCACACAACACATCCCTGAAGTAGGTGATTTTGCACTTCTTTTTATTATAAGCTTTTATTCTACTCACTACTGCTATTTTAAAATATACCAATACTGAGCCAACCTTCCGCAATAAAATAGTGTTTATTTCGTATAAAGCTAAAGCCAAAAATTCGTGTTTTTACAACATTCAGAACATTTTAATTTTGAAAAAAACTGGTCTTCTCACACTTCACAATTTCTGAGCTACTATTTAAGCTATAAAGCTGTGGTTTATACTGTTGAAAAGCGGAGGAAATTTGCTGGAGTTCTCTAACAAAATTAATTTTTTTATGACCATGAGTTTTTCACAAATCGGCCAGAAAAAACAAATTAATGACAAATTTGCTGTTTTTTACTTTGTCATATATTTCAAAAACTAATGACGGCAAAAAAAAAATTTTCAGCGAGGACTCCCCCTTTTTTTTAACGACAAATTCATTTCCACCATCATATTTCACCTAAAACGAATTAATCACGAGATAACGGGAGAGAAAATACAAGAACAAAACTGGATTTTCTGTGTATCGCTATATATAGATATATATACACCCACGCACACATAAAGGGCTTTCTGAATAATGTTCCGTCATCTATTTGACATTGCATGACACGCACATGTATATGACTTTAGTCATCTGGGATTTGTAAGGTTTGAGAGGGGGTGTAGACTCCTCCTCCAAAGCTAGTAAATAAATAAAAGCTTAGTTTTTTAAAAATTTGATTTTAACCTAAACTTATTCTGTGAATTTGTGACCCATGATCAAATTTTGATAGAAGAAGCAAAAATACGATAGAGAGAGCAAAACTAGTATTTGCTTCTACCAAAATTTTTTGCTCCGCCCATCGATCATTTAGGTGCGTTCACTTACTTCCCGGCGGATGTGTTGGGAAAAAAATAGCGTTCCAAAGTGAGCTCACCCCACTCGTGCAAATTTGAACTCATCGAGGATTGCTCACTTTGCGCTCATGTAGCAAAATATACTTTTTAATGATTTTTTTTTAGGGGGTCGTTGCAAAAAACATTGTTTGTGATTGTCACTTGTGTCGTATAGCTAATTTCACACTTTTAATAAAATCTATACTTTTCACACTTGTATCACAAACAACTATTTCGCGAACAAAGTACTTGAGTGAAATTGTTTTATCAGTACTTTTAAAGAAAGTAACTTTCCTCACACATGTTTTTAGGATGTCGCTACTTGCATAACCTTTGGGTCTCGATTTCCTCTCTCCGACCCTGAGTACCCTTTTTGAAAAATCAATTTAATTTTGAGTTCTACTTTGGAAAAAAGAATTGTTTCTTAAGAAACTATTTATATAGTGTCATTAGATAGTATTTTACCCAGCTAGTTTCCAAAAAGAGCAATGGTCAAGATGACTTCCGAAAGTAGCAAACAAGTTGCTTACGATGTTATTTGCTATGAATACACCAAAAAGAGATTATTTGTTTTCAATGAAATGTATCAGTCCTTTTATCAGCAGAATTTTATAAATAATTAAATAATTACGGATAGTTGAACTACTGTTGTTAATAGGGATCACCCTTTGAATGCCCCTCTTTCGTAGTGATATTGTACTAGTTGCATACATGTAAACGGTGCTGTGAAAAAAGGAATAAACATACTGCTGAGAAAAAACTCAATTTCTGCACTAGTGGAGAAATGAAAATTATTTTGGACTGTTCCACATCGACTTGGGAATCTCTCGCTTAATCGATTCAATAATAACTTATTTATGGTGTATGAGTTGCCAAAAAGGATTTTTTTAACAAGTAGAATACATCTGTCAGAATGTGTATTGAACCCTGTAGAACGTGTGTGACTTTTTTACGATGTTAAACTAAACTTTCATGTTTTATTAATGCTAAAAATAGAGATGAGCAAAATTTATGATGATCTCTGAATTAAGACAATGTATGAAAAACGTAGACCTAATGCAAAACTTGAGTACAAATTAATGCAAAGCAATATTGTAAAATGTTCGCAAACGTGCTGTTTGAATAATTTGCAAAATCTAAAGCTTTACGTTCGTTTTTCCTTGTTTGATCGTAAACTAATGTTGGTGGTGAGCTAAGATTCTTATATGTTTTTGAAGCACGTCAATGGTAATTTCAATTTAGCCGTAAATTATGCAGTGAAAATTTTGTTAGCAGACTAGACTGTGCAATACCTACTAACTGCTGGTATAGTCTTAGTCTTTTATTGTTCTTTACTGCTGAAGTGGCAGGAGTTGAATGAGATTTCGATAACCACTTCTGATTAAACTGAATTTTGTGGTTTTTCATGTATCTACTTTTCAGTTTCTGTTAGTGGAGGATCCAAAGCGTCGTTTTTTTTTGGGGGGGGAATTACTAAAAATTTAATGGAGTTGGATCTTTCTTTTTTTGTGATTTAGCAATTTTTTATGATTTTTTTATGGATTCTGTGGTCTTACTTTCATTTTTTTTCTTATACTTTTGCATTTTTGTATTTGGCGAGGAATTTTCCCATTTTCTATCTGGATCCACCACTTGTTTCTGTTATGTTAGTAACTGTGTCGTAGTTTGTTTTTTCGTTTTGAATACCTGTAATGTGGATCTGCCTGCTTGTCAAGAGTCTCGAAGTTGTTATTTTTCGCTGAAACATGTCAATGGCTGAATCTGTCGCCTTTGACTAGAGCATGTCAGAGGCTGTCGTTATGTCGAAATTTTTTATCTGATCAATTATTCATTATTTTTGTGCTAAAAAATGAAGTAAACAATGCTCTCAATATTTACGTCATCTTAACGAATGCCATCATACATTCGATTGCGTAATTGTCGATTTGTATGCCTAAAGTTATATAGTCAAGTAAAGGATTAAAATGGAAACCGCAAAAAAGAAGTTTTTAGCTCTTTGCTTTCGTATCGTTTTCAATTCTTGTCCGAAGTAGTAAGTATGCTTTTTGCCTCGACTAATAATGTTTTACGTGACAAAATTATTCGTAGCTAAACCAGTCATCTATTTCCTCATCGTCTTCTGTTGTATTCCCCCCAATCGCTGTATTTCCCTCGAGACTGGGAGTGAAATTTCGGCTTTTTGCAGAAACGTTATCTTATTTCTATCGCGTCATTTTCTCGTTGTAATATTTTGAAAACTGTCTAGAATGACAAATTTAATTTTGCCTGAGTATTACAATATCATTCGTTGTGTGGCAGCAATTTTTTGCATTATGCTGTCTTTATAAGGTTTTTTCGTTTGAAAGTTTAAAAGTTGCTTTTTGTTAGACGGGAATGCGATGGAAATCGTCGGTTTTCTGTTGGAAAAAATTTTTTCTTCTGCTTGTTATTGAAAGATGTTTATTCAATTGGTATTTGGCAAATACGTGCACAAAATTTATTTCTTCTTGTGTCTACCGACCACTCGGCCTTTCGTATAATCTTACATATTAAAAAGAAAAAAAGTATACTGTACGTACTTCATGTCTTTTTTTGAAAAAAATTTTTCGCTTTAGTTTTGCATTTCGGGTAAGGCAGAGAGGTACCTACACAAGAGGCGAGAAGAAATATTGAAAGAAAATTTTCCTTGCTTGCTAGTGTTATTCATCGAAAGGTCATTTGTGTAACGGCCAAAAGAGGTGGTAATGTACCTAATTAGAACCACTTTCGGTATTACACCATACACGAAATATCATGTACTATTAAAGCAGTAATACTTCTAAAATAAATTCAAGTTTATCATCCACAAACTATCGTGGACCTTAACATTAGTTAGAGACTCAATAATATTTAAAACAAATGAGTGAGTTTACTCATTTAATGAAATAATAATTTGTACATCACAGTACATAAATATACGTTAATAGTTATAAATATACAATCACAATTCAACAAGCAAGACGATCTGTTCACTAGAGACTTCTACAAGAGAGGTTCCAGGTACTTAGAAGTAGCTGTCGAGGAACTGTGTCTTATTCCACTGAATCGAGGGATTATATACTCGTTCAGGGTATGAAAACGTACGTGTCAGATAGGTAAAGTGAGGTAGGGTGTTGTTATTATGGGGTTGTGCTGACTCATCGAGTACTCGAGGGACAGGTACAATTAGGTCATGAATATACGAAAAGTATATCTATATTCATAAAATTAAATACGGGTAAATTAGTGGTTGTTTATAAAGAGTTATAGGATGATTATTGTTGATAAATATCTACGTTTTTGGTATTTGAAAATGTGTGAAAGAATATGTTCGTCATTTCTAAAAATAGATGAAAATATACGTTACACAATTCTCCGGGGAAACAAAAAAAAATCAGGGAAAAAAAAATTTTCCAAAGTCTATCCAACAAATACAAATTTCTTAATAATTATGCATGATTAAAATTATGTCATATAATACGAGTATAAGTATATATACTTAGAATAAAATATTTACGAATATTGATTATGAGTAAAAAATTTTTTCTTAGGTATATACAGGAAGTTACTATATCACATTATTTTGCGTAATTTTTACAATGCTGTGCTTTTTGTTAAATTAGTACTATTTCGATGGGAGGTTAATTTTAAATATACTATAATAAACATTAACATAAATGAGATTGTAATTAACCACAATAAGAATATCCCATTGACAAAAGTTAGATAATCATTAAAATTTTGATCAGGTGTTTGTAACTCAATGGATTTAATTTTGTTTTCCAAGTCGTTAACTGGAACAATGTGAGGAACAAAATTTTTTCATTTAGGGTTGTAGACCTTTGTCGTTGCCAGATCTATGGCAAGGTCAAAAGGTTCTGTAGAATCAGAAAAATATGTCCACAGAAGTGGTAAATGGTTTTCGATTTTAATAGTCTCTTCCAAAGATTCAGAGAGACAGGGGATTTCTATTGGGATAATTACTGTATTTTTATTATTTTCGTCAATATTTTCAATTTGGATATGACAAGGTACATCCAGAATAAATGTTCCGGGGGAATTATTATTTATTTTTAATTTTTCGGATTTTTTCGTAATGGAATTAGTTGCTATAAGGGAGTTAAAGTTTACGATAGTGAATTTGGTGTGTCCAATAGGATGCACTAATGTTTGATTGTTATTAAGATTACATTTAAACGAGCAGGATTTCAATAAGTTTTGATTTAGGTCTTGAAAGAAAAGATTCTTTGCACAAGAAGACAATTTATCACTTCCTCTATTAGAAGGAAGGAAGCACAACGGTTTATCCGAGTTACAGTAATGGAGATTAGTTCCACTAATATAACGTACGGAGTTTGTTCTGATTTCGTGAATAATCAGAGATGGTTCTTGATCCCAGCTACACAATTCATTAGAGTGACTTTTGAATGTGAGTGGAATGAAGTCGTAAATTTCGTATTTAGAGTCTAATTGTTTTAGGGGAATTTTGATTTCTAATTCTAAAGTATTTCTAAAGAAATTGCAGTTTACAAGTTCAGTATGATAGTAGTTTTGAATATCCTTAATGGGGATTGCTAGATCAAGATCTAGGTTTTTCGTAATTTCCACAAGTTTTAATATGTTTTTTTCTAATATTTCTTTCGAAATAATTGACGAAGGGATCATATGAGATTTACAAGATGTTAGGATATTTGATAATCTAAACGTATTAATAAGGTAGTTGTCATAGAATCCTTGTATGTAATTTAGAGAGATTAGAAATTCATGTTCTTCTAGTGAATTTTCCATAAAAGAATTTGTATGCGAAATGAATTTTGTCATAAAATTATTTGTATGGTCAATAAAGCTATGCAGATTAGTGGACGTATTTACTAATGCTGCATGCTCGGTCAATAGTTGATTTTTTATAATATCGTATTCTTCTTTCAATGAGATTTCATTAGCCAGAAAGTTTTGTCCATCTCTAAAGTTTAATACTGGACAGCAAAAGCGTAGCGCATCTCCAAAGAAAGATGTGATCGGAGTGAATACGCTTCGTTTGCTTCGGATGGAAGATGGCGTTGAATAGAAATCTTGGATCATAGCGGTATTTTGTTCTTTAAGGTTTATAATAGCATTTTTTAGATGTTTTGCCATTTCTGCATATTTGCAATTTTTCCAGGTTGTTTCATTGCATAACCGATGTTTAAAATTTGTTTCTAATAGTTTATCTGCTGATTCATGCAAGTCTAGCTTAATAGAGTAAATTATTGGAGCAGATTTAGAATATACGAAAATATTGCTTATTTCTTGAAAATAAGCGCCAGTTGACGCCGTCGTAATCCTATATGGGTCAGACAATGTTCTTTGCGCAATAGTAATCGAAGAAATAATTATTGCGAAATAGAAAAGTAGATTCGTATACATTTTCTGAAACAGAAAGAATGCAACGTCTTAATTATTTACGAGAAAGATGGATTATGAATTTTAGGAATTTATTTCGACGTGAACTAATTGGGGCACGGGGAAAGACAAATTTTGCCTACATTTACATTATAAATTTCGGTCAAGTGATTAATCTAAAATTATTGATTTCGACTGGTTAGTCTGTATTTTGTATTCGCTCGTTCCGGATCTTTTCGATTTTCTGCTTACTATCTCTCGTGTGTTTTTTTCCGTAATTTCTAGTGTTTGTTCGTGTTGCCGATTTTTTAGTAAAGTGTTTGTGCGGGGATTTTTCTTTCTTTTTATTATACCATTTTTTATTTGTTATATTCAAAAAAGACCATGTCGATCGTTTACATGAATGATCAAATGTTCATGTCATCGGGCGTTGTTGACACCAATGAGACCTGGTTTCTTGGAGACCAGGTTCTCACGAAGATTTGACAGTTTCAAGGTTGTATGTGTGAGCCTCGACTGTACATCTCGCTCCACCATTTTTTTTCACTATTCTATCGTGTGTCCACTGTATCTGATCGTGGTGACTTTTTAAACAATTTTGAGCCGTTGCGGATCCCAGGTGAGGTTATCAAAGAGGATTTAGGTTACTGGAGCCATTCGTTCCGGTTTACCTGCTGCCCCAATTCAGAGGAATATGCGAAGAAGCTATTATTCGAGCTTCGCATATTCTATCCACATTCCATGGTCGTCGAGTTTGGGCCATCCAGGCTCAAACTAATTTTCCGTGGGAATCTGGATTCACGGGGATTGGTCAGGTTGGGCATACTTTCCGGGCTTTTGGTTGGTCTGCTATGTGTTTCACAGCAGACCAACGAGAAGGTTACCATTCAGTATGTGCACCTCAATCAATTTTACTTAAACAATCTCTTGATCGGCACCACCGGGGTTCGGTTCGTTTGGTTCATTAACAATTACTACAAACCACGTTTACATCTTTCGATCTCCACTGCCAGGTTCCACCTCCAACGTCACTACGATGCCACAGAATATAACCGAGCGATGTCGTATCGTGGTGGATGGCTGCTGTCCGAGCCAACTGTTTACTCTTTTCTATGGAATACTCCTTCCATAGAAGAGAGTATGTCCACCGAGGAGAGCGGGTCCTTAGACGGCGCTTGAGACCAGGGGAATGCGTCCCCAAGTTTGACCGAGACCAGCAGTTCACCCAGTGGGGAACGATTGGAGGAGTTCCTAGAAGGATATTCCAAGACGTGGGCTATTGGTAGGTTTTTTTTTTTTTTTTTTTTTTTTAATTTTACACTTAAATAATTTTAAATAATTTAATTTTCAAATAAAATTTGCTTCAAAGAGAAAGAAGAGGAGAGAGAAAAAAAAACATTTCTATGACTAAATTACGTCTGAAAGGGTAAGGGGAAAGGGAGTGAAACTAAAGAAGAGAAGAGGGGAAAAAAAAAATCGTGATTGAAAAAACTATGTAACTACAGGTAATATACTTTACACATAGTTACTTTGGTTTTTTCCGAGGGCGACCCCTTGGTTTGGAAACAATTTGGGTTGGAATGGGACTTTCGAGGTTTTTGTCGTTCTCTTCCGATTTTATTTCGTTATTGTTACGAGACTTATACAGAATTAGTAGTCGTACGTGAACTGTTTCGTCATACGCTGTTTTATCGTCTGTTTTAATACGAATTATGTAATTTAAATCCGTGACCTTTCTAACAATTTTATATGGTCTGGTATATTTGTTTTTATTTTTTGCGACGTTTTTTGATTGACGCAGCAAAACAAGGTCATTATGTTTGAAGTCAATGATCTTATGGTGTGCGTTATAATGTTTCGCATTTTTTTCTGATGCTTTCTTTGCTAAGCTCGGCGTTTTTTCTCTCGTTTGAAGGAGATTTTCAATTTCTTTTTCACGAGTTGTTTTATTACTGTTGTTTTCTGGTATTTCCGGTAAATGTACTTCTGGGTTGAATCCATGAAGTAGGTAGTATGGGGATTTATTATTTAAATGTTCAATCGGACTTATATTATATGCAAAAATAATTTTGTTAATGGTTTCGATCCTTTCTTTTTCGTTTGAGTGGTCGTATTTTGACAATGATTTTTTAATGACACCGTTGATTTTTTCAACAAGTCCTTGCAATTGGGGGGAATAAAAAGAGGAGTAAATAATTTTGATATTATTCTCTTTGCAAAATTTACGGACGGATTCATTTGCAAAATGACCTCCATTGTTGCAATAAATTTTTCCTGGGGTGCCATACGTATAACAAATAAATTTCAAATAATCGATTACACATTGAGCATTTGGGTTTTTTGTTGGGCGTATGGTACAAAAATTTGTGCTTTTGTCAACACCAACAAGCACATACGAGTGTTCATAATCGGTGTTAAATTTCCCAATGAAATTGATCTCTAGATGCGAAAATGGTTTAGGGTTTTTGATTTCTATATGTTTGAGGTAGCCAGCCTCTTTCGGGGAATTTTGTGCCATTTGACACTCATGACATGACAATACATATTCTGTTATTTTTTGTACCATGTTTTTAAAGAAAAACTGTTTTTTATTTTATTTTTTGTTTTTTTGATTTCGAAATGACCTCTATACAACGGATCGTCGTAGTTTTTTCAGAACTACCGGAATTAATTTTTCAGGGATTACCGTAACCGCTTCATCATACGATGAGGTTGGGTTAGGTAATTTCTTCAACACATTATTTTCATCAAGAAAGTATAATTGTATTGTACGATTTAATTTTCGTATTTTATTTTTATCTTTTTTAATTTCATTGTAATTTAGTAACGAAATAACATTTTTCCAATGCGGATCATTTTCCTGCATTGTTTTTAAATTTTTGGGTAATTCGATTTTTTGGAGGGGTTCAGAAGTTTGATCTTCTGATTGGGGAAGTGATGTAATGTAGGGATTTGACATTTGCGGAATATCGGGAGTCACAGGAGGGGTTGGGGTAACCTGATTATCGAGGTTTGATTCTCGTTTAAGAGCAGATCTTGTGACTATGTTAGTAGTTTGGTTGGGACCATTTTCAGAATGTTTCAGTTCATTCTGTGGGGTTGTGGTTTGTACCACGGGATAGTATGGGAAAGTTTACGTAGGGGAGGGAGGGTAATAATGTTTTTGGGACGTTGTACTTGGGTAGTACCACGTATTTTGGTTTTGGTAAAATACAGGATTTAATGGGGCAAAATTTCCATTGTGAATTCTACACAGAGTATTCACATTTTTTTCTTCATCTTGAAGAGCATATTTTTTATCTACTAAAAATTCACCTTTTTCAAATGTAATTTCGTCCGGTTCATCATGTGGACGAGATAACATATCAGCCATGCAATTATTTTTTCCGGCGATATGTTTAATTTGGAAACTATATTCGTTTAATTTAGATATTAATCGAATTAATCTTGGGCTTGGAGTATTAAATTTCTGATGGTAAATCAGAGGCTTATGATCCGTGTATACTACGAAGCGTAATGCTAGTAAGTATCCATGGAAATGGGCTAATGCATTCGTAATTGCTAACATTTCCAAGTCGAAAGAACACAATTTTGACTGGGCAAGTTGTACTGTTTCTGAGAAATATCCAACTGGATGTTTATGCTTCGTAACGGGATTAGTTTGCAGCAACACTGCACCTAATGCGATTTTCGAAGCATCAACTTCTACACCGGTTTCCAATTTTGGATTGTAAATTGCTAATACAGGTTTGGAAATCATTATTTCTTTTAATTTTTCAAATGTTTCAAGATGTTCTTGATTTAATTTAATTTTTGCATTTGATTTGCTGTCTGTTCCTCTTAGTAAGTCAGTAAGAGGGGCAGTAATTTTAGCTAAATTAGGAATTAATTTCCTATGATAATTTATTGATCCTAAAAATGATCGTAATTGTTTTAACGTATTAGGGGGATTAAAATTTTTTATTGCCTCAATGTTTTTGTTTAATGGACGTAATTCATTATATCGGACCGTATGTCCCAATATTTCGATTTTGTTCATTGCAAATTGGCATTTTTTTGTTTTTATTTTTAAATTTACCTTATTTAATCTTTTTAATACTTCCCTTGTATTTTCGAGACATTCTTTGAAAGTTTCTCCAAAAATACAAATATCGTCCAAGTAACATACCATTTTTTTCCAGAATATATCATGGAATATGTCATCCATGATGGTTTGAAAAATGGACGGGGAAATGCTTAAACCTATTGGGGTAGAATTGAATACATATCCAATTCCATCCACATTTATTCCAGTGTATTGTTTAGATTCTTCCGTGAGAGGAATCTGTAAATATCCACTGTTTAAATCAATTGTCGTAAACCATTTTTTATTTCTTAAGTATGGCCAAATAACATCAATCGTCGGGACACGATTATTATCCATAATAATTCTTTGGTTCATTCTTCGGTAGTCTACTAATACTCGATAGACTCCGTCTGGTTTCTTTTTTACAAATATTGGGGATTCAAATTTTGATTTTTGTTTTTTTAGGACACCTACTTTTACTAGGTCATCGACTAGTTTGTGTAGGGCCTCATGTTCTGCGTGTGAGAATTTAAAATTTCTACACTGCAGTGGGGTTTTGTCGTCTACTCGGACAACTTGTTCGGGTACTTTATAGATAGAAACTTCGCCTGTTTTTCCCGTAAAAATATTATTAAATTCGTTAATTATTTCATACATTTTTATTTTTTGTTCAAGCGACAATTTTGGATTAATCAGGATAGGGTTTCCTCGATTATCCTTAAAAATAGTATTTTCTGTTATTCTTTCTATTTGGCAGGAATTAATTTCTACTGCACTACTTAGTTCAAATTTTCCTAAGTATTAGCCTTTGTAGATCACGTGAGGTCTGTTATTGTGATTAACAGCCGCTATCGTGTCTTCTGATACGATTACAAAGAAATTATGTTTTTCTTCCATAGATGTTTCACACAGAAACTCCAGGTGTTCAGGCAAAGTTGCTAAAATTAGCACTGAATTCGCCTCTATTTTAAAAGTTTGGGGGGCATAATATTTAAAGGGCTTAACATAACCTAGCTTATTTTCTTTTTCAATAGGGTAATTGTGACATTCAGGCATGTCAAAACATTGCTCTTCATTACCACACGGTAAAGTGAATTTGTTTTTCAAAAAGTCCATTTTGACTTTATGGGTTGATAAAAAGTCGTAACCCAGTATGACCGGTTCTACTAAATTTTGGACAACGAAGGTGGGATGTGGGTAAATACAATGATCAATGGAAAAATTCACATTGGTTACTCCTATGACCTCAAGAGGTTGACTATCCGCACCACGAAATCTTATTTTTGTTGGTAGAATTGGTTCCGTAAAATTGACTTTCTTTAAAACTTTTTCATTAATAAGTGTCTGTTCTGAACCTGGATCGACTAGGCTAAGTATTTGTTTACCATAAATGGCAAATGGGAGGTGAAATTTACATTGGGTTCTGCAGTACCCTTTATTTTGAAATTTCTCCTTACTCACATTGTTAACCTGTTTCGATTCTTTGTTCAAGACATCCCTTACAGCTGACGGGTCACCTGTAAGGGGAGCACTTAGTTTTTTGAGCAATTATTTTGGCAGGCCTGGGGGTTTGATGTTTGGAGGTAATTTTGTTGTTGTGGTGCTGCCATCAATGGTGCCAGTGGGGCAATCATTTGAGTGTTTGCAGCCACATAAGGGAGATTTTGGGGAGTATTAAATGAAATTCTAGACCATACTGGAGCATTGTTCCAATTTGGAAGGGCAAGTTGGTTCCAATTTGGAATTCTGTTGGAGTAGTATCCATTATTATTTCTAGGGAAATTATTTCTACAAAAATTTGGATTAAAGTTTCTGCCTTTATAATTAGGATTGAAATTTTGATTATTATTCCAATTTCTATTTTGGTTGTTTTGGTTCCAGTTTTGGTTCTGGTTCCAATTACCATTATTATTATTATTATTATTATTATTATTATTATTACTATAATTATTATTATTATTCCTATTTTGATTTTGGTTTTGATTTTGATTTTGTGGTTTTGATTTTGATTTTGGTTTTGTTTATAATTATTTTGTTCATTATTTTTATTTTGAGGATTTTTATTTTTTCTGGATTCCTGAGATTTTGAAATGTTCGCTATTGCAGCGCTCATTTTCTCCATCTCAGCTTTCCAGATTGGATCGGATGATACTAAATTTACATTTTTTTCAGTTTTTTTATCCGTTTTTCCAGCTTTTAATTCTTCAATAGTTTTTTCAAGTTGATCGATTTTTTTCCTTAAAAGGGGATCTGAATGTCCAAAAACTTTATCTTTAAATTCTAAATATTTAGAGAAGGCTTTATCTAATTCCTGAATTGTTTTAGGTTCTTTTTTTATTAGAAATACTCTTTCTTTTTCGGGAAGGTTTGGCATTATTTTTTCAATTATTTTCTCTTCAGAGATATCGGGTTCAATTTGTTTTAAAATTCTTTTTACGAACATAATGTACGCAGGGAAATCAGCTTCTCCATTATAATTTCTTTCGTACAATATTTCGCGTAGTTGAGGTTTAGTCCTAGTAAAGACTTCTAAAATTTTATGTTTTGTATTTTGCCAATTATTACATTCGGGGTTTGCTTGAATTCTATCTTCAAACATTTGTTTAGCAAGGCCTGAAAATGCAATTCTTATTTTTTTAAATTTCATATTGGCATCCCAATTGAATGACTCCGCTTTTTTTTCAAATCCGATTAAAAATGATACGATATCTTCAGTTGGGGTGTGTCAATATAAGGAAGGTCTGATGTTTACTGCAGCCTTTCCTGACATTTTATTTTATATAGGGGGAATAAAATTTCCTAAAATTTTAGTTTCAAGTTCTGGGCTGAGGAAATCTTCGTCAGATTTTTTTAAGCACTCAGTAATATCAGCAAGATTAATTGCTGTCTTGGCTCTTGGAAATGGTGTGGGGTTATCCAAATTTTCCAAAAGTGGGGTTGAAGTCGTAGGGGGATTAAAATATTTTCTTATAATAGGGTTTTCTAATTCGGGGATTTGTTCACGAGGTTTTCGTGTTGTTTGTAAAATTATTTTTATATTTTCAGGGGTTAGTAATTTTTGTATTTCTTTACTAGATTTAATTTTTAATAGGATATCCTCTTGGGTTTTTATACGAGAAAAATATTTTTTATCAACTTCGATATTTAAATTTTGACATATATTGATTAATTCAAAATTTTTAGCTTCGATAAGCCAAATTAAATTTGTTTTAGTAGTGTTGGGTTTGGATAAATTTTCCCAAGTTTCATTCATAAAAATAAATTTTTTCGCGACTTATAATTATTTAACACTTCTTATATTTAAGGGAGGGACGCGAATTATAATTAATATTAATTGTTACTTTGTTTCTTCTTTTGTTTGAACAGGAGCTTGATGGATCCGTTGCCGCTTTGCCGAATTTTGTAGATACTCCTGTTTTTTTCTATTTTTTGTACAATAAATATCTTTGGTTGTTTTTGAAGTTCGATTTTCTTTTCACTACTGGTTTTTTTCCACTCGCAAATAACCTTTACTTCCTTTCCTCAAGAGCGCGCCTTACGCGTTTCTCATTGAGTACTTAACTAGAGTTTTCAAGGTTAGAGCAAAGTACTTTGAACCAGAGGAATTGAAACAGCAGCTTGGATTCAGCAATTTCGTTGAATAGGTACTAGAGCGAGAGTTTGATTCGCAATAGCAGACCAGTTGGGCACCAATAATGTAACGGCCAAAAGAGGTGGTAATGTACCTAATTAGAACCACTTTCGGTATTACACCATACACGAAATATCATGTACTATTAAAGCAGTAATACTTCTAAAATAAATTCAAGTTTATCATCCACAAACTATCGTGGACCTTAACATTAGTTAGAGACTCAATAATATTTAAAACAAATGAGTGAGTTTACTCATTTAATAAAATAATAATTTGTACATCACAGTACATAAATATACGTTAATAGTTATAAATATACAATCACAATTCAACAAGCAAGACTATCTGTTCACTAGAGACTTCTACAAGAGAGGTTCCAGGTACTTAGAAGTAGCTGTCGAGGAACTGTGTCTTATTCCACTGAATCGAGGGATTATATACTTGTTCAGGGTATGAAAACGTACGTGTCGGATAGGTAAAGTGAGGTAGGGTGTTGTTATTATAGGGTTGTGCTGACTCGTCGAGTACTCGAGGGACAGGTACAATTAGGTCATGAATATACAAAAAGTATATCTATATTCATAAAATTAAATACGGGTAAATTAGTGGTTGTTTATAAAGAGTTATAGGATGATTATTGTTGATAAATATCTACGTTTTTGGTATTCGAAAATGTGTGAAAGAATATGTTCGTCATTTCTAAAAATAGACGAAAATATACTTTACAATTTGTTTATTAGCTGCTCGTGAATAGGGTTTTTCTTTTATCAGGTCCTCCGTTACACGATATAAAATTTGAACTATGCTCGGAAGAGAAAATGAGCTTATCTTGGAATTTATTTTTTCCTTGTTAACGAAGTTGTAGAGGGTCAGGTGAACGAGTTAGTAACTAAATAAATTTAGACTTTGGAAAGTAAAATGTTTTCTGGATTTAAGTGACAAATTCTAATCGAAAAGTTTTTCTATTCATAATTTTCTCATACCGTTGTTTCAACTTTGGTGTTTGTTTCACCCCCTTCCTACCGCGCTGTTCATTCTTTTTCAAATAAAAATCAATGTTTGATATTTTTCAACCGGGTAAAAGTGTAATAATCACTTCTCATCCTAACAAGTTGATAGTTATATTTACTCTTTACACGTGATCATATGTGATGATTAATTTACTCATCACCCATTAGCCACGAGTAAATGATTAATTTAATCTCTTAAACTGTTTTATTTTTTCTTCTTTTTCTTCAAAACGAAAACTATCAAAAACATGACTTCATTTTAAACAAAGATGAAAAGTGCATATTTCGAACGTGTTACTTGATTAGTTGCAGGCCAGTATTTCACTAAAAATTGTAGTCAATGAAATGTGCTGAAATTCACAATAAATTTGTCTTTAATGAGGACTTTACACTAACTAAAATTTCAGAAAAATCCGTTCTGAAGAATTTTACCATTTTCACATAATTACTTGATTTGTGAATAGAAGGGGATTTAAAATCAAATCTATTCTCTTACTATCATTCTCAGAGTGAAATTTACGCCACTGATTGATCAAACCGATTAACATTTGGAAAACTGCTCAAAACTGTTTTTTCTATAATTAGTTGGTGGTGTTGTGCACTTTACATGAGTAATGATTAGGAATCTAATTTTTGGTGAGCGACGATTAATGATAACTCTTGTGTAGTACTTGTAAGGCAGTTAATGAGCAGTTGCGTCATTGCGTAAATGGCCTGAAAAAAGGATACATGTGCGTATGAAAAAATAATACTTTTGAGCAAACTAATTTTAATCCTTTTCGCAAATGAAAATCTGCAGAATTTACTACACTGCTGCACAAGTTGGGTTTGTCATTGCCATAGGCATTAACACGCATGTAAATTTCACATCTTACTATGTATCATTACCCAATAGTATGTAGGTCTAAGTGAAAAATTTTTTTCAATTACATTTTTGGGCCCATATAGGGTGTCTAACAAGTGGTTGAATCTAGAAATGGGTATTTCTTATTGAGTCAAAAAATATTGTGTTTATATTATGGTCTAGAATAATTATTGTAATTCCTCGGCTACCATTTTTTCATGCAATTTCGTAAATTTTAGTTTTTTTACTAAGAAATTTTTAATATGAAATTCATCTTAAGAGATGTTCCACACATTTAGAAGGTCATCGTCTATTTAAATATGACAAAACAGTTAACGGCAAAACATTCCACCCTTGGAATATTTACCGCTACCTCTGTGCCCCTCGTATTGGCGCACAGTGAATTCGTTGACAAAAGTAGTCAGCGAATTCATTGATCCAATACTGTGCATTTGGCAATGTAAACGTTTTTAAGAACAAATTGAAATGATCTGGTGTTTTGTTTTCAACCAGTGCTTCGCACTTGCTTTTCTTCCTGTGTTGAAGACTGGTACATACCAACCTTTCATTACACAAAAGGTCTACAAGTAGTCAAGCCTGATAGTTAAGGATTCTGTCTTAGAAGAGAAAATGAAACTTAGATTTTAATTATTAAGTGTAGAATATTATGTATAATTGTTTTATGATTTAATTCATGTGAATCTAATAGTGTTGTGATTCACTTATTGTGTTTTATATGACTAAAGTAATTAACATTCATTACCTGTGAATAATTATCATCTTGTACAGAGTCGACATGACCTCCTAGTAGAGTAATAAACAAGATAATTTTTATTTTGTTGTCTCTTTTATTCTGGGCTAGAGACATATTAGAAGGATTTTTTTATAATCTTTTTAAAGCTTATTTCAGTTTTAACTCAGTACCTCAATGTAGTACTTTTGTTTTTATCCCCACCTTAGCTTAATTTGCTTGTATTATTCAGAATGAAGTCGATATTGAGTTAGTGATTAAGACAATTTTAAGAAAAAAATTTTAGCCCTGTATTTTCATCTTTACTAATTGTGCCATTATATGAGTCAATTTGAGGCTCGTATTAGGCTCGCTTATTTTTTTATGTGTTATAGTTTTATAGTGTCAGTATGAATGGGGAATTTCGTATTTTTTTTACAAAGAAATTTGCCGAGTTGAGCTATGCTGTAGAGTATTAGCATAGGTCACATAGCATATACTATTTATTTGCTGATTCCTGCAACTGACCAACACCAGTGTGTTCATCATGTTTTTTTGTAAGAACTTGCATATGTGTGTGTGAAATCCCAGAAATCGCTAACTTCCACTAATGCTAATGCATGCTATTGCTATGATTCAACTGAGAAAATTTCCTGGTTGGGATAACTAGCACAAATTCATTATTAAATGACGAAAAGAAACCTGAAAATTTTTGGACAAGTGGGGTACCAGTTTGTAGGAAAATATGCACCTTTCTGTAAACTTCAGATTTTTATTTGCGCAAACTCTACATAATTATTATAAAATACTAGAGGCTAAAATCTGTTGAAAACACTATCAGTCCAGAACAACTGGACATATTTTCATGAGATTTTCTAGAAAAAATTGTGTAATTCCGTGGAAGGTTTATTGTCATCAAGGAAGTCTGTAGCCCCCTGAGGGCAAAGTTACCAGTTTTTATCATCTGTGAAAACAGAAAATGGACAAATTATTTCTTAAACAAAAATGAATAGAAAAGAGAATTGAAAAGAAACTTCTTTTTCTTTTTTTCAGCATCAGACAACTACTGTTTGATGAGGTGGGAGTGATTCTCTCTCATCACTGTTACACTTTTTTTCATTTTTTGATGTGTAAACATCTTAGCATTTGGTGTCTACGGTAGGGGCTAAATGAGAATTAAAATTGTCAGATTTGCGTAACTGTAACACTCATTTATGTGCATTACATAATGTGTGGTGCAACGCATTGCACACACACAAAACCACATTATTATGTTTACACATCAATTCTTCATGAGTCCCTATTAGGACTAATTTTTTTTTTATCGGGTTACATTCGGGTCAGCAAAAGAGTGGTTAAAACAATTATTTGACACCATGCAAGTGAAGTTGCGGGTAGCAGCTCGTATATTATATTTCCACAAATGAAAAATTACAAATCATTTTACCTCAAAACTTGGGTAAATTTGCGTAATCGTTAATTTCTCCGCAGGTGAAGGATGATCATTACCCGTGAATAATTATTATTGATCAATGCCTGAGTGATGCCCAACTTTGAGAAGAATATATCACTGTCTGCTGAGTGATTGACATTTTCAGTCAAAATTAGTTGAGGTGGTCACTAGTGGAGATGTTGTCATTAATAATGCGAAAATAACTTTTTTATTTTTTCCACATCTGTTAGTAAAAAGTTATGCTACTACGAAATTTTTCTGACATGTTACTATTTTAGAAATTCATAAATGAAGAATTCTACTCCAGAATTCACGTAATAAAATTGTAATATTGACGTCGTACATTCATCTCCCAAGTTTTCGTTAATTCATTTTGTATTTTAATTAATTTCTGTGGGATTGACGGAGGAATATTCTGAATATGATGAAAACATAATATTTTCAAAAGACAAATACTGAAAACTCAGGATTTTACAGAACAGTGTCAGAAGGTAATTTTTTTGGTTTTTGTTGGAATTTCAGCGCAAATATCCATAAAATTTCTCGTAATTGTTTGTTACGAATGTGAGGCGTAAGCTAGAAATAAGCCTAGTAAATCATCCAGAGAATATGTGTCAATTCCACATTTTATCAAAAATGAGATTAAGATATGAAAATGTTCCTTCATCTCGCGGTAGTTTCTGATGAATAATAAAAAATATATTCTTATCCGGATCGTTCTTAGGTCAGTTGGCTACATCGTTCGTATAATGGTCAACGCTTGTAAGAATATTAATTATAAAAAATTTAACTACGTCTGCGTCTCTGTTTGCCTTTATTATGGTTTAGTTTTTCTCCGTGTAATAGCAGATGTTTTCCGTAATTTTTTTTCACCGTTGAGAAAATAATTTTTTTTCAATTTTCAAACATGCAACACTGGAGAAAGCCCGTACAGTGTACTTTGGGAAACGTACATCTTTTCCAAACGTAGTTTACTTTTATTCGTAGTTATTTGGTAGGGGAAAAATGGTTGTCTTTTCATACAGTTTTCTCTTTTTTTGTAGTCAAGTAATCGAGAAAAAAAAATGGTATTGATGCTGTCTGGAAAAAAAGGTTTATTATGTTTGATCGAATCATACTTGGTGAATTTTTTCTGAGTTACAGTTTAAAAAATTGTTATGAGTTAACGAAAAATTGATGACGAATTTTTTTCCTCTCAAAGTACTTATCGAACCATTAGTGTTACTTTCTCACCTTGTTTATGAACCAACAACCTACAATATTAGTCGTGCGATTCAATAACTTGTTTCTCAGTGGGTTATAATTTGCTGTTTTTCTTCAGAATTTATAGTTAAAAATAATATATATTAATTCGAATTAGTATATTTTGATATCATTTCGGCAGGAAGTTCTGTGTAGCGTACATGGTGATCACAAAAGGTTACTATTCTTCGGGGGTGAAAAGTAAAAATAAAATTTTTGTTGTTAAAACAGGAGTGGTTCTGTGTTTTAATTAATTGTCGTACATGTGACCAACATTCGTACAAAATTTCAAACGAATTACTTATAGTAGAAGATGCAAAAAAATAAAAAATAAAAAATAAAAAATAAAACAATTTTAGGGGCAAAATAAAATGGCTACTTCAACCACTACAGTGATCTCAGAAAAGATAAAACTTATTAATATGACTGGCCCCCGTGAAATGCAAAGTTTAAGCCTAGTTTCAGCATTTTATAGCTGTGAGAGCTTTAATTATCCTGTTACGGCCGTTTGTTCGAATATTCTGCCTTCAAAAATTTTTAGCTTCCCTATGAACTTGGTTCATTGATTGTATTGTTGTTTCCATATCATTTGTCCGTTGTAAAAAGGATTAAAAACATTAATTAGTGTATTTTCATCCTAACTATTATATTCGGTGCAGTGGTGGAATTTGTGCAAAAGCACCACTCCTGAGTCCTAGATCATAAATGTATAGGTCACTTAAATTCTCCTGTACACAATATGCCCGCGCGCGTGCGTGCGTTTGTGTGTGTGTGTGTGAGAGAGAGAGACAATTTTTGAAAGTTTGAAGTCTCCGATTTTTAATCTCAAAGTAGCCACAAAATTGAAAGTGAAGATAGATGAATTCATTTCACATGATTGTACTGATATAAGGACTAAATCTTCAGCCTTTAAAATCCTATCTATATGATGAAATGGGCCCGGAAATATGCTAATTTTCGAAATTTTATGTCATTAAAAATCTCCATTTCCAGAATCATCAGAGGTTGTCCAGAGTTTCCCTTCGAATATTACGTGTATCTCATGGGTACATGAAACAAATTAAGTATTACCCAACTCCATTAAAAAAAGTAAGGAAATTTGAAAATAACTTGGAAATCCATTTTTTTTTTATATATTCTGTCCAGATTTGAAAAAATCTTTTCTAAACTTTGTTCAATACCATCATAGACAGTGATCATAGTAGAACATACATAGAGATTGGATTTAGGATACTGATGTTCCCAGGCCTGGAATGAAAAACTTAGTAAGAACTTACCAGAACTGGATTTGAAAAGTTTCATTTTTTGTAATTTGTAATTTAATGATACATTTCTCCTGATTGAGAAGATTATGGGAGATTCTAATTTTCCCCTATACTTATATGACTAATTATTTGGAACTAATTATTTGAATGTATTCAGAATCTCTACAACACTGGTATTTTCATCCAGAATTCAGGTGTGAAATTTGGCATTGATTTTTAGTAATAGACTATAGTTTTTCTAGATTTTATTTCACATTACATTCGTGGTGTTTTTGTTTTATAATACTTGGTGATAATCCAATTGAGTAGTTTTCAGTGGTGTACAAGGAAAAATTCTGTAATCATGCCTATATATATGCATGTTTATGAAACTGCATTCAGGGATGTATGTTTCACAATTATTTCCGGTTTGATAAATAATTATAATGAAGTCTCAAATTATTTTACAGTTTCCAAATTTTATATATTATTTACTGGTATGGAACAAATCCATAGTCCTCGTTGAGTTTCCCCCTATGGTAGATAATATTAATTTTCAAACAGAGCATTTTCGGAGCCAAAATTTCCTGACTTCAAAAAATATTAGTTTCTCTTCATTTAACAAGTCCTACATATGATGGTGTGTGGAACAAAGTTAAAGTTTCTTTTTTCTTTCTCACGTATTAAAATAATTTTATTCTGATGACAAAATGAAGAAATTAGATTTTTCACGATTCTGGTTTTTAATCTGAGTACTATTGTGATGGTTTTTTTCATAATAGTTTCACACAGTATGTGATATGAAGATTTGCGACTGATAATTTTGTTGAAAGAAGTTTTGTAACTCCTGATATGGTTCTGTATTTCACAAATTTTCGAATTTTAAAAGTTCGTTATTTCCAGATCCATTTCACCAAATTGAAAAGCTTTTACAACATGATAATTCCCTAATTATATAAATTTATCTAATTATGTGGAATAAATTTCAATAAATGTAATAAATATGTATCAAACTGTGTTATTTCCATTCAGTCTGCAGTGGTAATGTTTTATTTTGATTTATGGTAAAAGACCATTATAATTTCCAGTTTGAATAATACTGATAATGAAGTTTTGCATAGTTTTACAGTTTTTGGACTTCAGACTATAAATACTAATATGGAACAAATGTACTTACCTTATTTTTTTTTCTTACTATATGAAACTTTTATTCAGTCTCAGCTCTGGGTCTAGAAATCTGGACAAATTGAGTAAAAGCAAAAATGCATTTTCAAGTTATTTTTAGATTTTCTTACATTTTTTAACGGAATTGTTTAATGTATAGTGTTACATACCCATGAGATATACATAATATTCAAAAGAAAACCCTGGACAACCTCTAATGATTCTGGAAATGGAGGTTTTTGATCACATTAAATTTTGAAAATTAGCATATTTCCGGGCCCGTTTCATCATATAGATAAGATTTTAAAGGCTGAAGATGTAGTCTTTATATTAGTACAATTAAGTATGTGAAATGAATTCATCTACCTTCACTTTCCATTTAGCGGCTACTTAGAGGTTACCTTATGGCAATGAAACTTTGAATAGTGTTAAGCCTTGTTTACGCTTAGTTTTCATGCTTCTAGCCAGTTACTTGGAACACTATTCTGTCGCCGTTTTAACCATTTAAAATCAACGTACACTTAGCAGATTGCCATTTAAGATTCCAATGAGATTCTTATAAGACTATATGCCTAGTTAAAGTTGCCTTTTAATGGCTAAAATGGCGTAGTGATTTTGAACTGTTAATAGAATAGTATCTCAAGTATCTGGCTAGTAGCTAGAAAATCAGCCAAGTGTGAATGAGGCTTTAGAAGCTTTTGTGAGCTACCCATTTGTGTTGAATTTTTGAAATTCATTTAGTATTTTCGGAGGAGGGGGCTTTCAAAGCTATGCAAACCCTCATGTTGTTATACCGACAACTCTTGTGGATTGAAAGATTTTGGCCTGAAATTTTCAGGGTAGTTAGTGTTTATTGAGAGCTGGTTTGGTATTGAATTTGAGAAAAATTGGTCGGCTGGTTTCTGAATAGCGACCAATACAAAATTTGATATTTAGAAAATATACTTACCGCGGTTGGTTTGTTGAAAATATATTTTAATTTTTAAATCCTCGTAATTATCCTCTTTAATTGTTGAAGATTGTTTGAACTCACTCACTCAAATCTCTTATCTTAATCTGTAATCTGTAAACAAGGGAAATTTCAGTTTTTAGAGAATAAATCAAGAGAAACAGTGTGAACCGTAGTATAGTTTTTGCCTTTACTTAACTTTTGAGATGATTGGTCAAAGAGAATAAAACAGTGATTGTAAATTGCCCTCTAGTTGGACCATTGTTCGCTCTTTGGTGATGTTAGGTATGTTAAATTGTTTTTTGTTGTTTAATCTGTTGAAATGTTGCTGATATTTGCTTAAATACATTGTATTTTTCGGATCTGTGTTTCTTAGTTTTAAGAAATTATTCGAATAATCTGTATTTATTATTATAAGCTTTTATTCTACTTACTACTCTACGATTTTAAAATATACCAATACTGTAGCCAATCTTCCGCAACAAAATAATGTTTATTTCGCATGAAGGTAAAGCCATAAAAAATTAATAAATGCGTATCTTTTAAAAATTCGTTTTTAACCGAAACTTATTTTATTTTTCTTCCTATAAAATTGGCGCAGATACGAGTTATGCTTTTGATAAAATAGTTCTTTCCCTCTTTGATATAAATTAATTAACATTTCAATAAACCGGTATTCTTTTGTATTGTTGGATAACGTTTTTATTTTAAAAAATGCATATTCATGTGTACAATCGTCTTCTCCTCCGTTAATAAAGCTTGTATAATACATTTTTGCTTGAAAGTTATTTTTAAATTTTTTTCTCGAAAATCATTTATATCTTGTTCCCTTTAATGTTTTTATCCATCGTTTCAAATCGTGAATAACGTCTTTACGACCCACATGATTAGTTTGCCCTGTGGAAAAACCATGAATTGCTGAAGAAATTTTTCAATTTATCCCTAATTAGTCCTCGGCTGCAATTAAACCAATGGAATGTAATGAATTTTCTTGGTACAGTTCTTTAAACTTTCAGTTTTTGTTCGTGAATATTTGCTTGTTTATATTAGTTTTCTATTAAAACGTAGTAGGTGATAGTTGTTTTTCCCTCTTGACTCGTACGTTTTGTTTGCTCTTTTGATTATTGAAAAATGTAACTTCAAATTTATTTTCGTATATTCTGGGTAGCCTTTTAGTGTGTTTTTATTATTTTGAATGTTATTTAGCCGCGAAGTTCCTGTCTGGTTTAGGCATAGGGTAGAAATTATTTTTGAGTTTCTACCCAAAATAGTGTTTTAATTTGTAATTTTTATTTATTTTTTTGTGTTTGCAACGTAAGCTTTATTAATTTCATTAATTAATTTTTCTACCTACAAGCCCGTTCATTGTGAACAAGCACACATTGTAAAGTACAACAGCCAAGAATTTGAATCGAAATGAATTATGTCTTCTTTCTTTCGACGTGTAAGAATTGTTTGTCTAGTAGTTTTCTTCTTGCAGGAATGTAATGCTGAAAAAAAAAAGGTTTTACTGAAAAATTTTATTGAAATTGATTTTTTTGACTATATGTTTGCTATCAAAATAAATATTAAAATATGATTCTAATCTTCACTTTCATTCGAATAATTATTCTCTTGTATTTTACATTTTTTTACATTACGTAACTTTTTAGTAGATTTTCTAACATTAAAAAAAAAACCTGTTATCATTTCAATTTTTGTTATAGTTATTTGCTTTTGACCTTTGTGGTGTGTCGTTTTGTCCTGTTTGGTCACTTTTTCTTAGATTTTCCTGTTTTCTTTTTTTTCGGTACTCTTGTATTACTTAACATGTAGCTTGTTCTCAAATGGATTTGATTCATATGGATTCTAAGGAAATGTCTATATAGCCAGCAGCAAGAGACAGAAACAAAATATTTTGTTTGTGCTATTTGATGTTGACAGCAAATTTACTGTAGTTTGAAGTCGCTGCTGCTGCTCGCAATTTGTTACGCAGGCGTAGCTTAGGTTGAGAAAATTGAGAACTTCATTTGAAATTTTGGTTCTACAGTTTTATTTCAATCGAATAGTTTTTTGATAATCTGCTAGGAAGAAAGGTTATTTTAGGATTTAAATGAATGGGTTAGAGTTGAAGATGATTAAAAGATGTTACGGAATTTGATGTTGAATGTTTTCGTAAAACATGTCTATAAATAAATTACGAAAATGTTTATTTTACAATTTTACAGCAAATATTGATGAAAAATAGATTCAGAAATCCTTTTGATGGATGGCCCACGTCTTCACGAGTGATTTTTTCCTGTTATTTCTATCTTATAGAGAAATGATGATCAAGAATCACCAAAATTTTGTACAAAATGATGCTTAAACTTCTAGTTTGAAAGTAGATCGAGTTTGTGATCTGCATACAGAATGGCCTAGAGTTCAGTTTCAGTAATTTGCTGGTCGATAGTCTTTTTTTTTTTCTGTTATCTAATGAAAATACTTGATTTTTCCACTAAAGAAATCATTATTTTGTAATCCCTATTTTTTTCTCAATTTTTCGAAAATGTAAAAATTTATAACTTAGTAGTTTGTATTACAGTAAGTACATTTGATGTCTGATTTGAGTATCTTTTATTATACTTACTGCGAAAATGAACCGATTTCTATGCGAAGCTTTTTTCTTTGTGAGAGGCATTGATTTCACAATATTTATTTTTGTTTACTTGATGATACATGATACTTGTCTGTTGACAATAGAACGGCTAATTTTAGTACTTTCGTTATCTTTCTTGAAATTAATGCCGTATTTACCCCGAATGATGATAAGCTAATAGCAATGTCAGTCAAGAGTGTCAAAATAGTGGATTACTTAAATACAGTTTAAATTTTTTTTTTTTGCCTGGTTTGTTGGCTATGCAGTATCTATATAGGAAATTCTGAATCAATATTTAGATAAAGTAAGTTTGATTTGTATTCTGGCTTAGCTTTGGTTAGAAATTCCTACAAGGTGGCCAGGTCTTGCTGTTAATTGTATCAATTTTATAAAGAATGAATGTCGTTACTACCATTATTTTGTAATTTTGCATGTAATTTTAGGTTTCAGTGTTGAATGACTCACATTCACATGGAGGTGATCAATTAGTTTTGCCTTCCAAATTTTTTTGATCACATCCCGTTCCATTTATATCACGTGCTAAATGAAAATATGGAGATGAACGTCTCCTTTTCTGTCGATGCCATTTTAGTAATAAATTTTTAGGTTTGAGTCAGTTTATAATTTGCTAAGAATATGTATCTTAATATTTTAAAATTATCAAATTCTCTTGACCTCATTCGTTCTTTTTTTTCTCGATGCCATTTTTAAAATACCTAAAGTTTTCCATTTCAGTACGCTTATGCATAATTGGTTAAATACGTATTTGAATGCTGCTAAAACCATCGAATTCCCCTGATCTCGTCTATTTTCTGATTCATCAGTAATGCGTAGTTCGGCTCTTTTGTCTCTTTGTAGGATCTTACTGAACTCAGATTTAAAATTTAAAATGTATTTAATTTTAAAAATTTAGTAACTCCATACACATTCTACGTTTTCCTTCCTTCTATTATCAATGCTGTAAAATGTTGTTGTGATGGTTTCTTGAAATGAAATTGGCACGAAGATTAGATGTGGTTATTTTTATGAATAATTCACAAGTTCCCTTTGTTTTTTCAATTCACTTCGTTGCATTATGATGAACATGATAGTGATGAAAACTAGATTATGAAATGTAAATCTTCATTTGTATGTAAAATTTCTTTAATGAATCTTGATTTTGAAATAATTTAACTTTTTTGCTGAAAACATTTAAATTTACATTTTATATGTTTCATTGTTTGATTTTGTATTTCTTACGTATCACTTTGCCAAATCAAGAAGTGTACAAAAAAACTATATTAAATTACACAGTTTTATTGTCGCAATACTAAATTTTATCGGTTTATTGTTTCCCCAGGGATATACTATCTGCTATTATTGAGGTAAGAAACGCCGGTGTTTTAGCGGTTTCATACATTTATTTCAAAATTAAATTGAAATTATTTTCTGTGATCATTTTACTTCGTCATTGACTTAATGTGAATTGCCCACATTAATGTTTTATCAACTTACGAACTGTTACCCGGAGCTTCACTTGCGTAGAGTCTAAAATAATTGTTTTAATCCCTTTTTTGTAGACCTAAATGAAACCCATTAAAAAAAAAAGAAACGAAGTAAAGTGAATGAGAAAGAGAATCATATCCGCATCACCAGCTAGTAGACGTCAGACGAAGAAAAAAGAGAGGGAGAGACGTTTTTTTAAAATTCTCTTTAACTCCCTTTCATTCTCTTTAAGAAATGTCCGTTTTCTGTTTTCATAGATGTTAAAAATTGGTAACTTCTCGCGAGGGAGCTACTGACTTCCCTTATGGCTATAAACCTTCCTTGGAATAACACAATTTGTTTTTGGAAAATCTCATGAAAATCTGTCCAATTCTTCTGGAGTGACAGTGTTTGCAGCAGTTTTTAACTCGTTATATTTTATAATATGTAGAGATAGAGATAGACATACAGATACTGATACAGACTTACTTATGGAAAAATGAGTTTGAAAGTAATTCCCTCGAATAACCGCTCTTTTTTATGTTGTTTCTTTTTTTTTAGTTGTAGCTATATTTATACAGATGATGCCGATTCTTGATTGAGCGAAGTTTATGCGATTTTTTATTTATGTAATTTTTTTAAAACAAATGAAAGATTTTATTTTATAAATGAAAATTTTAATTTGTTTTGTTTTGTTTACAGGTATAAAATGCCCTGTATGTTCAAAATTCGTGTTACCAGGCGACGTAGAGTGCCATTTAGTGATGTGTTTAACCAAACCTAGACTGACATATAATGGTAAGTTGGAAAATTATAAATTTTTTTGTTTTCTATGTTGCTACAAGCGCATTGAGTTTTGTTGATGAAAAACAGTCGAGATTTAAGATTTTCTGTTGTCTGTTCGATCAGAAGAAAAGCCGTGAAAAGATTTTTTCCTTAATCATCGATACACCTTGTCTCGGGTAATTTTAGGCATTCTTCCGTGTAAATTTTGATTTTGAATTCATATAAAAAAATCATATTCCCTTTCATGTATTTAAATGTAGATTTCTGTAATTTTGATGTGACGTTTAGACCTACATTGATGGAAAGTAACTGCATATTTATGAACAGTTATGCCCATCTCTTGTATTTTATTTTTCCTGATTAGTTTTCATTTTAGCATCCAATTTCTGATGAACTTGATTCTTTGATTGGTCAATATGCTGATTATTCCACTAAGTACATGATTAACATATAATTTTGACTGTATTTATAACTATGGACCGAGCTTAGTGATAAGAACACGAAGGCAAAATATCCAAGTAAGTATCATTGAAAAAAGTTTTCCTACTTTTTATTCAAAATTAAAAATCTCACCACATAATAAAACTACAATGATGAACTGAACGTAGATTTAAAATACTCGAGACTTTACACTTGATTGAGTTCTCATTCACTTCATTTAGTCCATTTGTACTGGAGTTACGGGGAATTATGAAAAAAGAAACACTTTCTTAGTCTATTCCCTTCTCATTCAAACAAAACTGTCATGAGACCCGGTGTAGTTAAAGTGATGTATTTGGCTTTATAATATTGCGGATGTGCATTATTGAATGAGCTCATCACCAGTACTACTAAAATCTTTCGATTGAAAATGATTGGAACACAAACAAGCATAGGAGTCATCTGTAGATTCAGTACAGATGCATTTCTGTACTCATAGATTCTTCTGTTCACTATCTAATTAAAAGGTATTGAAGATGGTAGATACATATTTTTAAATTTTATTAGATAATATTAACAGAAATATTGAAAAGATTCCCGTAATATACTATATCCTACTAATGGAAAATTTTTATTAATCTACCGGAAATATGAACACTTTTCCGAAGAATTATTACCACATTAAATCGTAGCGGTACTAAATCGACAATTTTTGATATCGTTCGTATTTAAAAATCTCTAATAACTGAGAAATAAATTAATTTTAATAAAATTATAACTAAAATTGAAAATTTAGGGAGTTCAATTACAATCAAGTTGCGTTATTTTTCGTGAGAATCACCTTATTCCTGCACTGATATTTTTTATGTTACCTTCTCTCGCAATGCATGTATCGTATGTAGCATGCTCAGTCCATATAGTTACATACTATATGTGTAGTCAAAGACGTATAATACATAATAAGAACAAGGTGTTATTTCAAGGTGTAATGAGCAAGCATGATTGTATCTATATTCATTAGCGTGATTATGGTTAGTGTTGGGATGTTTTCTTTGCTGATTTCTTCATTCGGTTATGTGTTGGCTTATGACAGATAAGTTTCAAATACAAGACAGATTCCGGTTTTTGTCGAAATCGTTTGTATGCAATGGATAAGTTGTCAGATTATCCGTGACAAAACCTCGGAAATTTTCTCAAAATTTTCCGATTGCCAAAATTGGGTTTTCAAGTCAGCTTTTGTAACCAGGTCTCTGGTTTTAAATCACTTTGAATGGTGATGGATGTTTGAAGCATTTGAATTGAAATACAGCATTTTCGAATGATTTGAAGAAAACATCCGAAAAAGAAGAAACTGTTTTTTTAGAAAGTAATTTTATCTGTTTTCTTTAGCTCAAAATTCATTATTTTAAATAATTTTAATAAGATAGGCATTGAGCAATCATTTAGAACCTGTCAATCGGCCTGAAATTAAATAAGTTTTTCGCACTTGACGATTACATTTTATTGTACCATGTTGTTATAACTTCGTCCTGTGTTTCGAACTTTGTGAAAAAGTTGTATGATTTTGTTCACAACATTAGTAGTTTTGAAGGCATGAAAGGATGAATAAAGTCTGTATTCCTGTAGATCGTTTTTTTCCCATTTATATTGGTCATTTTAAAGAAAATTTAGTGTTATTTCTTGATTCAGTTAGAAAATTTAGTGGTAAATCTTGGTAAACCCAGTTATTTTTACTTTTATCTCTTCTATGAGCTGTAATAGGAAACAAATAAATCGCATGTGTATACCAAATAAATTTTCCTCAAGTACATATACCGATTGACGCAGGGTTTATTTGGACTGATTTGTGTACTAGATTTTTTTATTTATTAGAAAATAGGTAAATTTATTCTCCATGACGTGCTATAAGTTCTGCTCCTTCGCAGTATTTTAATTTTTGAAAGTAAGTCCGTGACGACGGTTAACTTTGTGTTTTCTGTCAATGTATTTGGAAAAATGTTCAAATGAAATAGTAATACTCCCTAGAAAATTCTGTTCCAAAATCTAATTTTTTCACAAAATCGTTTTTTCGAGCCTGCCGTGCTGCTGAAATGTAAACCGATTAAAAATATCTCTTTTGCACATCAACCGCGGTAAGTGTGTATTTTTCGTAAGAGTCAAATTTTATATTGGCTACTATTCGAAAATCAGTTGACCGATTTTGCTCAAATTCATTTTCAAATCAGTCCTTAATAGTATCTTACTAACATAAAAATTTTAGTCGAAACTTTTGATTTTCTCGAGTTGTCGGTATGACAACCTGGTGGGTTTGCAAAACTTTGAGAACCCTCCTTCCAAAACCAGTGGATGAATTTCAAAAATTTTAACACGAATATGTAGTCCATAAAGACCTCTAATACTGTTCAAAGTTTCATTGCCATAGGTCAAAATTTGGAGGTTTCGCAGGCTCCCAAATATTTCCAAAGTGAGTAAAAAGAGGAAATATATATTAATAATATGTATATATATGCGTGTGTAATATACAGGTAAATTTGCAGATAATATGACGTATTTTTTACATTGTGGTGGACCGTTTGGTCCGCCACATTACCACCACCCTTTTTCTCGGGAAAAAATGAAGATAATGTTCTCTCCCTTGGAAGCTCATTGTATTGAAGGCTAACTATATAAAATCTAATACTTATAATCTTCCAAGTTTATACTCCTTCCTTGACCCCCAAGGTGGTATAAACCATACTTCACTATTGTTTTCCTGATTTTCTCGCCTAAGGATCAATCCTACTGAAAAGTTTATTTCTGGTGTAAAATTTTTTCATAAAATTCTTACAAATTAGGTCATCTATACATTTTACATAGGCGCCATAGTTTTGGAGTTGAAATCTGTCGAACATTTTATTGTCCAAAGTTTTGTTTTTAGGGGGATGTAAAAGAAGGTTGTAGAAGGGGATAGCATCAAATGAAGGGTTGGAAAGGTTTATGTTTCATGATGTCCACTACCCAATACATTAACTCTGTATAATATTTTCCCAAAATTTGTTGAAGTTTACAGATAATATGGCAACCTAAAAGTGGAAAAGTAAACCACTCTCAATGATTAAATATCGACGTTAGGGAAAAAAGTAGCTAGACATGCTCCCATTCTAACATAGCTGAATGAAAATAAAGTCCACCCCTTTACCAATTATATTCTGTACGTATCCATATACATATGTGTATGCATAATATTGTGTACAGAAGAATTTGATTGACCTATATACTATATATTCCTGATCTACAACTCAGGATCGGCACTTTTCCAGAAGTCCCTCCCCCGGGCCTCGTTATTGCACCGATTGCTTTAGTTGTGATTTTCTTTGGTAAATACTCTAATAATTTATAATATAATTTGAGAATGGCGAGAATCCTGTTCGTAAATTACATCATTTTGTGTAGTGTTACCGACTGAGCAGGCTGAATTTTACTGCGTTGTGGTTCAAATTGACTAGATACTTGAGGTTACTAATTTGCGTCATCGTCTCTTTGTTTACTTTTTTATGCTTTAACGGTAAACGAAACACCGTAGTACTTCATTCGTGGACAGGTTATTTCGGGTAAATAAATACCATTTACGAAAATAATTTTAGACAACTTTGCCGTACGAATAATCGGGCCAGGCCAATATTTTCTTTCTGTTTTTTTTTTAGGTTATGAATTTTTAACGCCATCTTTAAGAGATGAAATAAGTAATTCAAATTTATGCGGATGCCTAACCCAACTTTATCAATTTTTACCTCAAAAATTTTTTTCTGTTGGAAAATATCTTAATCTTTCTAGGGAACTGCTGAATTTCTAAAATCATTTAATCTGTTGTCTGTTTGAAGTTGTTATGTCTTGTATAAACGTTTGAATAACTGCTAGCGAAATCCAAAAAGAATTGTAATTTTTTCATCGCCAACGGTTGTGTTAAAAATTGAAGGTTGCCAACGTCGTTTCTATTCTCTCAATTAATTATTCATTCGTGAACCTTCCGTTTGTTCATTTTGTTAGTCTTAAAATGATAATTCGTTGTTCGTAGTGGTTTGCGTCGAAACGGATTTTTCATGCGTTTTAGTCGAGCCATTTCTGACTGTTTATACGACTAAAATGGCATCGAAGTTTTCTCTTTTTATGAGGATGCTGAGTAACCTCTCGAGTAACGTACCTAATAAAAATTTTCCCCCTCACCTCGTTTATCACTTTAGCCAATGTGAAAAAAATGTGACTCAATCAGTTTTCCTTTGAATTGATTATGGAAACATCTCAGTGGAAAAATATTGAAAACCTTACCTGCCATTATAAAAGTTCTGATCGGTCTTCATTTGTAACGCATCCCAGCAACCAGAAAAGGTCGATGAAAATCATCGTTAACGTCTGACTTTCCTGTATAGCTACAGAAATATTGGAAAATGGGTATTACTCATTGGCCTTAAACTGATTTTGTTTTGACATTAAATTGTTGAAAGTATTTGTATTCTTTATAATTTTTCGATATAAACTGGAGCAGTGATTCACGTAATTTTTGAAAATAAATTGGGAAAGAAATTAAGGAAAATTGGTAGTTAGGGCTTTTTAGATTTTTTGTTCCAAAAAATCGGCATCAAAGGTTTTTCAAAATAGGTTGAAATGGAAGACCTTAATATAAAATAACTTACTGAAAGTCTTATTTTGTCCAATCATTTGTGCTACCGAGGTCCACTGTAGAGAATAATTTCTTGAGTTAGTTTTTCTTATATATATCTCAATAAGTATTGATTTTATCGGGAAAATAACTCGATAAAAGTTTGTGAATTCAATTTTATATTCGTAAAAAATAGTGCTGTCAGCTTTTGTTTAAAGAATCAAGTACGCATTTACAAAAGTCGAAAAGTTGAAGGAACCAGGTACATAATCGATTCTAAGAATAAATTTTTGAAATTGGTAAATTATTTAAAAAAAACAGTCTCACACTGAGTTTCCGTTCAAACTCCTCGAAAGTGAAACCATTTGACGTGATGTATCTTAGTCTTCATAGCGTCGAATCAAATTAATTTTTTGTTTACGCTGTGTTAAAAATTCATAATATATATAGCATGACCGTTACACAATTATTGCATTACTTTTACTGGTACGCAACCTTAATAGCACAGGTAGTACATGAAGTGGCCTTAACTTTCCAACTTATGTTCTCAAAATTGAATACTCGATTATTTTTGATTGCATTATATCTAGCTTATCCAATTCCAAAGATACTAGATTCTCAGTAAATTTGGAATCGGGTACTTTGTTACCCGATTTTTATTGAAATTCATCATAAAAGTCAATTTTTGTGCTTCAGTGTCTAGATTCGGTTCTGGTCTTTAACTAGATTGCTGATGAACTTGGAGGAAACTTCTAGCAGCTAAGAGAGATGAATTAAAATCAAATTTTCGAAAATTAAACTGAAATACTTATTGTTGAAAGATCAAAGATATCCACGTGTAGTAAAACCTTCGCGAAGTAACACAGAAAAAATTCAACGCTACTTAAATAAATACCTTAGAAGTATCGAAAATGCAGGATGGTATCATCAAAATGGAGAGATTCATAGATACTTACAAATTAACAAAATTGAAAATGAAAAAAGAAACTCCATAGAAAAATAAAACTCTGAAAGCAGCAACAGCTCCTTTAGAAAAAGTAGGATATTAGTAACTAAAAAGTTATCAATAGATCATAGTTGCGATAATTATATTAAATTTTTGTATCTATTGACCTAAAATTACGTAGATAAAATCAAATTAACTCTTTGCAAATCGAAATAAAAATAGATTTTTTGGAAAAACTGTCGAGCCAATCTGCACCAGAATTGTTTGCATGTTACAATAAATTATGGTCAATATTTTCTTCAAATTTCTTAGTTATTGGTTCAAAATCAAGCATTTAATTGCCAAAGTAATATTCGAAATAGCTCCACCATAAGTACCATCTCGACGATCCACACAAAAATTAGTAACATGTCAGAATAGATCATAATAAATATGTGTTCCGAATTACGTTTCTATTGGTTCAAAATTAGGCATTTTATAGCCAAAATAAAAACAAAAATATGCTACCGAAAGTACCTAAATTGATAGCAAGATATTATAGATTATAATGAATATTTGTTTCAAATCTCGTGTATCTATTGATTTAAAATAAAAGAAAAATAGCGATATCAGAAATACCGTAGGGCTGATTTTCACCAAAATCGTTATTCAAGTCCTTGGCTTAGTACTGTTCCTAATTTTATGACGATCTGAAAAAAATTGCGACCTCTACCCTGGTAACAAGAAATTGGTTTATACAGTGTGCTCCAAGAGACATCGGCACTATCTAAAATTCGATTAGTACATGTCGAAATAAGCACAAAAGTTCCTTATGAACGTGGGTCAACGAATATTCTGTTTCGAGTTACTGGCTGTCAAAGTTTCGAATTTTCCGCCGAAAAACCGAATAAAGAAATTTAAAAAATCGTTCGAATTTAATTTCTGATAATGAATTCAAAAAAAGATTTTCTTGACAAACTATCTTCAGTACCGCCAAAGTTGCAGCAAAAATACATTACTGTATGATGAGTTTCCTGTTACAGCTCTAATGGGGTAATAAATTTAATGCAAGATTAAAAGTTGGTGAAGAGAACCTGTTTTGTTGTAATTAATGAATACAACAAGATTCTCTCATTAGAAATTTAATCAAAATGATTTTTTTGAATTTCCTTCTTTGATTTTGCTAAGAAAATTTAAAACTTTGAGAGCCTATAACCTCGAAATAAAAGATTTTTAGACTCAGGTTCATCAGGAACTTTTTTCTTATATGATGTGTGTGAACTAAATTTTAGATAGTGCTGACCACTCGCGGAACACCCTGTACATATATACTGTATGTATGAATTTGAGTTTTTGGTGCCAAAATTTTCCTTGAGTTATGAGACGAAAAATGTACCTTCCCCCTTCCAGGTCGTTCCATGACGTAAAGATTAATAGGTAAATTTTTATATAAAATCTACTTAAAAACCTAATTTCCAGTGAACATCAAAATAACTTTGCACTGCAACTCTTGAACCACAGCTCAACCACTAAGTATTTTAAGCGCCCTTGTGTCTTTTATTTGGTCAGTTTGTTAAAATTAAAAAAATCAAAATGATTATTTTAAGTCTATTAAAAACCCAGTTGATTGTGATAATGTTGAATAAATACTTAAATTCATGAATAAATAAATTTATATTGAGTAATCAGTTTTACATTTCAGCCATTCAACTTATGTGGAATTGTGTTTTTATGCATTGAACTTCGTATCCTTTGTACCCACTCTTTTGCCTTAGTATTACGCTATGAATTGGCAGAACTTCAATTTTGTGTTTAGTAACTATGTGGTTCCGTCATTTGAAAAAGATTAAAAACCTTATGAAATTACGATAAAAATTCGGCTGTCAGATTTATATGTATCTCTTCACTGTTGTACAAATTTTGAATGATTCGGATAATTTAAATCAGCTTTTCCTCGGTGTTTGGATATTTTGTCTCTGAAAATAGATACTAACACTTCGTATTTTATGAATTAGTTGCTGAAAATTTTTGTGTAAATCTGTTTTTTGCAATAAAATAAAACTATAAAATCAGTGTTGATTAAGATTTTTTGTACAATAAACACATTTTACGGTGATAAGCGATGTGAGGGTCAAACTTTTTTATCACGTTGTTTTAAGGGTTCATCTTCAAACCCTCGTAAGGATAAAGCTTCTGCGCCAATTTTGTCGAATATCGTCCGTTTTTTTTTTCTAAAGTACCTGCTGACTGAGACTAATTTTCGAAAAAACGACGAATAGCGTTCGAAATTTGCACTAAAATTCAGATGAAAATGTTGCTCATTAACAATAATTGGATTACTTACGTTTAATTTTTGGACAATTTGGTGAACCTCGAATGTTATATCTTACTGATATTCTAAACGCCTATTTTGTTCAAAGCGAAAAATAAAAATTAATTCGTTTTCACGTATAGCATTATTTGCATGAATTTTTGCTAAATTTTCCCCTTTATCGACTGGGATAGGTTTATTTTATTGGTGGTGTAAAGTTGTGTTCGTGTTATCATTTTTATTATTTCCCAACATGAAAAATTATGAAAGTCGCACGAAAAAATCAACCAGCCGTAATTTCAAGTTCCCTGCCACCCATGAATATATATATGAGAAAAGTGCGCATTTCCCCCTTGCTGATTCTGCAGAATTTCAGATTTTAAGTGAAATTTGATGAATTTTGTTTTTTAACATTTTTACCCCGTATTTTTTTTTTTCTGTAATATATAATTCGATTTTTATGTTTCTGGTTTTTAATTTTTCAGAGGACGTATTAACGACTGACAAAGGAGAATGCGTCATATGTTTAGATGATCTCCAACAAGGAGACACTATTGCACGATTACCGTGTCTATGCGTGTATCATAAAAGGTACCTACATTTTTCATTTATTACTTTACTGTTCTTTTTTTGTTCCGTTTTCATTATCATAAATTAATGGCGTCGAATGTGAAATGAATTTTTAAAAACATCTGTTTTATTGTTTGGATTTTTTGTGAATGGAAAAAAGTATTGTAAAACATAATGACTGGATCTGTAAATAAGATGTTAGTCTTTGGCTGGAGCCAGTAGCGCCAACTTGGTAAAATTATTGTGGAGGGGGGCTGAAGACTAAATTTGAAAATTGTTTGGTTCACATTAAATTTAGACATCAAAGCTTTAGTTATTTATTACTAAAAATTATATGTACAAATATATTGGTCCATACTTAAATTTACGAAATCATTTTAGTTGGGCTCTCCAAAAATCCTCAAGTCGACTCTTATTGTTAGTGTGTTTAGAATTGTGAGATTTCTTGTCGACTGATTCTAGACTTTGTTAAAATACGTATTCCGATTATTTGCATGAAACGTTTCGGATAAATTTTAAACGAACATGAGTAATGATTGATTGAGTGAATATTGTCTCAACAGAAACTATACACATTTTCCGAAGGTTAAGTAAATTTGTAACTGTTTTATCGTTTGTGTGTTGTTTATGTTTGGTATTTGATGAGATTTATTGAATTTTGTCTTTGGATACAACAATTGACGATTGCTATGTAATATTTCTTGCGTATCCTTGAGTTTTAATGTATTGAAAATGTGCCTATTTGTTAGTAATAAAATTATTTTATTATCAAAATTTCCGAGTCAAAATTGAAAAATTTTACCATTTGAACGAAAGAAAATAGGCTGCACAGAGGTTGATGTATTGTCTGCATATTTCACAATTAAGTTGATTTGGACTGAGAGATACCGCTTGCCACTTTAAAAATAAAAATAATCAACTTAAAAATTAATTTAAAATTTAATTCTCTAATAATAATTAATCGTGAGTGGTCGCCTCGGTTAGGCTGTCTAGTTAGCTTAGGTTCGCTTCACGAAGAGATTTCTCCCTTGAAATTAAAATTTATATTTTATTTTTCATTTCCATTACACCACTGCCTCAGAGCTCTCCATGACGGTGACTGAAGCACTTACTTTCTGCTTGAACCAAAACTTGTTTAACTCTCTTTCTCTTGTTTTTTTTTTTTTTTTTTGATAGGGAAGCAATTTCTCACCCACCATGTGCTACTTTTTCATTTCTTCATTTAAGAAGTATTTACTCAAATGTGTTTATGTTCGTATATATATTTTTATAAATTCATGATGTTTGATTTTATAATCATGTGTTGATTCTTTTACTGGCAATGGGCCAGCTTTGATTCACATACTAAGGTAATGTCTGTAGTTTTTCTGTTTGTGAAGTTTTTCTTTGGAGCGCGTATTCTCATTTGGTAAATATTCATTAAACTCAAAACATATAAGGACCAAAAAGTAGCTGTTGGCTCACTTGCAAATTTTTTTCCGGTACACTCACGCAGAAAACATGACACTGAATGAAGATAGGTGTTGCTTTTTGTTAGATTTGGTGCTGAGGAATGAAATGAGATGGATAACAGCTCTTGAGAAATTTAACATCAAAGGGATTAATTATTGTAGGCAACAAAAATAAAATTGCCAGTGCCTGATCTCAATGCCTCAAAGCTTGCATACATTCAGAGGACAATTTTGTAGTTGTAATCTCTGCAGGGATCTAGAGATGATAGAAAGCAAAATCCAACAATTTGCTGAAGATGCACAACTTCACCCAATTTTAAATTAAAATTATTCACCTGCAAAAAGAGGTCCAGGAAATTGCCCACATGTTTCAACATTAATCCCAGCATTGGGTTACTTTCAAGGATGACTTCTATTATATTTAGTTAAGAGTCACAATGGAAAATAAAGGGTATATCTCCCCGTTAAAAAGTGGGAATAGTGTATTCTTTTTTGTCGCACAGATGAGTAATACTAGCAGAAACTAAACTATAATTATTTCTGTGGCTGACCAGGAGTAAGGGTGTATTAAGGGTTATAAAAAATGAATAACGTGTAAAAAGAACTATTTCTTTCAATGGAGTAAAATGCAAAACATTGTGGCAAAAGTAAATAATAACAAATTAGTAGTGGTAGACCATTTTGGACTGTTACCCGCAGTCATGGCTCAATCAAAACAATATTGGTTGTGCTTGGCATGTTTATGAAGTTTGTTCAACCCTGTCAAAACCATTAGTTGACAACCATCATAAACTATGTGTCCCCCTTCAGAATCTCAACATTTAAAACTCAGGTGTCAATGATGTCGCTCCATCCTTTTAAGAGAGTATTAATCTTTGGTTACCTGACAGGTTTTAGATTCAGTGTAATCCCCGTATATCATCCATCCTTTCGATCTAAAAATCATTTATGACCACTTCGTGGTGACCCCTGATGCCTCAGTAAGACTTAGCATTTAATTGCAATGTAGAGATCGATCAGATTTTCCATTTGTGCCCTGTGACCCACTAGCAGCATGCTCTTGCTTTAAGACACAAGTACTTGCTGGATAAGGTCTGTTTTCCACTGTCTTGGGGAAATAAAGAAGAAAAACATGTTTGGTTTGACTCCAGGTCTCTTCTGAATCTACATCTCCCTTGAGCCAAATCTTTGCGAGGAAAAAATGTCGATGGCATGCTATTCACAAAGGTGGATTTTTCCTAGAATGGACAGAATTTCAAATTATTTGTATGGTACCATAACTGAAACTTCAAAAAGCTGTAATTCGGAACCTAATGGGCCGATTTTGCTCATATTTTAACTTGATTGAGATATACACCCAAAGTATGTCCATGCCAAATTTCGTCCCGATCTGTAAAGAATAACGCGTTGCTTCCATTGTCTTGAGATTTAAAATTCAAATATCCGTCATTTTAAAACTAGCGGGCGGATTTTGCCCATCTTCAATGTTGCCCGAGGTATGAACCCAAAGTACACACATGTTAAATTTCGCTCCTATCCGTTAAGAAATACGCTCTCCAGTTTGTTGATAAATTTTATTATGACTATAATAAACGTAAAGGCAATAGATTCTACAAATTCTACTTGAAAATTTACCTAAAAATGTTACACTTTGGGAAGGGAGTGTACAATTTTAAATGCTTTTCATTTGATGCAAAAGGTACTGTTGCTCATTGTTCACATTGGGTGAAGTATTTGATGTAGCGTTTGCAACATACAATTACGGTCTGTAAGTATAGGTGCTGAAAATGATGTTGGTAATTTGGTTCTATTTTTAGACAATTTCTTTCGTGCTCTTAATAAGTTTTACATTTTGTGCGTTTCTTTGTCGTTTGTGCGTGTTTTTTCTTTGATAGGAAGGTATCATTGATCTAGATGTAACGTTCTACGGTACGGACTTCCTGCCAGAAATCATTGATTGTAAAAAAACTCGTCGCCGAATTTACTCAATTCTTAAACGTCATCATTTAATTCATATTAATGCAATCAATCGATTATTTCGAAATTTATTCATTACCAGTATTCGACTTTCCTTGATTTGTTCGGATGGATATCAGTATTTATATCGCGAGTCTTTTTGCCTCATTTATTTGACGTTTGTTGTATTATATGGATTTTCAAGACACTGGCCTTTACCCGCAGCTTCGCCTGCGTCTGTGTTAATTTATGTGTTTACTTTTTTTTCTGAACTGACTCCATTTTCATGTGACTTTTAGTATCTAACAATTTGGTCCCAAAATTTGAATTTGAATTCAGTGCTCCAACAAATATATATATCCCGCGATGTATCACTCGATAATATGTAAGTAGAATAAGCAGCTTTCTTTACTTCCTCACTATGGTTCCAAAGGAGTCAGCAAGTGATTCAATCCAAAAATAGACACAAAATTTTAGGGGAGTACCCCAGAAAACATATTCCGCGATGTATCACTCAATAATGAATGAAGAAGTTTTCTTAATTCACTTTTTTGGATCTCTAAAGAGCGTAAAATAATTGATTCTATCCAGAAAGGAGCCCGAAATTTGAATAAGTTGAATTCAGGCCTCAAAAAACATGTTTCTTGATGAATTTTCTTCCTCTTTTTTTGGTCTCAACAATTCACCCCTCGAAAAACATATGTGGATATATCACTTAATATCCATAAAAAATACTTTTCAATTGTTTTTCCAATTCATTCCACGAAATCTTAGAATGTGTTGAAAAAATTGAAGATTAAACCGTAGAACAGGATATGAAAGGTAAATAAAGGAAAATACTGCGAAACAAAAATATGACATTGCACTTGAAAACGTATTTCACATCGCGGTATCAAAAAATACAGTTACCCTTTAGATTCTTTAATCATTTTTATTACATTAATATTTTAATTGCAAAATGGATTCCTCTCGATAAAATTATTTTTTGAAGTCTTAATGCATTTTGCTGAAGTAGAATTAAAATTATGATTTTTTTTTAGTCGAATTCGAGCCTAAAAATTTTGATGTTTTGGTGTTTTCATTTGCTAGGACCTTTAATTTGATTTTTTTTTTTTTTCAAGGAATGAAAAGCATTTTGTTTTACGGTGACTATTGAAAGCAAACGAAAACTATTAAACTAACATACTGTTTTTGCTCAGTTCATAAACAACCCGACAAATCCGATGCTACAGAAACCATCTTAACCTCAGGAAAATAAGGTTAAAAATGAGGTTAATGGAATTAATAGAAACAGAAGGTTTTATGACTGAAATATGTTGGGGGGAGACTCTGAATAATTGATGGAAATGCTTCATCTACGTATCGTGTGCTTGCATCAAGGGAGATCAAATGTGCGACTAGTTTGTTTTTTTAATTTTCCTCGATAGCTAAACGATATATATACAATGAAGATACCTCAGTTTAAAAATAATGAACATAAAATTTGTAACTTTGAGGTTTCTATACTTCTTTTTTTCATAACTATCTTAAATGCTGAGATACTGGTTGGTGAAGTAGGGTATTTTTCTTTCGGAATCATGATATTCTATATCGTTTTCTTACTGGAAAACTAAAAATTGAAATAGACGTGGATATGAACTTAGAGATAGTTAAAAAAATTAGTACTTTGAGATTTATGTGGTCTGTGAATGTTGTACATTCAAATACGTGTTTCGATGAGTAAAGAAAGGTCTTTGTGAATGCTGGATACAAAAATTTTCCTCAATCTTCTGCCACTATCACTAGATCCACACTAAAACTAAACTGAATTATCTCGCCGGGAGGAAGAACAGGGTGTAGGGTCAGAGTCTTTTTAATTTTTATTGCTTATTCATATGCCCACCCCATCATATTTCAGGCATAAAATCTTTTATGCACCTTCAGTCAATAACATCATGTTTTCTACCCTCATTTTAGGACTGAAAGATCGTTTTTTTGAATCAGTGGGCTACTTTTTGGTAGTAGGACCAAAAAATTTGAAAAAATGATCACATTTAATTATTTTCTGATCCAAGGATAAAAAAATCAAACACCATGAAAATAATGCTTGAAATAACATTTTTATTCTGAAACAGTTTTTTTATTTTGAAAAAACTTATTGTCTTTCACTTGACGGTTTCTCTGCTGCTATCGAAGCTAGAAAGCTGAAGTTGGTATCACTTGAAAGAGTAAAAAATTTACTCAAATTTAATATCAGTAATTTTTTTTACTGTCAGTGTTTTCTCCATAATTAAGGAATAAAAAAAACTATGTGCAAGTTGGCCATACCTTGTCCTATAAAAAATATATTTGCCAGTTATAGTTGGAGGTGGAATGGCCTTGTGGTTAAGTTCATTGCTATTGGCTGGTGAATATATAGGTCCCAGGTTTTATTTCTAGAGCAAATAAAACCTATGACTGATGACCCACAATATGTGCTGGATACGCACGCACCCCAGTTGTGTGTGATGAAACTCACAACTCTCTATCTTGACTTAAGTTGCTGATAGATGATGCCTATATAGTGGAAATAAAATCCATATAGGTAGTGTAAGCCTGTGTGTATAAATGTAAGAGGTATTTCTGGCTCCATCCAACCTCCGACAGCATCTAACAATGCATATCATTCAATTCATGTTGAGTCTCTAGGGGGTTAAGTGTGGGAATCTGCGATGCCTTGTCCTATATAAAAATAAATTTGCCAGTTATAGCTTGCTGTAGAATTTCCATGTGGTCAAGTTCACCACTTTTGGTTAGCGAATATGTAGGTCCCAGGTTCAATTCCCCAAACCAACAAAACCTACAAGCTAATTAATGGAAAATTAGCTGTTTTTTAAATTGTTTATTTCAAAAACTAATAATTGTGGAAAAAAATTTCCTGTTAAATCCTCCTATTTTTAAAGACAAATTAATTTTTATCATCAGATTTCACAAAAAATGAAGTTGTTTTGTGTTAATGTCGAGTAAAAATAGAAGAAAACTCAAACCCGTTCTTTTATGATAACTTTCTCCCTTTTAATTTTACAAGACAAATGTGTCTCTATAAAAATATAGTCCATGAACCCGTCAAAAAAGGTTTCTTAGGTTTTTTTTTGCCTCCCCTGTTTGCAACTCTTGTCTAACTGGCTACCTTCGCCCACAACACGTCTTGCAAACTCAAGCTCGGCCAAAAAAAACAACTTTCTTTGGTGTGCACTGTATTATTGTGTCTAACAATAGCGTTTAAAACCCTTATTTTACTGGGCTACTTTTAAGCATATCTAAATTAATGAATTCATTTTCGATGCACATTGTATCTTTGCATGTTTGGATGCTTTCTTGGTTCGGCTACTTTTGCGCTTTAAATTCTGCATAATTTTTTTTATTAACAACCCAAACAAACGGTTTTATAATTCGTCAGTTCAGCCTTCAGTTTCGATTATTACTTTATTGAAAATTGTTTTTAGTCAATGTTGTTATTTCGTTAAATAAAAACTGATATTTCTGGATTTTTTGTATAGCTCGTCTGTAGATTTGTGCCAAAAAGGCGCTTATAGGATTTTTATTTTTGACAATTTTGTAAAATGTGAAAATTTGGCGAAAAATTTATGTTTAGACATTCTTTTACCAAAATAGAATTGTAGCTTCTTCTCTATTTTATTTTTTTCCCTAAGAAAAAATGATGGTAACTTCTAAGTAGTTATTGATATTATGTACAAACACGAGTGCTTCGTTGTTCCGTTCTCCCGATGCCACAAAGCAAATTCTCAGCTTTTTCGTCATTTTTTTATCCTAAGAGTTTTTTATTTTTCAAGATCCATTTTCTTCGAGTACCTGTTTTGTAGGAGATATTGAAAAAATTATGTTTTCTGCCTCGCCTTTTGACTTTTTCCATCCGGAAAAATCGAATTGGAGTGAATATTTGGCTTACTTCGTATGTCGAGCATTTCTTGAACGAAAACGAATGATTGCTGTTTCTTCATCTTCTAATTGATATTTGGCCAAATTCCAGTCATTAATAAACTATAAAAACAAATTCGTTGAAGAATAACTGCATAGATAAGTAAATATTTAATTTCTTGGTTATGGGGCGAGCTATGGCAGAGTTCTTTAATTTACACTTGATTGTCCTATTGAGTAAACATGACATTCTAGACATTCTAACGAGCGTGTAAGGCTTCTTCAAATTTAGTTAATTTTTTCTCATTCTTAAATTAAGTCAATTGGTTTTTCGTTCATTCGCTAGTGTTCTTTTTGGAAATTTTTTTTCTCGATATGTCATAGTGTCAGGTGATAAAAAAAATTCTATAATGTACAATTCATAGTGTAGAACTATTCGAGTATTCTGGGATTTATTATGATTTTTCATGTGTTTTTGATTTTTCCCACTGCTTTAATGAAAAAACAAAAAGTAAGAAAAAAGGATTTTTAGACTTGTTGAATACATTTTTTGTGAAGTTGGTGCGCTCATTTTGGTGAAAAATTTTATTTTAAATTTTCGAATTTCTTGAAGGAACAATTGGGTATCCTACTGAATATGCCTCCATATTACATCATTTATTTTTTGGGTCTGTTGGTTTTGAATCAGTCACCAGCCGATAGGAAAAGTTGAGAGCCAAATCATCACGTCAGGTGCCATGTGGACCCTAAAAATAATATTTTCTGCCTTTTTCAGAATAAAAAACAAAAACGAAAATGAACACCGCGAGTTGTGATAAAATATTTATTTTGATTTGTTGAGTGAATATCGAATTTCCTTTGAATGTAAATTCAGTATTAAGGTACTAATTATTTGTTATTATCAATAAAATTATAGTTTATTAAAAATGATGAATTCGAAGAGGGGTAGATCGAAGATGGCTAGTTTTGTTTTCATAAATGAATCAGTTATACAGTACTTGAAAGCCATCGCTTGTGTATTAAAACGGTTTAGGTCCTAATAAATGAGGCACAAAGATTTTTAGAGTCCTAAAAAAGACAGTCACTGAAATCTAGATGCGAGTATCGAAAAATATCTAGGCATTGAAATTTATCGACAGGAATTGAAAGATTTTAGTCCGCAATTTTTATGTAGGTTGTCGAAGAAAATGTAAGTATTCAAATTGATCTGATATCAAGACTACGAAGTAAGGGTAGGTTCATGTTTTGTGTCATGACCTCGGGTAACTTCTGGCGCTGTTAGCTGTACAAGTCATAATTTTTATCCGATAGTCTTGAAATTTGGTATACTTATACTAAAATAGATAAATATGTTTTTTGGTCCAGATTGGCTGGATCTTACATCTGGTACATCCTATTATGTTGCATTTTTGGGGATTGTATGGTTATGAAATGCATAATTTTTAAGCAGTAGACTCAATTTCATTTTTGGTTTTGAATGTTTAGAGAAAGAGGAAGCTATTAGTTTGACTCATGTGTTTTTTATTTTTTATTTTCATATTTGTTCCAGCATAATTTCGTAACCTCGATATTGATTTTGATGAAATTTTTTTTAAATGATAGAGGATGATCCCACGTTGGTCCTGTAGGACTGTCAACTTGCTCATTCAAACAGGTATCCTACACATTATTCACCAGTCAAAAAATATGAAATTGATGATCACAGGGCCACTTCACAGTTAGTTACAGCAGGCAAATATATTTCATATATGGACAAGGTCTAGTGGGTCTCCACACATTCCTTCGTTAGAGAGACTCGTAGGAGTCAAAAAATGTACACATTATTAAATGGTACGGCAGTTTGGATGTGAACCGCATGCCACACCTTACACATATAGACTTACATTACCAGTATAGGCACAATTTCTCAAATACAGGATGTTATTGATCGGTGATGTACAGAAAGAAAGAAAGTTATAAGTTCCATTGCGTATCACTGGGGTGCATGTGTGTCATGTCCAGCACATCGATTGTCACCGGATGTAGGACTGTTGGTTCATGGATTTGAACAGGCATCCTACATTTATTTACTAGATAAAAGTGATGAAGTTGATTACTCGGTCATTCTACCACTAGCTGTACATATTTCGTTTATACTATATGGACAAGACTCTGTGGTTCCCCACATGTTCCATTCAGTTTTTTTAGAGCCAAAAAATAGTTTTTTAAGTGGTCTTTAAATAAAAAACTGTTAATTTTGAAGTTGCCTAGTGTTGTCACAAACATTAGAAAATCGAAATTATTTAAAAAAATTTTTCTTCTAAAAAAATCTAAAAAGAGAAAAAATCTTTTTTTAATTTCGCTATTAAAATCTATTGGAATTGAAACGAATTGAAAACAAACATTTTGGTAAATTAATAATTTTTTTCAAAGAATAGAATCCCCTGAAAGAAAAAAAAAATTAAAAGAAAAATAATCATTTTAAAATTTCTTAACCAAGATCTAGATTTATGGAATAGAATTATTGAAGTTGGTGATAATTAAAAAGTTGATATAATGAAATTTAATCTACAAATTCATTTTTACCATCAGTTTTCACCCAAAAGGATCTAACTTCGAGTTAATGGTGGAAGAAAATACAAGAACAAAACACTCCTCCTTTTTCATTATTTTATAATTTTTTTATGGTTTATTTTTGAAAAACGAATGACGATAAAAAAAATTTTAGTTGTGGATTAGAGAAAATTTTCTTTTTTTCCAACAGTATCAATTTCAGCTTTATAGACGATCAGTCAGTTCAAAACAGCAAAAGTTAAAAAATTCACCAAAAACAACAGATTTAAGCACTTGCTCAGTTTACTCCATCTGGGTGTAAATGTAGTATCACACAAATAGTGATTTGTGAGGCTATTGAAAACTAAATTTTAATCTAAATTGAATAAAACAATGCCATTGATCGATATAGTCGGATCGATCTAATGAAAAACATAATTTCAAACAATAAACTAAAAGCTTGTGAATCAGTACCAAACTGGGTGAAAAAGTGATGTGTATAATAGCACCATAATTCGTACACTGCTCATCTAAAAGGCTTGAAACTTTGAAAGCAAAGACATTTTACACATACAGTTCACAGTTACTAATGGTTTTGTTAAATGCTGCGAATTATTAAAGAGTAAACGAATAAAATTTGGTGAGAAATTAATATGATTTAGAAAGAGCACATTATAAGCTAAGACTCCTACACAGTACGATTTGAAAACTAAACAATGACTAACTTAGCCTAGCCAGCCTAACACAGAAAATGGTTTGAATTGTTATCTGCACTTATCAAATTGCATAGTTTCATACATCGTATGGTATATTACAGCCAGAAACATGCAATACATAAATTGATTGGCCGTTGAAAGAAAAAGCATCATACAATTTAGGCTGAAAACAGCAAGTCAGTAATAGGCTACAAAATATAAAAGTGGTTAGCTGAAATAAAATATAAAACGAAAAACGAAACAATTTAAAGCTAGGCTAAATGGCGATTTGAAAATTCAAATAAATAAGCAGAGTTAAGCAAAGCTGAAGGTAAAAGCAAAACTAAGTAAAGTGCAAAGAATAAAAATCAGTCGCAAATCGAATAGGTCGTTCAGTAAAATCAGTAGAATTAATTGTAGAAATTAATAATATGGTGACTGATGTGAATAAGCTGAATGGCATATGAAGATGACGAGAGGTAAGAGAGAGAGAGAGAAAAAACAAGGTTGGTCATCTCATCACTATGATCTATTATAACTCGCTATTAATTTTTGTGTGGATCAATAATATGATACTTTTAATAATATAATTTTCGTTTTTATTTTGGCTATAAAATGCCTAATTTTGGACTAATAGGAATGTAATTTAGAACAAGTATTTATTATGATCTAGTTATAACTTTTAAGTGACTATTTAATTTTATAATTTTCATAAAACCTACATGGAAAAGAAAAAGAGCACCGACTTGAATAATTTTGCAGAAGAAATTTTAAAAGAATTACTTTTATCTTTTTAGGGTATTTTTTGTTTTTTTAAGTCCATTTTGTTTTTGAAAAAAATTAAATTTAGAGGACAGAATTGATGAGCCTAGTTTCACTGCTGTGGCTTCATTATTGAACGAATTTTTCGGCGAATATTCGTTTTTCACGGATGAGACCATCATTATCGTTTTAAACCTTCGACTGGGTAGTACTGGACCAGTAAAGAAATATGATTTCTAGTTATACATGCCGGCGCTAAATAGGCAATCAGAGTGTACCTTTTGACGTATTTTCCTTTGTGTTTATGTACTCTATCTTTCTGACTTTAAGTGATGTCTTCATCAGATATATTCTAAATCGGTGAATTCAAGCAAAATGTTGAAAATACGCAGAAGGTACGCTAGATTTGCCTATTTTTTCACCGGCATGTCTGGACATTAAACAGTACATTGGTCTTATGGAACTTTGTTGGTCCAGTGCTGTATAGTCGAAGTTTTAAGCGCCCCAAATGTTATATGAAAGAACAACAGTAAACTGTAACGAATCTATTTTAGAAGTGAACCAATACAGAATACAATATGTTTCCATTGATAGAAAAATTATAGCAAAAAATGAGTAAGCAGGCATGAAATAGAGAAAGAAAAGAAAATGAAAAGGCAGAAACATTTGACAAAGTGATGCCAAGATTAGTAGCGACATGTTTTATTAAAACTGCAGCTAATGAAGCTGCACATAATTCGAGTTTTGGAATGGTAATAGCTTTAAGGGGCGCAACGATGTGGCACGATATAACTCCGCTAACATCAACGACACGTAGGTACACTACCACGCAATAGGCCTTTTCACTAGCATCGCAAAACACTACGAGCTCCCGATTATGCGCACTGAAAATCGAACGAGGTATTTCAAAATTACTCAATTCTTGTAAATCGCGAATGTATTTAAGGAATAATGAAGACAGTTCCTCCGACAAATTATCACCCCACAATTTCCCTTCCAGCCACAAACGTTGTAAGAGAATTTTTCCGCATACTGTTACCGGTGAAATTAAGCCAAGTGGGTCAAATGTAAGTGAAATATATGACAAAACTATTCTTCTTGTAACTTTACCTACACTTGGCAAAGGCTCGATGTTTAATTTTATTTGAAAAGTATCACGATCAGGATTCCAAGTCATACCCAATATTGAAACATTCTCAGTTAGATCTTGCATTGCCACTGATGAGGACTGAGCATGCAGGTCAGAAGGAATTATCTGTAACAACTCTTTTGAGTTCGACGAATATTTACGTAACTTGAAGCCATATCTGAGCAAAGTATCATGGATTACCAACTGCAACAGTTTGACTTTTTCAGGACTATCACCTCCAGCTAGTAAATCATCCATATAAAAATTATCATCAATCATACGAGCTGCGGCTGGATGATTAGGGTAAATGCGATCAGCTATTACTTTTAAGCACTTAGTTGCCAAAAATGATGCAGGCACTGTGCCATAAGTAATAGTATTCAAGCAATATTCTTGAATTTCTTTAGATGGGTCTTCATGCCACAAAATCCGTTGCATATTTCTATCTTCCTTGCTAACCTACACCATACGATACATTTTAGCTATGTCTGCGGAGTAACAGATATTAAATTATCTCATTGATATCAATATGTCGAACAATTCTCTTTGTATAGTGGGGCCTTTCATCAAAGTTATTTTCAATGAAATATTATCAACTGAACATGATGATGCATTAAATACGACTCTGAGTGGGGTGGTTGTACTATCATAACGACTTACTTCACGATGAGGAATATAATATTTTGGTTCCTCGGTGGGAGGGGCTACTGACATGTGGCCCATATCTATATATTCTTTCATAAAGGAAGAATATGCTATTTTCAACTTACCACTCAATTTTTTTTCAACCCGATGTAAACTCATTAAGGCTAGCTGGCGATTATTAGCAACTAACCTGCGATCGATCTTGAAAGGTAATTTTACAACAAATCGACCATCAGAACCAATTTGGAAGGTTTTTTCGAAATATTTCATGCATTCATTAGCTTCAGAATTGGGAAGATTATGAAGCACAGGTTCTTCAATCTCCCAAAATTTAGAAAGACGATCATCAATTGATTGGATGGTACAACCAGAAAACTGAGTTAGTTTTGTTTCTCTCTGAGGAGCTACTCCAGAAATTGTCCACCCAAAACGAGTTAAAGAAACGTGTAAATCTTTTTCTATTTGACGAGCAGAGCCCAAAACACAATGATCATAATACTGAGCACCTAAAACAATGTCGACCTTGGTGATGGATGCATTCACTTTTCCAAATTCTTGATCAGCAAGTTGAAATTCATTCAAGGAGTTCAAGACTTCAGCAGGAAACATTACACTAACTGCATAACTGATAGAAGAAGATGGTACCACATCAGCATCAATTTCACAAACAAACGATTCAAATTTCAAACACAAATTAAGAGTAACGAACGACGAAGCAAGGATAGAGGAAGGTCCTACACCTTTGATAACTATTCCTTTCGAATAAGAAGTTGGAATCTTAAATTTTTTCACAAACAAATCAGAAATTAATGTAGCTTGCGAAGCACTGTCAAGCAATACGCTACATGAATTTTGGATTCCTCCAACTGAAAATTTAACAACTGCTGTAGGGAGCAAAACTACTCCCTCATTATTTGACGATAAGCAAGACATAGAGGATTTTGTTCTATTGGGTGCTCGAGTAGATTCACTTTCATTACTTTTTACTGTAGCTGAAGTACTAGTTTGAACAACAGGATTCTGTCGCTGCAATGATTTGAAGTGAAAATGTAACAGTTGATTATGTTTAGCACCACATTCACAAGCAAATTTTGATGTGCATACATCCGATCTATGCCTTCGATGGAAGCAAATTAGACAACCTATTTTCTTTCACAATTTCATATCGATTTTGTGGAGACTGCGTGAAATGTATTACAATAATAAAGTGGGTGGCTTCCCGAACATAATTGGCATTTACTCTGCACAATCGAAAACAATTTTTTCTCAGTAGGCTTCTTTTCATCATTCTTTAAATTGGAACCAACATTAGGCTCTTTATGACGATCTTCAACAGCAAAAGCTCGAATTTTTAAAAATTCTTCTAACTCTCCATAAGTAGGAAAGGTCTCAATCGAGGTTAACGAATTTTTCCAATCTTTCAATGTGGTTGAGTCTAATTTAGAACTCACATGATATGCAATGTATTTTGAAAAACTATCATCAATCTTTTCTCCACAAACCTTGATACCAGAAAAACCCAACTTTTTGGATAAAACTTCTGAAAAATTTTGCAAGTTTTTCTTTGTTATTTTGGGAAAAAATATTTTTTCTGGAATTTCATTGTGAAGAATTTATCCGTGTGTTTTAGTCATGGTTTCGTGGTATTGGAGGGTTATTGAGTCGACTTAACTTGGAGGTGTCCAAGTTTATCGCTTGATTGAGATGGAAAAAAATATATTTGTTCGTAAGTACATGGAAAGGATATTTTATTTTTAATCGACTTCGAAAACAAAAGTAGGAGGTCATCAATTCCATCTGTATATTCTGTTTTTAATGTTTGTTCTAGCATAATTTTTCAACCTGTACACCGATTTTGATGAACTTTTTTTTGAATAATAGAGGATGATCCCATGGTGGTCCAGTTAAATTTTTTTCCGAATCGATAAGTAGTTCTAGAGTTATCTTTAAATAAACAAACTGATAGTTTTAAAGTAATATTGTCGCTAATGTCAAAAACGAAAAGTCGCTGAAGAAAATATTTTTCAAAAAATAGAACCGACTTCAAAAAAAAAAAAAAAAAATCAATAAAAATGCACTATAAAGTGAAAAAAATTCTTTTAAAATTTCTCATGCAAGATCTAGGTTTAGGGACTGGGATTATTGAAGTCGGCGCTCTTTTCCTAAACCGCATGTAGGCTATGTACTTGCGTCAATTCCTTCCAATTTTAGGACAAAACTTCCTAATTAGCGCCAACTGCAATAATTTCAATCCCCAGACCTACATCTTGAAGAAATTTTAAAATAATCATTTTTAATTTTTTAGTAAATTTTTTATTGCTATTTTTTGGAGTTGGTTAAATTTTTTTTTGGCTTTCTCATTCAGTGGAAGTCATCGGAAATCGTATTTCTTATTTTGTTAATGAATTTAAGTGATAAATTGTGACACAATTTAAATTTTTAAATATTTAGGAACCTGAACTCATTCAAACGTGAAAAGTAAAAACCATATTTGCTGAACTTGTTCGATTGTTCTTTGTAGGGTATAGGATATTTTATATTTTGTAGAATCCCTTTTGTGGTGATATTTACTATTTCTCATCGTCTTATGATGACTGCGTTTAAGTAAATTCCACCATATTTAAGCTCCAGTTTTCTAAATATGGTGGTAATTTTTCTTTATTATCCTGGTTGATTTCGATGTGCTCAGACTTGTGTCCGCTAATATTTCATTGTTTATGTATGCATTCATTAATGTATCATAAGATTGTTTGCTTTTTAGTGATTTTTTTAAGTATAGTAAGAATGTTTGTGGTGGCCTGGTTGGTTTATAAAACAAAATCAACTGCTCCTTGCTGACATTATTTGAGAATTTCATTAATATTTTGACCATTAGCCAGGATATCTGGTTGAACTGGTTTAGTAAACACCCGCTTTTGCGGACATAATCTCAAGTCGAAACGAGAGACTGTCGAATTAGAATATTGAGGTTACGGTATTCCTCGATTTATACTGTGACTGTAGACTCCTTTGAGTTGTAGTCCAGAATGATTTGTCACCAAATGTTGGTGCTGTTTGATTTAGGATCTGATGCTGAACTCACGGATAGCTCTAATCATAAAAATTATTTTTCATCTAGTCGCATCAATTTTTCAAGTTGTATTTTCGCTTTATTTGTTGGTTATTGTTTTTGTCATAGTAATTGAGAAACAAGTTGTTTATTTTCTCGAGTGTTTCCATTAATTCAACGCGGAACAAACTTCCACAGTCGTATTCTCTTTGCAAAGACTGTTCGTTTTCTGCGAATCACTTGTTATGAATTGGTTGAATGGATTGGGACTATTTAATTTATTTTCACATTACTAAGATACCTTTTTGACTGTATTTAGGAAAAACAATGTTATGAAAGATTCAAAAGAAAACATAATGAAATACTGTTACATGAATTTGTACATTATGAAGAGCATAATTACTCAAAAATAAGAGCATATTATTGTTCAGTTGATCTACAGAAAAAAAAATTTTGTCTGAGGGCCCATGTCCTTTCTGCTTTTAACAAAATTCCGCTATGTTGCCAATTTTCCTATTCTTACTCATTGCCACTTTTTTATTTTGTCCGCCTACCTGCCTTTCTTTGAGACAAGTTTTATCATACTTTTGAATACATACTATGAAATATCCTCTAATTATCCTGAAGTACTTGGCTCACCTTGCTCAGGTTGTTACTATAGTCGATAATTATCGGACAATAAAAAATTAAGAACCATATTTTAAATTCAATATCTAAATTCAAAATTCAATGATATAATTCTAAATCTGAAGCCAGTGTTAAATTATTATCTAAAAATTTAGATTCAAGATTGAGATTCAATATGAGACATTTTATATTCATAGTGTTTAGTGTTAATCAGAACATTTGATAATATGTAGACTGTAGTTCTAAAAATCACGTTCATTTCAGGCGAATTTCTCATCGCTGTACTCGGTGCTAAATAAATTGAGCTTTGATGTTTAAGGCCTACTATTGCAACGTTGTTTCTCATTGACCATCCTTGACTATATAATACCAGATTATTAAAGCTCCATAAGCCTAACGTTCTTTTTAATGTCGACATGCCGGCATAAAAATAGGCAACTCGAGTGTACTTTGTGTTTACTTTCGTCATTTTTGTTAAGTTCACCTATTTAGAATACATTTAATAAAGACATCCCTCAAATTCCCAAGTATAGCATCTTCGAGGATATATTTTATATATATATATATATATATGTGATTGAGACAACACAGCTGGTATTTCTGTGTTTTAACAATGGACAACGCTACAAAAGACACCTGACTGCTTTCTGAAAATTCTATTGGTGGAAAAAAATACATGTGTACTTGTTTGCAATCATTAGCATACAAAATACCTGACATCTGAAAATCTGATTAGTTAATGTCAGTTGATGTGGGGTATTTTGTACACCAGTGTACACATGCTCGATTTAGATGTTAAGGACGCACTTCTTTGTAAAAACTGTATTGTGTCATTGCCATTATATATACATACATATATACCCTCATACTCGAAGGATAGTGTACATAAACGTAGTGCAAAGTACATCTAAAGTTACACAATGGGTGCCTATTTAGCGCTGGCATGTCTATCCAGAAATCATTACTGGTCTAGTACTATATAGCCTTCAACTATACATAACTATATGAACTGAACATAGTGATAAGAATGTGAAGGCAAGATATCGTATGTATAAAAGCAAATTCTGTGACGCTATCATGTGACCATAGTTACTGATATATTTGGTTACATATTTATTTCAGTTTCAGTCTAACTTTAAATCATTTTTGTATTTCATTTTGCACCTGATCATTGATAATTCGGACACATTTATGGTTTATGTAGGTCTGTAAATTATTGCTGCTTAGTGGAACTCGCTAGTCTCTTATAAATAAGCATAATTGGAGGAATAAGGTCCTTCCAATATTGCTTTTTATTGACGACTCTTGAAATGGTTCATGCTTGAAAGATCTGTAACAAGTGAGAGATGAAGCAATTTTAACTAAAATAAAAAATTATCGGTATTCAATTAATGGTAAAGTTGTCGTCATAGAAAATCACCTGCCAATTATACTTACTTTGTTGCCTTCAACCGCACTGTGCCACTACTCGTATTAAGCTCAGTCCATATAATTATTATATATTATAGTTAAAGTATTTAAAGTTGATCATTAAATGTTTATATGTCATATTGTCTATCTTCTTCAGGGTTCAACTTTTTTGGCGCAGAGTATAGATGTTATCACTGTTAACGGATGGATTGAGATCCTCATATTTCTATTCATTGAATGTTCTTGAACTTGAGACCTATGTAGATCCTTTTTTCATATTCTAAAACTTGAAATGCCTAAATTTCCGAAATGTTTTTGGTTTAGTTCTTCAGAACACGTTTACATACATATGTGTATAATTACACCATACAGTAATACATGCATACATACATACATACATACATACATACATACAATTATCGGTCATATTATAGTACGGTATTTATTTGGTAGAATCACTGATAAATCTGTGCACTCGCCATTTATTTAAGATTTAGAGCATTTCCATTATTTTAATTTTCGTGCTACAAATCTTTATTTACTAAAGTATCTTTTATCTGAATAAAACAAAAATCTCTAAATTTCCGGCGTGTTTTTCTTTCGTAGGACGATGTAGAATTTAAACGTTAGTATTGTTTGCGCCATGACATTATGTGTGCTTTAACTTCATCCTTGAAGTTCAAATAACGTATCAATGTGTAATTTTTTTTTGTGTCTCTCTATAACCGACCTCAATTATAATTATGTTATCTCATTAATCTCTGTATGAAACCGCAAAACGAAAGTTGTTTGCAAAAAATTGAGACAAAATTGTATTTTTCAAACTAATGGAATTATCGTTATCCGAATCCTGAGAAATAAAAATTATTTGAGAGCATACCGTTTAGCATTAGCTCAATGAGTATATCGTTTTTCGAATATTATATGGTTGGTAGGGAGGGGGTTTTACCTTTTTTTTTTCATTCTTGAAAATTTAAACCCATGAAACGAATTCAACACATATTTATGGACGGGTGTTTGTTGTCGTTTTGGAAGTCTTTATTTTTATTTTTTTAAAGTTGCACATCTGGATTTGAATGTTTAAGAAATTATTTCAATCTCATGGGTGGGAAATTTCTCTCGTTAAATTTTTGACAATTTATTTCAGCATTCGAAAGTTGAATTATTGAAAATTTTTTTGTATTTTTGTGACTTGAATTTCTGAATATTTTTTTGTTATTCATGATGAATGATAGAAACTTGTGATTAGGTATGTACTGTGTTTTCAATCTTGCTTTCAGTCGTGTTTACTATTAACCAGTGCGAAAATACCGGTTTTTTGCTTACCAAATTAAACATTTTCTTAAAAATTTCAAGGATCCCCACATATTGAAATACATAGTCTCTGTCTTTTAAGATGGAACCAAAATCTTATAGAAATATAAGTCGAACCACTGAAAAAAAAAATGAACTTCAGAAATAATTATATGAATTACCGCTGAGCTTTGTCGATGACCACAGTCCACCCATATCATTCTTCCCATTTGTTTCAATTAATCTTCCATATCGTCAAAGATAGCGAACTCCATTTTGAGAGAACCATTGATTGTTGAGAGCTAAAATTTCGCAGAGACATTGTTACATTTTTGGTGAAGATTCTGTGAATATTTAGCTGAAATTTGTACATTTGGTTCTTGAGATATCGCTCAAATTCTCTAAATTTATTGAATTCTTATCATTTGAAACACAGTATTTGTAAGGCCAAAAGAGGTGGTAATGTACCTAATTAGAACCACTTTCAGTGTTACACCATACACGAAATATCACGTACTTGAAAAGCAGTAATACTTCTAACATAAATTCACGTTTATCATCCACAGACTATTGTGGACCTTAACATTGGTTAGAGACTCAATAATATTTAAAATACACGAGTGAGTTTACACATTTAATAAAATAATAATTCGTACATCACAGTACATAAATATATGTTAATATTTATACATATACAACAATTCAACAAGCAAGACTATCTGTTCCCTAGAGACTTCTACTAGAGAGGTTCCAGGTACTTAGAAGTAGCTGTCGAGGAACTGTGTCTTATTCCACTGAATCGAGGGATTATATACTCGTTCAGGGTATGAAAACGTACGTGTCAGATAGGTAAAGTGAGGTAGGGTGTTGTTATTATGGGGTTGTGCTGACTCGTCGAGTACTCGAGGGGCATGCAAATTAGGTCATGAATATACAGAAAGTATATCTATATTTATGAAATCAAATACGGGTAATTTAGTGGTTGTTTATAAAGAGTTATAGGATGATTATTGTTGATAAATATCTACGTTTTTGGTATTCGAAAATGTGTGAAAGAATATGTTCGTTATTTCTAAAAATAGACGAAATTATACGTTACAGTATTTAAACAGAATTTTAACGACACCTCGAGAACCAAATGTATGATTTAAGCCAAATTTTTACAGAATCTTCAGCTAACATGTGATAATATCTCTGCAAAATTTTAACTCTCCACACAATCAATGGTTCTCTTGCAATGACGTTAATCTCTGTATGGAAGTTCAGTGGAAATAAATGGGAAGAATTATGTGTGTAGTCATTGACAGCGCTGCAGTGGCAAAATTTGTTACAAATGTGAGAGTTTTAAATATTTTCTGATTAGGTGGTTAGTGGTTCAACTTGTATTTTTGTAAGGACTTTGGATGGAAACTTTTGTATTTCATACCCCAAATTATGAATTCATGCCCCTTGTTACCACTATGTTCCTCATCTTGTGAAATCATTTTTGTTTCAAATTTGATATAACCTATTGTGTTAATGTAGGTACTGAGGTATTTTCATTGTATATCGCTTAGAGCTAGTTTTACTGTAGTGGTTTAAACCAGGTTTAGATAAAAATAGAGTTTTATAATCCATTGAATAAAGTTCAGTCATCCTGAAAACCTAAACCATAGTTCAACTTTACTGCTGGATTTCTGTAAGTTAACTGCTGGTTTAAGTTTCTCATTGGCTGGTTTATCTAGAGATTTTTTTTACTGATAAATTGCAAAACATATACATGGTTACCAAACATTATCTAATTATTAAATACCGTTAGGCTAGGTTCACACAAACGTCATTTGAATGGACGTTAACGTTGGTGTGTTAGATTTGCCGTTGCTCTGTATCTGTCACATGAATGGCAATTTTTACTGCTGTTTGTCATTTTTTCTCATTTTTGTTGACAACATAGAGGGGAAAAAACCAATATAAACAGACCAGAATGAACTTCTCCAGAAAAATAATGACATTTTTTTGCCGTTCATGTGACTGGAGCCATTGTATTTCATGTATTTGATAACGGCGATAAAACGCAACGTTCTGAGAAACTCCAATGTTAAAAAAAACATTGGAATTTTGCTGCAAAGGCAATTTTGATGTCCGGTGCCATGTGGCAGTTATCAAATAATTTTTAATACTTGAAAACGGACGGCAATTTTGACATCCATCAATGAACGCTTGTGTGACCTAAGCCTTAAAATCAACTGTGGACTTTTACTAGGTTTCCTTAATTTATTGTGTGTATTTCGAGAATTTTCCTTTTTCTGTGTGTGACATACCACACACACACACACCAGCACACATAAAACCAATTGAGTTTGTAGTAGAATAATATTTTGTGTATTTGGCTTCCTACGTGTGATATCATTTTACTCACATTAATACACTAATAAAATGATCGAGTGTACCTAGTAACGAAGTAGTGTACACATCTTGGTTAAAATGTTATGTTATCAGTTATTTATTTATTTTATTTTGCATATCAATGTTACAAACTAAATTTCTTCCATTGAAAAGTTAATATTTTGTGAAACATCGTATGAGTTGAAAAAAAAAAACATTGATTTAGTTGAACCACAGTTGATAAGTAATTGTAAAATCAAACTAATTTTGAACCATGGATCAAGGTTCAGTTGAACCAGAGTTTAAACCTCTATTCATGGCAGGATTTATAGCTCAAGTGCCCTGGTACAATAAAATTCCCCCTCATTTTTCTAATTTTAGCAACCCACCCCACCCCCGAAAAATTTTTTTATGGATTTTTATCAGGAGTTTTTACTACATTAAAAATTTATAAGTTTAATAGAATATTTTTTACTAAAAAAAAAAAAGTGCCGCCGGGTACAGTTGTACCCTTTGCACCCCCCCTAAATCCGGCCCTGCCTCTATTGCAAAAATGGGCTTTAGTTATCGAAAAAATATTTTTCAACTCAAACTAGTCACAAATCCGAGTCCATGGTGAAAGCGTTGGGTATGTCGGGGGTGCATTTTTATCACTTATTCAAGAAACCATATTTCCGGTTGTCCTTATCCATTCCTCTTAACCTCATTTTTTGAAACCTTTATTTAACTGTGCTGTTAGGACTCGTAGAAAAATAGTTTAGAACTTTAAAAAATGACATTCTTTGTTGGGACTTATTCTTAAATGTTAATGAATAATTTATTTTTAACACAATTTTGATGAAGGTTCATGAATTGAAAAAGATTATGTTTTTTCTGTGTAGTCGCTTCATGTTACTGTTACTGTTACTGTACATAAGGCATAATAGTTTTCGTTTTTCTTTTTGTTTAGTCCGGTGAGTTCTAGAGGTTTGCCAATGGCCAAATATTTTTAGGTACAACTCGGATGAGATACCATGTAGAATCATTATTCTGTCACAGCGGACCTTATCTAACCATAATATGTAGATATATGTTGCGAATGTTCTACCGTTGTATGTGAAAATCAAAAAAACGTAATTTGCGAAACGACCTAAATGCTAGGTCTTTTTTCTTTCCTTTTTTTTTTTGTTATCATAAATTATGACATTTTTTAGGTTAATATATTTGAATGCGCCAAGTCGTACATTCGTCGTAAAATTTTGAAAATTGGTTCTAGACTTCGTTAAATTTGAGGTATTCCAGCGTCGAGTGTATTTGGAAATTTTTGACTGGTGAAAGTATGAATTGTGTTGGGTAACAATTTTTTCGTCTACAGTTGTTACAAATTGTTTATTTTGCTGTATTTTCTTATAATCATATTTCTGGCTACCTTAATCTATTTCATTTATCCTTGCTGCTACATACCGTTTAGTTTCGAATACTTGTCTAAGACGTCACTTCAAACGTTAATAATACAATTTTGAGTCTCTTGTGTTGGAGGAATGTCCTACCGATTGTGTAGCATGGTACGCACTTCAAAAAAAAAAAAAAAAGTTAGTGCTTCAATAATCGCTTGAAATCGTTGTTTCAAAAGTTTTATAAAAATTTTATTATTATGATTAGATCTTTTCAGCTATTCTCGAAAATTTGTATTTTTTTGGGAGGGGGGCGAGCTAATTTTTTAGTTCCTTTAGAAAGTAGTCATATTCATTCTCTTTTTAATCCGTTTAATTAGTCGTCTAGCTGGCCAATATTTTTGGAAAATACCTGTATATAATTTTTTAAACAACCCTGTCAAACAAATTTAATAGTGTAGACCGAATGAAAACCATTGAATAAAAAAAAAAGAATAACTTTTTCG